>OY726525.1:21131724-21461162 GCA_963383655.1 Bathymodiolus septemdierum
AAACATACCCCCCCCTTCAAGTTAAATGGTCGTTCCGTAATGAATGTGGTACATGTATTTTGTATTATTGAACTATTTGGAAGAAGCCAGATTGGACTAAAATATCACTTTGTCGTGTTATCATTCGGTTCTAGCCCTACTTTCAATACTTGCAAATACATGTATCTATTTTCTGGCTTGTACTACAAACCAAAATTACATGCCATATTTCATAGATAATTTTGCATATTAAGACCGTGGCTAGATTATCTGTATTTATTATCAATTACTTGGGAAATACCGGACATCTATTGCAAATTGACAGGTGAAACTACAGGTCATAGAAGAGTTTGAAGACAACAAAGTTGTAATCAGAATCCGTAAATCAAAGAAGGACAGACAACACAATGGTCAAAAGAAAAAGGACAAAAGAACAAACAATGATATAAAAAATTATACACATAGAACAAAAGATCGAGTAGCATGAACCCCACTAAAAATGGAGGTGAACTCATGTGCTCCGGAAGGGTAAACAGATCCTTCTCAACTAGTGGCATCCGTCGTTCTACTCTAGTCATGTTTCTGGAAGCCTAATCAATTGAGGTGAATATCGTGGCGTGATCTCATATCAGTTCTAATAATACCATGGTTAGAAGTAAACGTACTTAGCCATTCGGCCTCTCGTGTCCCTTACTTAGAAAGATTTTCAACCTAACCTTGCTGTTAACCAAGCAAAAGGATCTTAAATATTGTTGGTCTAAAATTTAAGTTTTTGTTGCGAAAAAAATGTTTTCTTTGCTGAATGTTGAGGACCAAGATGATTGTCAGAGATGGCTAAAAGTATAGTTTTCTGAATGTTTGCATCTAGTATCAAAATATGAGTTGGTTTTTACCACTAATGTGATATTTTGTCTAGACAGGGTCCAAAACTGTTATCTACGACTGATGGATAATCGCACATTATTTGTGTATCAAACCTTGTATAAAATCAAATGTGCATTAATAGAAACATCTAACAGATTAACGCATAACACAGCAAACAATTGAAGGCATGTTACAGTCACCATATTACTCCATAAAACAGATCACGGTTGAATGCATAGATCAGCTAAAAGTTCTATGCATAACCCATCTAACTGCCCCATATGCATAGCACAGTAAACGATTTGCTATAAATAGCACAACCCCAGAATTAAATAGTTTAAACATATTTTATTAATTAATTCAATATAACATTACAATATTCAGCTATATACATAACATAATAAGAAGAAATTAATAGGATTGGGAAACAAGTTACAAGAACTTATATTAATCCCTATCCATAGGAATAAATTTCATATATACTATACTGTGAATCTCTAAGGGGAGAAGCAAATACATAACATAAAAAACATTGCAATACAAAAGCAACCAACGATTTAAAGCACAAACCAACAAAGAGTTGAGGAATCATACATTAATTCACAGTGTGGTGGCTTTCGTTTGTTTTTCATTTTACCACTTCAAGGAAAGTCCGCAATGTAAAATATATTTAAGCTTTATTGCATTCAAAGAAATATCCTCCGTTTTACTATAAATAGTCGTGGTATCATATTTCTATGAACATATAATCTTGATTTGTTTAACAACATAGGGTAATACTGTTTCCGAACTAATCTGTTCATAAAGTCAAGGGAGCGAACTGTTGGTAGTGGTGAAATTCTCCTCTGACGTTTAATAAACAAGGGAGGTAAACCACGTGATACAACCCGAGTTACTGACAAACCTGGAAATGTCTTAAAAGCTGACGTCAACAACTGTGTTCCAAAACGAGGCGCACGGATCAGGTTGTCGTCATTTCTATTTTGCCTGCTGTTGCTAAAAAGCAATGGCGTCCGTGGATTGGATTCAAGTCCCATTTCCGGATATACTCGTATCCCAGGTGTACGTCGTGAGAACAACGTGTTATATATTCTGTTTGGTTGAAAGCTTTTATTGATCCTTTTAGGGTAACGCCACATATTTGAATCATTTATTTCAGGAAGAAATCTGAGTCTAGGGTTGTCATCATTATCAATTATATCTTCTTTCCGTTGAACAGTTGACATTTCATCACTTATTATCGTTATAGGAATACCTTTATATTGCTGTTCCATTTTAGACTCTGTATTCGTGTCACGTGACGTATCTTGCACAGATGATCCTTTTGATAAAAACCCAATAAGACTACTGACAGACGAACTCGTCGAGTCAAAAGAAGGTGTATCAAAAGGTTTTAAAGTTTCTTTCGGTGTGAAAATCTTTATTCTTCTTGCAGGTGAAAAACCTATGTCGTAGAAATAAACATCTTCGTCTTCATCTTCTTCATCCTGAAGTGATTTACTAGGTGTAAATTGCATGTTATTACGTGGTGGAGGGTTGGAAGATATACGTCCTGTCATTGAGTATTCATGTGTGCCAAGAAATGATATAGTTTTATCGTTAGACGAAAATTTCTTTCTATCTGGCACATTTTGGTTTTCAACTATTACTTTAGGTTCAGATATTTGTAGCTTGAGGAATATGGTTTTATCATTAGACGTAAATTTGCTTCTATCTAGCCAATTTTGGTTTTCACCGATTACTTTGGGCTTAGAAATTTGTAGCTTGGGAAAAGACTGTGATTCGCTCCATTTTAATGCTTTATTTTCTAATAACCTTCCGATGAGACCGGAAGGCTTAAAGTTGCTACCATGTTTCAATTCATTTCCATCTTCAGAACTTTTAGTAGACGAACCGAGCAATGATTTGATGTTTGAAATATTAATTATAGATTTATCTTTGTTCGATAATTCCGTCCCTATAATCGGTGTTTCCTTCAATGAATGTACTGGTTTACCTAGATAAAGGTCAGTCGTGGGTCTTATCTTCTGTAAACGATTTTCAGGTTCAAGTGACAATTCTAGATTATTTATATGCGTCTTATCAAGGTATGTTTGATCTGTCACGTGTTTACCTTGAATCGGTGTAAGTGGGTGTAATGGCTCTGGAGCTGTTTTAGTGATCTCTTTACCAACATATAGGGCTGATTCAAGAAACCCACTTCCCGTCTTATGCTGTTGTACAATATTTCCTTTTATTTCCGATTTGTTTTTTATTGTCCCTTTTCGCTGAAAATTAGAATCAGTTAGTGTTGTTTGTTTGCTTATAGAAGGATTTACTGGTATTTGGACGTGTCTCTGTTGTTTCGATGTATTAGATGGATTTACTGGTATTTGGACGTATCTCTGTCGTTTCGATGTATTAGATTGCATTGTAATTACAGACTTGCGCGGAATTGTCAGTTCGGAATCAGTTAATTTCACTATTTTGTTTTTCTTCGATTTTCCCTTCTCTGTTATCTTCGTGATCTGAATATTGGAGTTATCTGCCTTGGCAGATGTAGATCTCTGAATAAAAAGTGATTCGTTACTTATGAGATCGAGATGTTGGTTATCAACTAAAGGCTTCAAAGATTTATTTGGAATCTCCGTATTATTTCCATTATGAGATGTACCGCTGCTTTTACTCAGATTTGGATAAAGTGGTGCTTTGTGTTCTTCGCCATAGCGTTCATGCAGCCGCGTGGTTAAATCTATACCTTTAGAATGTTTCTCTCCTCTGGACTTTATCGATGACTTTGAAATCATTGGAGTAACTGTACTGTTAACCATTGCAGACAGAAATACTGATGTTGCTATTCCATGGGCTGTTAATGTTGGCATTAATGATTCTATATACTGTCTATGCGTTGATTTAAGCATTGCGCGATCGTTTGAATCTGAAGTTGTCTCGCTTAAAACCGGGATCATACTACTTATTTTAAATTCTTCCTTTTTCAATCCTAATTTCGTTTTAGATAATTGTCCTTTAATTAAGCGATTGTCGTTCGTTATTTGCAAATTAATATCAGACTCGACATTAGCTGCCGTGTTTCTGTTATTAAGCAAACTTTCTTGATTTTGTGCTACATGTGTCATCAATGTCATGTTTAACTGTTCTATTTGTTCAGTAGATTTATCTGGTACCAATTTTAATTTCGACTGGTCCCTTCTAACTTCCGTCGAATCAATTTTCGTCGGATTGGTATATACTTGTTCAGCACCACTAAACCCGTCTGTTTTAACGATTCTTTCGATTTGCACAACGGGTTCTTCAAATTCACTTAGTATTGGGATATTTGATTTTGAAATGTGATATTTGTTTGTTAGATCGTATTGTAACAAAATTACGTCGTTTAATTCACGGTCAATTTCATTTGTATCTGTAAATTTCCTAAATTCACGTTTACTTGTACCAACGACATCAGACATTTTGAATCTATTTATTCGATTTATGTCTGGAATTGCATTCATTTCACCGCTATAAAGTTCATAAACTCCATACTGATTTTGTCCATTTTTCCTTTGGTATTTTGTAGCACTTGTTCTGTCGTAATACGTATCTTTTTCGTCCCTTTTATTGAATCCGAACGGATATTCTGAATCTTCAAAATGTTTTGTATGTTTTTCATAAGCAAATTCTTCATCACTTTCTTCAGAGGTTGGATACAAATGTCTATAGCCGTTTGCCTTTTCCCATGTTCTAATATTTACTGGGGACATGCCATTTAATATCATATTCTTATGTTCTCTAAATATCGTATGCAATGTTAAATCTCCTTGTTCTTGTTCATCATTCGGAAGTGATGCGGTGCTTGGTGAATTATAGACCGCGCTAAAATCATTCCTACTGTTGTAATTATTAATTTGACGCTTATTTTTTCTTTGCTTTTCCAAGCTGCCCCACACATCAACATCACGCTCATATCCAAAATGATTTGGATTAAATTCAGCCCGTCCGTTAAGTTTTCTTATTAAATCGTTAAACACAGAAGACAAACGTGATCTTAGTTCCGGCTTGATATCTATGGATAAATCCTTTTGAATCTTGCCTCGATTTGGTTTAGCATGGCTTTTAAATGCAAGACTTTTAGATATATAATCCATGTTGGTTGGTTTTCTTGAAATGATCTGTCTTTTTCTTCTTCTATTAGACAAAAGTTTTCTCCTGAAAAATAAATGGCTGGGTAGAACTGACAATTTGTTCATTTGAAATGTATCTCTTTTCAATCGTCGATGAGATAACCACCAAGGTTGAGGAACGGCTGTCGTGATTGGTGGTAATATTACTGCTGTTTGTGTCAGCGATATTGGTTTGTGGAACGATGGCGTTGTTTGTACATTCGTAAATGTAGATGTAGTTGTCAATTCAGGCATCCCAATGTTGACGTCAGCACAATTTCTCATCTGACGTTGTATACCACAACCGTAACAAGACCAACCATCAGAATCAGTGCCATATTCATCAACTAATAAAAAGAAAAAAATGATAATGTCAGTCTATAAAAACCACCTTGATTAACATTTATCTAGTAAATTAAATGGTTTTGTTTATTGTTTATGGTGATTAACGCCACTTTCAACAATATTTCAGTACTATCGTGGCGGTCAGTTTTATTGGTAGAGGAAATCAGAGCACCCAGAGAAAACCACAGATCTGTCACCAGCTATTGACAAACTTTATCACATAAGAGTACACCTAGCCATGAACTGGGTTCGAACTCTCCATCTTAGCGTTGATAAGCACTGATTGCACAGGTACATGTAGTTGTAAATTCAACTATCATACGATCACGACCACGACGGTCCATGCAAATTAAGTGGTAATCTATAAGAACCATAATTATGATTCACTCAGATGCAGAATGAGAACTTCAGCAAGTTTATTTATTTCATCTATCATTTCACTTTGGAACCATTTAGACATATCTCTAAGAAAATTCCACTAAATATCTTTCTCAAAGACCAGCGTGAAAACGAACGTTGGATAAAGAGCTACGTATAATGTTGAAGATGTGAAATGTAGTCATTAGAATTTAGTATTGCGGGAACGACCATTTGGGGAGGGAGGGTACAAATGTTATCTTCTGTAATAGAAAAAAATGACCTAAAAAATGATAAAAAAAAAAATGTGACTTGGTTGTTTTCTACGAGAAAATATGATGGTATTTGAGAAAAAATACTTATTTTTTCATTTCCAAAAAATAAATGGTTTGAGTTTAGTTTCGTGTTGAAAATATGGCTCAGGGACAAACCTTTCATCCTCTCCGTCACAGAAGTTTAATGAATGACAGAAAAGTGGTTCGTATTACTGTGATTGATTGTATTGTTGAACACTTTTTATTTGTAACTATTAAGATGCAAAACAATCCAAACGGTTCAAGAGGAAGATTTACAATGCGATGAAATATAGGTTTGATTTGATTTATTGTGTTTAACGCCACTTTCAGCAATATTGCAGCTATATCGTGGCGACCAGTTTTAGTGGTGGAAGAAGCCGGAGTACCTGGAGAGAACCACCGATCATGGGCAAGCACCTGGTAAGCTTTAGCAAACCCACGCCGTTATGGTGATAGGCTTGTAATCCAACTACCTAATTCCATGAGCCACCCCAGCCCTTCGATAAAATATAGGATGGGGAGCCTTTCATGAGCTTTAGATTTCAAGAGTAGTGTTAAACATATTTCATTGCTAAATATCTCAAGAAAAGTTTGAAGATCCCAAAGGGAAATCAGAAGCCGTAAATCTAGAGGAGAGCCAATACAATGGCAAAAAGAAATAGGACAAACAACGATCTACAAAACACCATACAGAAAACTTAAGATGGAGCAACACGAACCCCACTAAAAACTGGGGGTGAACTCAGGAAGGGTTAGCAGTCCTGCTCCGCATGTCACACCAGCCGTGTTACTGTTAAACGACACGAACAGCATCTGATGGAAATCGTGGTGGACCCCAGTATAGGTAAATTTACACAGATAACATTAATAAAACATGGGAGAGTAAAGATGAACCGAACGTCGTTTATACGCAGAAATCGTAGCGGACAACACAATACGGAACCAAAAACTCCTGTGCTCCAGAAGGATTGGTCATCCTGCTCACATGTGGCACCCGTCGTTTTACTCTTGCTACAAACCCGGTGATAAGTCATGAATGAAGAAAAGACCGGATTGTGATTATGAGAAACGGAACATATTCGTGATCATTTGTGACACAGATAGTCCGTAACGGTTAACTCAACAAATTAATTGGTCACAAGTTATGTAAGCTTACACAGATCCTCTTCACAAAATACATACATCAACAATGCTATAAATATATATAAAACTGATTGAAATTCCATAGAATATCTCGGTTTTAAACATCACCGTAAAACTGTATAAGGAGTTTATCGTACACAGTGTCGGATTTAGATGAAGAGAGGCCTTGGGATATATCTCTAGGCCCCTCCCAATTCCCCACCCTCACACCTAGATTAAGATGAAAGATTGTTTAATCAATTTAAACAAAGGCGAGTATGATGAGGGGTGCTTAAAATTCTATGCAAGAAAAAATACTGAAGGGTTGTTTATAGAGTATAGCGTTATGACAGCAGAAGTATGAAATATATTATCCACCTTGGACGGAGGTGCCTTAAGTTTTGATGCCCAAGGCTTTAACCTGTTAATCCTATAGGTAAATCCGTCACTGGTCGCACACACATATTATAGTTTATTTGTAGGAAATTTAGAAGGATGCGAAAGAAATGAGACAAAAGAAAATCTGAAATGTGATAAAATTAAATTTCAAACCAGTAATGAGTATACTTATGGTTTATATATCAGATTGTAAGCTAAGAACTAATGCACGCAGATACGAGATAGTGTACACTTTAAATCTGGGTTTTAGTTTTATTACTCTCAGAGTGCAGTGCAATAATCAACAACCTAGATGTGATATTGCATGGCTTCATGTTACAAATCATTTATACCATGATGTTCCTAGTTAAACTGTTAAACAATCTGATGTTTCGTGTTCTATTGTTTATCCATTTAACTCGGAACACAGTGGTATAAATATAACATATTACTACTTATGGAAAATATCTAAGTAAATAAACTTACTAGAAACATAACGCCATTGTAGTATACAATGTGAACAACTAATTCCTGGTGGAATTTCGACTGTTAGTTTGTAATCCCTTGGCCCCTGTTTTCCAGTATTGTATCTCTTTAGATGACTTGGTATTGATCCTCCTTTGATGACCAAAAGATGTTGATTAAAACAATCCTCTGTCGCTTTCTTCGATACATTTTGAACGCATAGTCGAAATTCAAAGTATCCAAAATGTTTTGAATTCATGCTAATCTGTGTTACAATAGAAGATGTACCAACCGGATATCGTCTGCTTAATATTCCAGATGAATATTTCCCGCCAAATTCATGATCCCTGAGATTATTACTAGGATCGCCACACAGTCCGCACTGACCATTTACATTTCTAACATTCTAGAAATAAAAACGTTGATATCAATCAAATACGAAAAAATGTTCAAATATCTGACAAATTTTGTAATATGTCATGGTGATATTGAATATAAAACAAATTTGGCAATGCTCTTACATGGCGGGGGCCGCCATGGTGGTGACAATAGTAATATAAACTTAAACTACATCTACCCATGCAAACGCCATGCAAAGTGTGGAATTGATTCCTACGATATGTATTCGATACAACTTTATGCGGCATCTTAGATATTTTATTTCATTCCATGTTTACCGGTTTAACATTGCTACTTGTGTATGTTTATCCTACTCCAGGATTTAGATTTTCATCAGTATATGTCGTGATCTGTTTTAAGTTCAATGATTTGCAGAAAGAGGTAGTTGTTTGCTTTAAACTTTGTTTTTCATAATTATTTTGAAATAAAACTCGCACGAGCTCTCTCATATTTTACTGGACAATCTTAAATAAGTTTGTGGTAGTTTTTATTTCGATTTGCTCCCTCCCTTTTATTGGTTGTCAACCTCGAAGTTTTATATGTAGTCACCAAAATCACGTAGCAAAATAATATACTCCAATATCCACTCGGAACTCTTCTACACCGGACCCAATCAATCGTTAGGTAGGACGAATAGTATCACTGGGAAATATGTTTTAGAATATATTTATTATTACGTATATTCATGAACAAAGTAAGTATTTTCTTTAAATGTAATAATGATTTTTTTCATGATCACTGATCATAAAATCATACTTTTTAAGTCTTTCAAATTTTGTATAAAATCTTATGAAGTTTTATAAAAATAAAATCATGCGAAACTTGCTAATAGAAAATGGTTGCGAACGACAAAGCCTCGCATTTCGGTATTCAATAAAAATGTCAGAAGCCGCATAAAAACATTGAAAGTAAACACAAAATGCTAAATATAGAATTTATGTACATAACTATAATAAATAGTTGATCCGTGTCCTATCGTAGTCAAATGAACCAATTTTTTTTACTTCGAATTAACAGGGGTTTCGAGTCATCCGATGTGAATGGCTGTCATGCAGTTTTATTTTAAACGTACTTACTGCCAGACCTCCACAACGTAGCTGATTGTCTCCTTTATTTTCTGCTGTTAAGTGTCCGTGTCTCCACATTGACCCTCTCTGCGGGGGATCGACGAGTCTACCCGTTTGTGCACAACAAACAGAAACAAGACAAAATAACACAAACAGTAGCATCCTTATTTTGAATTGGAACCAGTCTCCATGTCGAATTTAAGTTCCACAAAATGGTAGCCCCGAATGAAAAAAAAATCTCCGAATAATGTGTCTAAAGCTGTTCCCGTTATTGATTCGACGATTACATATTGGTTTTTGAATGTCATTATATTGAGAGGCACCATTTAGGATGCGCTTTGAAATTAATTAACATAAAAATGAACATTTGTTAGTACATCTTTCAATTTTTTTTAACAGGTAAATAACAATGACATGCTTACAGCTTTATATTTAAATACATTTTGTAATGTCTATCCATCTCCCATTGGTGCCCCTCATAAAAGAAAATCAAAATTAAATTAAAACTACTTGTTTATTGCAGGTTATCAATTAGTAAATTATCTGACATCTTCAAACCACAATGACATTAATAATAGTCTTTATCATCTTATCAAATACGATTTAATTAGTCTACGAACTGTCACAACTCAAACGTATTACTTACATTTCCATATATAAAGTTTTTAAAATTTATCACTTAAATATAACTGAAATAATTGAAAGTGGCGCTAAGCACCATATGCCAACACATAACCTTAAAATTTCTCATTACTTAAGGTAACTCAATCGGTCGATCGATCGATTGATTGATCGATTGATTGTTTGATTGATTGATTGATTAATTGATGACTGTGTAGAGTCCATCGGAAAATATTTAAGGACGAGAACGGGTTTTTGACAATATTTAAACATTATACATCAATGATTGAGGAATAGGACAAACGAGCCAACGGACTTTTGATAGCCATTGTCCGAAGGTAGACATGCTGCTCCACTCGGACACAATATACTGCTTCCGAACCAACCAGTCTTTGCACTTTCTCCTTAATGCTGCGTGCTTAGCGGAGAAGCAACAAATACCAATGTTAGTCTTTTATTGAAGTTCTTCTGCTTTGACGATTGATTACAATTCATAGATAACTATACATTCTGATCACATCGCAATGAAGAAAACTAGATTTCTGATATTTTCTACTCGCCCTTTACGGCTTTGTGTATATTTCTTTGTTTATTGGTTACTCTAGGTTCAAAACCACAGATCTACTAAGCTATATTCAGTACGAGATCAAGTTATCTCAATGAAGAAAACTAGATTTATTACTGATATTCTTTACTCAAGCACTCGATTTGTGTTTATTTTATTATTTTCTGGGTACTGGTTAAGGTTCCCAGAACTCAACCTCACAGAGCTGCTCAGTGTGTTCCAGTTTGACAGATGGGGGAGCTCACACGATTGGTGCTTGTGTGTGTGTGTGTGTGTGGGGAGGGGGGGATGCCAGGTTATAATACGGAAAGTCTGACTGTGGATGAACATAGCTGGTAGCATGAGTGTCACGTTCCATATACACTAAAGACCTCTTAAAATTCGTTGATTTTGAAAAAGAGTAGGCCATTGTAGCCGCTACAAAAAAGAGTAGGCCTTTGTAGCCGCGACAAAAAAGAGTAGGCCATTGTAGCCGCGATTAAAAAGAGTAGGCCATTGTAGCCGCTAAAAAAAAGAGTAGGCCATTGTAGCCGCTACAAAAAAGAGTAGGCCATTGTAGCGGCTACAAAAAAGAGTAGGCCATTGTAGCCGCTACAAAAAAAGAGTAGGCCATTGTAGCCGCTACAAAAAAGAGTAGGCCATTGTAGCCGCTACAAAAAAGAGTAGGCCATTGTAGCCACTGCAAAAATGAGTAGGCCATTGTAGCCACTACAAAAAAGAGTAGGCCATTGTAGCCGCTACAAAAAAGAGTAGGCCATTGTAGCCGCTACAAAAAAGAGTAGGCCATTGTAGCCACTACAAAAATGAGTAGGCCATTGTAGCCGCTACAAAAAAGAGTAGGCCATTGTAGCCGCTACAAAAAAGAGTAGGTCATTGTAGCCGCTACAAAAAAGAGTAGGCCATTGTAGCCGCTACAAAAAAAGAGTAGGCCATTGTAGCCGCTACAAAAAGAGTAGGCCATTGTAGCCGCTGCAAAAAAGAGTAGGCCATTGTAGCCGCTACAAAAAAGAGTAGGCCATTGTAGCCGCTACAAAAAGAGTAGGCCATTGTAGCCGCTACAAAAAAGAGTAGGCCATTGTAGCCGCTACAAAAAAGAGTAGGCCATTGTAGCCGCTACAAAAAAGAGTAGGCCATTGTAGCCACTGCAAAAAAGAGTAGGCCATTGTAGCCGCTACAAAAAAGAGTAGGCCATTGTAGCCGCTACAAAAAAGAGTAGGCCATTGTAGCCGCTACAAAGAAGAGTAGGCCATTATAGCCGCTACAAAAAAGAGTAGGCCATTGCAGCCGCTACAAAAATGAGTAGGCCATTGTAGCCGCTACAAAAAAAGAGTAAGTCATTGTAGCCGCTACAAAAAAGAGTAGGCCAATGTAGCCGCTACAAAAAAGAGTAGGCCATTGTAGCCGCTGCAAAAAAAAGTAGGCCATTGTAGCCGCTACAAAAATGAGTAGGCCATTGTAGCCGCTACAAAAAAGAGTACGCCATTGTAGCCGCTACAAAAAAGAGTACGCCATTGTAGCCGCTACAAAAAATAGTAGGCCAACGTAGCCGCTACAAAAAAGAGTAAGCCATTGTAGCCGCTACAAAAAAGAGTAGGCCATTGTAGCCGCTACAAAAAAGAGTAGGCCATTGTAGCCGCTACAAAAAAGAGTAGGCCATTGTAGCCGCTGCAAAAAAGAGTAGGCCATTGTAGCCGCTACAAAAAAGAGTAGGCCATTGTAGCCGCTGCAAAAAAGAGTAGGCCATTGTAGCCGCTACAAAAAAAGAGTAGGCCATTGTAGCCGCGACACAAAAGAGTAGGCCATTGTAGCCGCTACAAAAAAGAGTACGCCATTGTAGCCGCTACAAAAAATAGTAGGCCAACGTAGGTGCTACAAAAAAGAGTAGGCCATTGTAGCGGCTACAAAAAAGAGTAGGCCATTGTAGCCGCTACAAGAAAAGAGTAGGCCATTGTAGCCGCGACACAAAAGAGTAGGCCATTGTAGCCGCTACAAAAAAAGAGTAGGCCATTGTAGCCGCTACAAAAAAGAGTAGGCCATTGTAGCCGCTACAAAAAAAGAGTAGGCCATTGTAGCCGCTGCAAAAAGAGTAGGCCATTGTAGCCGCTACAAAAAAGAGTAGGCCATTGTAGCCGCTACAAAAAAGAATAGGCCATTGTAGCCGCTGCAAAAAAGAGTAGGCCATTGTAGCCGCTACAAAAAAGAGTAGGCCATTGTAGCCGCTACAAAAAAGAGTAGGCCATTGTAGCCGCTACAAAAAAAGAGTAGGCCATTGTAGCCGCGACACAAAAGAGTAGGCCATTGTAGCCGCTACAAAAAGAGTAGGCCATTGTAGCCGCTACAAAAAAAGAGTAGGCCATTGTAGCCGCTACAAAAAAGAGTAGGCCATTGTAGCCGCTACAAAAAAGAGTAGGCCATTGTAGCCGCTACAAAAAAAGAGTAGGCCATTGTAGCCGCTACACAAAAGAGTAGGTCATTGTAGCCGCTACAAAAAGAGTAGGCCATTGTAGCCACTACAAAAAAAGTAGGTCATTGTAGCCGCTACAAAAAAAGTAGGTCATTGGAGCCGCTACAAAAGACTAAATTTTCGTCCCAATCTAACTCTACCATACTTTGTCAGTGACAGTCAAGAGTCGTTGACTCGGTTGACCCAACTCTTCCCTCATTTCTGTTTATATTTGATTTATTACTGAACTTGTTCTCGTACTGAAGATAGCTGAAATATCGATTATTGGATGTTAAGCAATAGCCAATCAATCAACCAATCAATCAAGATTGGTTGTTTATTTCTGCTTTTCCGTTGAAGATATACGTAGAGAGAGGGAGGAAGTAGATTGTTGGTATTGAATCGTATATATCGGTTTAACACAGCCTCATTTTGTGCCGAAGGTCCGGGTGGCTCAGTGAGTTAGGTAGTTGGATTACCTAACAACTCATACAAGCTTTTCACCAATACGGCGTGGTTTCGCGCCCGGCTTTGTAAATTACAAAAATGGGTGCACTCGTCCCGCAACCGCAAGTGATAAAGTTGACCAGTTACTTGCCCATTGTCGGTGGTTCTCTCCGGGTACTCCGGCTTCTTCCACCACTAAAACTGGTCGCCATGATATAGCTGAAATATTGCTGAAAGAGGCGTTAAAACACCAAAAATCAATCAAATCAATCAATCATTTTGTGCCTGAAACAATCCTAGATCTATTATACATCGGATACTGTACCTGTTTGTTTTTATTTATTGGGAAGTTTAAAGTTTGCCCGAGAAGTGGTTCAACTATGACTTTTTAGCTTTTTTTGTTTTAAATTTTAATTAATCGTTTAAAAACAATTTTTCAATATACACAATTGAATGTAACCATCAGAAGATAGTAACCAAATACATTTTCAACATTTCTTTACTAATAAATAATAATAATTAATAAATATGGCAACATAATTTCATATAATGTACCAGTTCCAGTTCTTTATTCACCCAGACACATATACCAGTGTAACAAGAGTAATACTATATACAGTGTACTATGATACATTGTTTGTTGTTATTTATAAACTTCACTGAAGAATTCTACAAGGAAATCTGTTACAATAGTTTTATCTGGTACCACGCCTATCATTCCGTACATGGCAGCAGTTCCTTTCTTAGCCAGTGTTTTATTTGTCTGCAATGTAAGAAACAAGACAAGAAATTATGGATCACAGAAAGGCAATAACGATTTTATAATATGGGGTAGTGGCGTCGTTAAACCACGTCTGATCACACTCTAATAATGTTCACTGATCATCGGAGCGTTATCAACCGTTTCCCAACTACGGGAAAAAGGGGGCTAAGATCTATTCTCACTATAGTATTTCTAAACTACATGACAATTGTTATTCAAAGTCGGAGTTATATTTTTGTTTAAGAATATCCCAAAACTCCTGTTTACAAAATGGTTAGGGTCTACCACATGGCTGATACCGGTAGTACCAATCCGGTACAACAAAACAAAATCAAGACAAGTATTATAACACGATTCGTACGATTTAACGTATTTAAGTACACGAATCCGAAAATCATGAGTAAGACATGTAGTATGTATATATATATATATATATATACGTCTGAAAATTAAACCAAACAGTGTTAGAATTAATTTTTAGAGCTGTCAAATGTGTGTTCTTCCCTCGACGGGATTTGAACTCACACCATTGATACACTGCAGCACCATTCGCTTAGCCTTACGTCCAGCGCCCTAGACCACTCGACCACATCCACTCCCTACAAAAAGGAGCTTCAATAATCGTAGTGTTACCTTTTCTCGTAAGGCAAATCTAGGGATAGACGCAAGACATGTGTATAAGCGTGTGTAGATGGTACATATATACTTAATATTATAATTTGACAGCAATCTAACTCAGCAATTTTTAATATATTGTATAGGATAATGAAGAATTCATTATACAGTCACAGGAAATAAAGTATATTATACAAACGTCTAAGCAAGTGACAACCATACAATATATCTGTCCCACTGGATCTCAAAGTTACTTGTGATACTAGGTTAATACTAAATATTAAATATACGTCTGAAAATTAAACCAAACAGTGTTAGAATTAGATTTTAGAGCTGTCAAATTTTTGTTCTTCCCTCGACGGGATTTGAACTCACACCATTGATACACTGCAGCACCATTCGCTTAGCCTTACGTCCAGCGCCCTAGACCTATATACATATATGAACACAGGGGCGGATCCAGGATTTCAAGTTAGGGAGGGGCGCACTTAAAAAAACTGCGCCGACTGGAGGGAGGCGCGAAAATTGTTGGGGTATTTCGTGTGGAACGCCCAAATAATCATATTTTTTCCAATTTTAGGGGGGGGGGGGGGGTACCCGGTGCCCCCCCCCCCCCCGTGGATCCGCCCCTGGAACATAATTTTAATTTGCTACAACGTTGATATCAGCGTCGCGCGATTTTTCAGCGTTATTTCAACTACCATACAAACACCACCAAGAACAGTTTGTAACAAAAATGTAGATATCTAATTTAGTGCGCACGACCCTATTATGGAATACCCTTCATCGGGTGACGCTCAATGTCAAAAGTCATTTGAAATACTTTGAGAGCAAGAAAACCAAATAGCCTAAACGTGATAAACAAAATCGGCTAAGGTCACTTATTTTCTGAGGAGGGAACCTTAGTAAGATATTACATTGTTGAAAAATTATGCAAGACATTACTTTCTTCAAAGTGAGTGATTGTTGTTTAACACCAAAAGAACATTTTTTTCAACTATATCATGGCGGAAAAAAATACTTTTTAAGTGAGATGCAAAAAAAGGTCCGCTTTGTACTAGACCAACACGATTATTTGGATTCTTATAGTACTAGCTCACTGAAACAACAGTTCCACTCTAAGAGTTTATTACTGCTTCATGGAGAAACAACAAATACCAATTTTATAGTCTTTTGTTTAACTCGACCGGGGCTCCAACCCACGGTCTATCACAATCGAATTTTGATAATTTCTTTGTTCAAAATAATTGTAAAAGATGACAATCATTAGTTACTTTGCACGCCACCGTATAGCTGAAATATTGCTAAAATTGGCGTTAAGCACCATCAAATAAACAAACAAACTCACTTTAACTTCGGCGGCACTTTCCTTCATGTCCCGAATAAGGTCGTCAGCTACCGGGGTGTGGTGAGGAAGTATAGAACAATGGATACAACTAGGCTTCTGGTTACGTTCCATTGTCCATCCTGTAATAATGTACCAAATATTTATAGATCGGGTTGTCTCCCTTTATGAGAAGAAAATTCAAAACAGGTATGATCAAAATGTTCACTAATATTAACAAAACGAACGATCACGTCTCACCTCAAATCATTGAACATATAAAAAACCAGACATTTGTCATTGAAAAGCCATGGTCTGGATTGGGACAGACAGAAAAATGTGGCGTGTTTAAAACAAGTTAATGGAATTCCATCCTTCCCATATTGATACCTGAATCTCAAACGGCAATATGGGAGTCAATCTATACTCCGATCCCATAATCTGTATCATATTTAGTTACTATTATAATATAAACTATGCCAAAGTCAGTTAAATTCCATTTTAAATCTTTCACAACGTTCAAAACAATCATTAAAATAAAATGGAGCCTAAAAATTCAGTGAATTTGATCACTGATATTATTACTAGCAGTGATTGTCTATGATTTAATCAAGTTGTCACAAGAACCACTTGCAACAATATTTCAGTTATACCATAGTAGAAAAAACAGTAGATATCTGATTTAGTGCACAACACACAACGCGATTCTGGAATAACCCGAATCAGGTATGCTCAGTCAAAAGATTGGAAAGTCAAATTTTTTTTAACGTATTTGGAAGCAAGCAAAACAAAGGGCCTAATCAGGATATCACATAAAAAAAACAAAGCACAAAAAAAAATCCCCTCAAAAAACAACTACCAGTACCTATGCCTGAGAGAATGATGTTAGATTGAATGAATTACATTATTTGGAAACTGAACATTTCAAGCATACACATACATGTGTATATAATAAAAAAATAAAAATGTCAGTGACAAATCAATGGTTACTACTGTCAAATTATTTGGTGGAGAAAGCCCGAGTACTCGGGGAACACTACCGACCTGCTGCAAACTTTATCAGGTAACGTTGTATCGAGCACACCTCTCAACGGACGCTGACTAACTTGTAAAGATTAGTGGTAATATACCAGGTACTGATTGCATAGGTATTATGCAACTACAATGAGGTATTTCACAATTGTTTTAAACAATTTTAATTTTGGCAAAATAGCAATTATTTTAATCTGAATATTAAATGTTCAAAATTGTAACGTTGAAAAGATACACTATAAAATTGTTTATAGCCAGTTCACACGAGCGAGTGGTCGATTTTTGCTCAATGCTACGCTATCAGTTATCAGATATTTCAAAGTAAAGTTGGATGAGCTGATGATAATGATATCTGCATCATACTAGATCGACATGCAAAATTGAATTTTTCAATTCAATGAAACTGCAGTCCACATGTAGATATGTTGCTCAATACTTGATCCATTATCCTGACTCCAAGCCAACCAATCTATATCCATTCTTATATCTGCGTTCATACCCCGGGATTTACTAAGGGGATTAGTATATATTATAATGATATGCATGGTCCGTACCTTTCTTTTCCATGACGTCAGCAACAGCGTAAATATCAATATAAGGGTCACATGATCCAATTGCAAAACAGGTCATGTGAGGTTCTCCTATTATTATCAACCCCTTTAATGTAAACAAAGAAAATAGAAATGTAATTTATAAATGATAAACAAATAAAATGAAACAGCAACAAGACCAACAACAACAACAATAAAACAAACAAAAAACAAAACAATAATACATAATGCGAAAAAAAAGGTAAAAAAAAAAGGATAAAACAGTAAGATTCAACAAATATACTAACACCACGTGGACAATTTTTCAGCTATATCATGGCGAGAACAATTTATATTTCAATGAGATGATCATAATGTCAACTTTGTACAAGACCAACATGCTGAAATGGATAGTGCTAGCTCACTGCAACACTAGTCCACGAGTAAACATATCGCTTCACTCTAACAATTTATCCTTATGCAGAGTCAAATAGTCTATCTGTGTTCTTACTTCTTGATGCTGCCTACTAGCGGAGAAACAGCAAATACCAAAAGTATGGTCTTTGGTTTGACCCGACCAGAGATCGAACCCGCGATCAACCGAACTCAATCAAGGCGAACAAAATAACCATTACTCTTCCGATGCGGTTTGGAAACACAAAGAGGTTTGACTGTATCTTGAAATAAACTATTCAGCAAAGAAAAAAAAAAGATTGACAGTTAAATATAATAAACATACATCAATTTCTGCAATGCCTTGCCTTAATTTATCAGTAGTTTCCATCAAATCTTTAGCCTTAGACGTATAACCATCTACACCCAGAGCTCTCATTGATACCCAGGCAGCAGCTATACTACCACCTTAAATTAAAATTAAAAAAATGTATCATAGAGTATTAAAATGAAAATAAGGATTCGATAATATTAGTTATTAATTTTCGCTTGAAAAACAGTTGACTCAAGCACTATACCTCACCAGACAACACTATAGGAGAACAGTTCTCTCAGCAGAAGATAATAATAGAATAATGGTAAACAAAAATAGGAATAGTATTTTTTAAAGTTTTTTATTTTGTTTTAATTATTATTATTTTTATTGATTGATTGCGTATTTGCTTAACATCACCATCGTGTTTTCAGGTACAAAATACAAGCAGGTCTGGTGACGGAAGAAATGTGAGTTTCCGGAGAAAACCACCATGCATTGTTTTACAAATCTGATTAACCTTTTTTCACTTAAAATACAAGTCGGGTACACCTCCATTGTCAGTTGATTTCTAACCGATACATGTACTTAATTTGGGAATAAGATCCAGTGAATATCATAGACGATCGGTTACATTAATAACTAGACCATCACGCCTCTAACATTTGACATCAAGTGATTGTTTATATAATAATGTGGTCTTGTCCAGGGCTTCGGTCGGGTAATATGTCTCTCAGATCTGGGTAATATTTTGGCATATTACCTGGACAAGACCACATTAATATCATTATTATACCGAGTGTCTAATTGTCCAGGTAATATGCCAAAATATTACAGTACCAAATATCACTACAGAAACTTACACGAAGTATAATAATATCTTATACAAAAGGCTTACAATTTTCAAATCATTTATGTGCCTCCTTGCTAAGAGTACGCATTAAAAAAGCAAATTCTACAACAACGACAAAAATTAAAACAAAATAATATGCAGAATATCCACGTAAATATACGGTTACCTACCTCCTCTTGTCCCGGCCATCGACGGTGAGCCATACAATCCGCCTGGCCATTCGGCATATGTGTAAATCTGATGTTTCCTTATATCTGAATTCCGATACATTATTACACTGGAACCCTAGAAAAGTACAAATTAGTGAATAACAGACAACTCTGGTCGAGGGACTATCTCTTTTAAGTTTTATGTGATTTTATTTTTTTACCCATTTGTATCGTATGTCATATAAATCAGATCTGTAAAGCTACCATCAACATTGTGTGGTATTATCTATACCCCTTTTGTATTGTGTATCACTTTAAAATTTAACATGTATTTGGTGACTAGCGGTCGTAAACTACGCCACTCATTTTATCTCTCAAGATTAAATTACCACCGCCAGCATTAAACATTCCACGGGTATTATCTAGCATGACAAATGACCGCTAACATCCATATATAGTACTAGTCCACTGAAGTAACAGTAAATATGGAGACCAGGACACGTCAAATCCAGTCAGTCTTGTCATTGTTCTCTTTCTCTCGTGTTGCTTTAGTAGAATATTATTAGTGTATGCACGTGTATACTTGTCTTGATTTGATCCTATCGCGGGCATTGCTCAAATCTTACCGCTCCCCCATTTCAGCCACATACACTAACCAGTATGCATCATTACAGCACCAAGACAGAATCATTTGTTAGTACATTTGGAATTGAACTCATAAAATTTGACTTCAAAGTTTTAACTCCTACTCTAAGAAGAGTTTGAAGATATTAAAGGGGTAATCAGAATCCGTAAATAGAAGAAGGATAAACAATACGATGGTCAAAAGAAACAGTACTAAAGGACAAACAATAATCTATAAAATACTATACACAGAAAATTAAAATTAGCAAAATCCCGAATATATATATATTCCAGTCATTACATTCGATTACGCGAAATACGCAAACGGGAATGGTAGTGTACGCTGAAGAATTATCATTATTACTCTAAAATGTGATTTTTAAATATGCTTCATGAATACTGATTTCATTATCTTTGACTTGGACCATCATATACTAATTAATAAGGGTAATAACAAAATTACCGCACTCCGAACAATCTTACAAAGGGAAAGTCAAAACTCATAATTATATAAACAGACAAAATCAGTCAACAACCGGAAAACTGTGAAAACCGTAATGACCCTGACTTGGTACAGGCATTTCTAAAGAAATGGTGGTTTGAATCAGATTTTAAGGCGCCAAACCTCCCGCTCTCATTACGGTTCAAAGGTTCCGGCTGTCACTATAACAGTATTTAAATACAGGAACAAAATAGGTAAAATAGTTGTCAAAGCAGTACCATATTCGGTGACGTAAATGACAAAAATATTTTTACAAATTAAGTGATTTTAGTGATTGATTTTTAATAGTAGTGATTGTCCAAGATTTTATCATATTATATAAAGCACCTATATTTCAACTACACCGTAGCAGTCAGGTTTATTGTTGGAGGAAACCCGACTTCCAGCAGAACACTATCGACCTGTCGAAGATTTTTTTTCTTCAAATTGTATCCCAATAAGATGGGAATTAATCTTGAAGAGGTTAGTGGTGATAGGCACCGATTGCATGTAAATTGAACAATCATACTATCTCGATCACTATCACCCTAGAAAATGCTCTAATATCACAGGAAATATTACTTATCTTAAAGAATACCAATGACTTACTTTTACGCTATACCCATATTTATGCACATCAGCTGACATTGACGTCACTCCTGGCAACCGGAAGTCAAATGACGGAATATCGTAGCCTAGTTTTTCCACCCTTTAACATTAAAAGAAAAGTTTTGTGAGAAATAAACAAGTATTTTGTATGGTGAAATTAGATTACAATAACTTTTCTGTGATAAGTAGAAAATTTGGGTAATAAATTAGCATGTATTGCTACTTTCTGCAATTATTTTCACAGATATCGTGAAAATCGGATTGAGTGAGGGAGGAAAGCACATGATCTTACATGTAACTAATGGATATCTAATGATATTACAAATACTGTTTATGATCCTTATTATCTCAAACGCCATAATGTGACGTCACACGTCATCGCCATTTTCCAACATCAGAGCCAGTATACTGATACTGACAATATCACACAGTGAGATCAAAGGGAAAATGTCATATTTACCTATAAGCATCAATATTATTGGCTTACCATAATTCGATTGATGGATATCCTTATTTTCATTTAAACATTTTTATTTTTATATCCCAAAGCAGAACAATTCTCGAAATAAATCATAGTTTTAAATAGATTGAAATGAGGTTAAGTCCTTTAAAATTGGTACAATACACTCTAGGCGTTCTGGTGAGGCTAGTGAGAGGGAAGAATTTAACACTCCATCTTAAAAATAAATAATGTTTCACCTGTATATATATTCATGACGAAAACGTTTTAAAGCAATTCGCAAGGTGGCGCTGGTGTAGGGATGCAAATGTGCCGGGATATCTTTATTGCTACAAAGAAAGAGGAAGATTATGGATAGTTTTCATAAATTTCGCCTCGCAACGGAGCATCAACGATTACTCCTTAAAGGATATGCTTTATCTGCAAGGATCATACGATTCTTAAGACACTATTACGTCCCGTCTGTATGATTCATCCCATGCAACTACCGGAAGCTCCCTTCGTTAAGGATGTACTCCATAGTAATGTACTACATAGGGGGTGTACTCCATAGCGCGGAATTAGATCGTATTTCTATATTCCAGTGTTTCCTTGGAGATTGTTGGAATCGACTAAATTCGTTTAATATTTACCATGGCAACATAAAACCTCCAAAACAGGCATCAACGTGTAAAGGAATTCCTTTAGACAAGGCTAACTCTGCAATCTCCTCAACAGGGTCAATGATCCCGTGAGCAAATTGTGGCGCCGACGCTACTAACATTACAGTATTTTCATTTATAGCCTACAAAGATAATTATATTTTATAGTGTATGTGTAATTTATTCATTTTACGACCATAATAATAAAAAAATGAATACATAAAATTGTGTACAAAAATGTTTTCAGTGTAAATAAACATGAGATACTATGTCATTCCACACTTATCATAAGTCTTATGCACAAATTAAAGTAAAGGAGCAGTGCTTTTTTTGCTGTTCTACATTTCAAAGTTCCCCAGCGTCTTCAATGATTCATCATAGCTCATACCATAAAATGAGTGTGAAACAGTCCTATCCTGTAGTTGGGCAGTTCGCGTTTCTTTTTTCCATAAACATTGCATTTGGACATCTTTGTAGTTTTTATGTTATTTGGATGATGTGCATAAGTTCATTTCACAGATGGTGCCATGTTAATAAGAAGAATTTGATGATACCAAAGAGGTAATCAGAAATCGTATATCGAAGAAGAACAGACAACACAATGGCCAAAAGAAAAAGTACAAAAGGACAAACAACGATCTGCAAAACATACATATAAAACTAAAGATCGAGCAACACGAACCCAACTAAAACCCGGGGGTAAACTCATGTGCTCCGGAAGGATAATCTGTTCCTGCGCCACTAGTGACACCCGTCGTGTTAATCCAGTTACATACGAGAAGTGTTCATGTTTATGTTTAAACTGTATATTGTAATTTCTTCTTTTTTATCAGATGTTTAATTAAATTAAATGAAGGGATCCTTACTTCTTTCATTGCCTGTACGTCTGCTTTGAAGTCAGCACCTACTGGAGTATGGACGACTTTTAAACCAAAATAATGAGCTGCTTTGTCAATGGTCGGGTGTACGGTTGTTGGTGCCACCTGTTAAAGAGTAAGAAAATCAGTTATCATTCAGGTTCGATAACCGCATAGTTTCAGATAACATTCTACTATATGTTAATGTATGTAAATCTCTAATTGAAACATTTTTTTAAAAGCAATGTCGATGATATCAAAAGTTTATACTATAGATTGTATTTAATTTTTATTGAAGTAATATCAAAGTATTAAATGAAACTCACGATTTCCGGAACTTTCATATATGGTCGAGCTTTTTTTGCCATGTCTCTGAATGTTTTTACCGCCATTAGATTACTTTCAGTTCCACCGGAAGTAACAAAGCCGACGACATCTTCGTTTCCGTTTAGCATGGCTGCCGTCATGCTAACAATTTCTGTTTCCATTTGTCTATAAAAACAATATCATTACAGTCTGTCAATAATTAAATATTGTTAATTTAACAGTGTAAAAATTCTTATGAAGACTAGCATCAACGGGTATATGGGTTAGGTTTATTGTGTTTAACGCCACTTTCAACAATATTTCAGTTATATCGTGGCTGTCAGTTTCATTGGTGGAGGAAACCGGAGTATTCGGAGAAAAGCACATATCTGTCGCATGTCACTGACAAACTTTATCACATAATGTTGTATCGCAATGAGCAGGGCTTGATCTCACAGCTTCAGTGGTGGTAGGCACTCATTGCACAGGTAGTTATAAATCCAACTATACATCACGACCACGACGACCCCAACGAGTATATGTATTAAACGTTTTTAAAGTTCAAAACGACAGATTAAAAAATATTATTCAAGCACAATTTTTATGTTGTCATATAGGCATATGAAGATTATTATGGATGCTAAAATTACCATATTCTTCAGACTAGAAGAAAAGACCATTTATTTAACTTACAAAATGTATATTCTAAAAGGTATACTCTACAATGTGAAATGCGACTTAACTGAATCTAAGACCATACCTGAGGCTGGGAAATACCATTGGATTCAACGCATTTTCATGGAGAAAGGCGTGAAGGAATTCCATAACAAGAGTGTCATGGTCAATGGAATGACCTATTTTTTCTGAAATTAGAAATTGAGTTTAAAATTACTCTGAAATTAGAAATAGAGTTATAAATTACTCTGAAATTAGAAATAGAGTTTAAAATTACTCTGAGATTAGAAATAAAGTTTAAAATTACTCTATCTGATGTTCAAGCAGAAAGCATAATTATGATTAACCAACAGCTGCCTCCTATCATTCAATGAATGTCAAAAGACATAATTTCGATTTCCTTTTCTTTCTTGTTTATATCAAACTATTTGCAAAAGCCTTAAAAAGAAAAACAGCATACGACATTTCCCTTTATCACATAATACAGACAGAATAGTGTTCAACTAGTACAGAATTCTGCAGTAAACGTCCGATATCATTATTGAATTATATACACGGAGTTTTACAACAACTTCTTTGACACAGAAAACAGCATCGTGCTCGTCTCGAGTGCGGTACATCGTGGGTTCGAGCATCGGTCGGATCAAACCAAAGACTATAGATTTGGTATTTGTTGCCTCTCTGCTATGCATACAATATTAAGGAGAAAGAAATAAGATTGGTTGGCTCGGAATCAGGATAATATGTCCAAGTTGTGCGACATGTCTATTCGCGGACTGTTGTTTCAGTGAGCTAGCACTATAAAAATCCAACTAAGCGTGTTGGTCTAGTACAAAGCGGACCTCATCATCATTTCATTGAAAATTGTCTTAATTTCACCATGATATAGCTGAAAAATTGTTGAGTTGGCGTTAAACAACAATCACTCAAATACTCTTTGACGCAGTCACGTGTTATCTTAATTTCCCTATAATATAATTAGCTTGTTTATTTGTTTGTTTATTTGTTTGATGGTGCTTAACGCCACTTTCGATAATATTTCAGCTATATCCTGGCGGTCAGTTTTATTGTTGGAGCAAACCGGAGGAAAACACCAACCTTCCGCAAGTCACTGACAAACTTTATCACATAATTTTGTATCGAGTACATCTCGCCATGAACGGGGTTCGAACTCACAACATCAGTGGTGATAGGCACTGATTGCATAGGTAGTTCTAAATCCAACTACCATACCATCACTGCCACGACGGCCCCTAATATAATTAGCAGCTGTACGCATAGTTAGATGATTTTTGATTTGATTTGATTTTTGGTGTTTTAACGCCACTTTTAACAATATTTCAGCTATATCATGGCGACCAGTTTTAGTGGTGAAGACAGCCGGAGTACCCGGAGAGAACCACCGACCATGGGCAAGCAACTGGTAAACTTTATCACTTGCGGCTGCGAGTCGAGTGCACCCTTTTTGTAATTTACAAAGCCGGGTGCGAACCCACGCCGTATTGGTGATAGGATTGTATGAGTTGTTAGATCCAACGACCTAACTCATTGAGCCATCCGGGACCCCTACAACGACCTAACTCATTGAGCCACCGGGTCCCCCATAGTTAGATGAAAAACAAAATGTAAATAGTCATCTTGATGCCTGACATTAATATTGACATACTGGACCGCCACTGCCCCACACAAGACAGAGGACTCCGAAGGTGATCATTAGAGCACGTCTTCTGGACTTCACCGTCACTGCCCCACACAAGACAGAGGACTCCGAAGGTGATCATTAGAGCACGTCTTCTGGACTTCACCGCCACTGCCCCACACAAGACAGAGGACTCCGAAGGTGATCATTAGAGCACGTCTTCTGGACTTCACCGCCACTGCCCCACACAAGACAGAGGACTCCGAAGGTGATCATTAGAGCACGTCTTCTGGACTTCACCGCCACTGCCCCACACAAGACAGAGGACTCCGAAGGTGATCATTAGAGCACGTCTTCTGGACTTCACCGCCACTGCCCCACACAAGACAGAGGACTCCGAAGGTGATCATTAGAGCACGTCTTCTGGATTTCAAATAATTGTTAATTCCCTTGTTTAAGACCTAATTATGTTCTACACACTTCATATTGGGTTGGATTCAAGGCAATACCGCAAGCTAACTAATGTTAAATTATTAGCGCGAGTAAGCACTATCATTGCGCCATTCCGAGTCAACGAAATTTTAAATTGTGTTACTTCCGATACAGCATACGAAGATCAGACATATAACTGTTCATATGACGTACGTAAAGATGTATCGAGTGCACCTCCTCAAGGCGGAGTCAGACTTCAAAATGTTGACAGGGGAAAAGGTATGTTGGAAATGGAATAATATAAAAAAACCACCAATAGTTCTTGTTATTTTGATGCTATTGCTATATCTCTGTATGCATGTCATGTATTGGGGTGAGTGATTGTTGTTTCACGCCAATTCAGCAATTTTTCAGCTATATCATGGCGAGAACAAGTTAATTTTCAATGAGATGATGATGAGGTCCGCTTTGTAGAAGACCAACACGCTGAGTTGGATTTTATAGTGCTAGCTCACTCAAACAACAGTCGATTCCGAACCAACCAGTCTTTGCTCTTTCTTCCTAATGCTGTGCGCTTAGCGGCGAAGCAACAAATACCAATTTTATAGTCTTTGGTTTGAACCGACCGGGGCTCGAACCCACGATCTACCCCACTCGATGCGAGCACGCTAACCATTACTTCTCTACTCATTTCATAAGCCGATATAGTGTTCAGTGGAAGTATGCTGATGCCTGAACTGTAATCTATGACGCGATCGAATGTCTTTTAAAAATAGATGTTGGTATAGATGGTCAAGTGAAAATTCTAACAAACATCTAAGTTTAGTAGGATAGATTAAACCATGACCTACCTTCAAATTTGTCAAAAGCTTCAGTTTGTAGTTCAAAATGTTGATCTTCAAGAGTATAGATATAGGCAAATATTTTTCCTTCTCTGGCTGATTGGGCCTCAGCTGATTTTAATTTTGTCATTTCATTTCGTAGTTCTTCTTTAGGAATACCTGAAGCGATAATTTTTTATTTTTTTTTATATCATCTGATGATAGAAATCAACAAAGCAAAACAAATAAACAATAACAATCCCAAACAAGGCAAAAAAAAGAAAAGAAAAAATAAAAAATAAACGAACAAACAAACAAACAAAATACAAAACAAATAAAAACAAAAAAATCGAACGAACAAACACAATGACAAATAATAAACGAAATAAATGCAAAAAAAACCAAGCAAAAAATCAAAAAAACAAAACAAAACAAAACAAAAACACTAATTCACATGGAAAAAGCACAAGCGCTGAAGGCACGGAATTACCACCCCCTTTTTTAACTTTGTATTTACATGTTTAATTTCAATTCTAACATCACCACCTTCTTTCGCTTTGTTAATAAACGAGCGAGTTATCCATTCGGTATAATCTCATTAGCACATGCGCCGGTGAATGTGACTGACTTTTCCATTTGCAGCATAAATTGTGTGCGACATTTTCCGCAAACGTAAATATAAATTACCGTCTTCCAATCAAAGTATACTACCGTATTTGTACTCTTAGACATATCAGAATCGAAATAAATCATGGAAGCCAGAATGTGTTTTGAGTTTTAACATGAACATGGATTGGCCGATATTAGTAAATTTTATCCCCCACTTTTGGCTCGGGATAAAATACTAATATCCGCCAATCCATGTTAAAACTCCCGACACATTCTGGCTTCCATGATTTATTTCTTAATTAACCACTATTATATTAAGGGTTATATAGAGTCGACACATGTAAGTTGTTGTTAACATAAGAGTGTATGAATATGGACACGAACAAGTTAAATTAAGAAAAAAAGAGATGAAATAATAAAGAATTTTTTTTCAAAATAAATATGTAGACATAAAGTTATAAAAGGAGTGGTAATACCGTGCCGCGTTAACCTGTGTGGAAAGGTGAAATAATAAAATGATATGGACGACAGACGACGAACGCAAAGAGATGACAAATTTGGGCAAAATGACCAGGGGTCGTGTTAATTAAAGTATCCTAAGATATGTCCTGTCTTAGGACATATTTTAGGACACTAATAGGACTATCCTAGGACATGTCTGAGATTGTATATCAAAGCTGCTTAGCACTATCTTCGTTTAGGATGATCCTAGACATAATCGTAAATATGAATACGAGCTGATTTGTGTAAAAAAAGAATAATATAAATATAAACGCTACAAACATTAATGTGTTACGCAAAAGTTCACATAAAAAATAAAATAATAAGATTAAATTTTATTTTATTTATATATTACATTGATTTAATTGTGATTTTTAGATAAGAAATGTATATAAACCTAATACAAATTTAATAAAATAATATCAATGAAAGTGATGGTAAATTTTAATCAATACATGTACTTTACTTTAAACTTTTAGCCAGGTGAGCTGTTTTCAAGATGTCAACTGTCACATTATCAGTTATTCAAAAGGGTTAAAGGATAAAAACGTGCAGATTTTTTTTGTAAATTGAAAGTAAAACTTTGTCTGTCCATTATTTTGTGCGTAGCTGTTCCGTGTAGTGCATTCTGTACTTCTGTACCAAAATGAGCAGAAAAAGAAGCCCGAATTTATCCAAAAACACTCTTAGGACACCTATTTTGGTGTCCTAACTTAAAGATAAATTTTAGGACATATCGCAATTTAGGACACTTTCATTAACCCGACTTAGGACAAAGATATTACATAAGACCATCCTAAGACACGTCTTGGTCCTAAGACACCTTTGTTAACACGGCCACAGAATATCATACTTAGTTGCTACATATTTATTCTATGTCTTACAAATAAAATAATTTTTAAACTATTCGCTAAAGGCCCCCCAAGAAATTTGCACAGGTAAGCTAAAAATAGAAGTTTGACAGGTGAGCTAAAAATGGATATATGTATATATTATTATTATTTTCTGATATATTACCTTTCTCTGGAAGTCGAACTCTCGCCACTGGGTTGTTTTCATTCTTCTTCTTGGCCAGTGCAGTTGTACTGACAAAGTTCGTAACCTCTCTGTGTAGAAACTTGCTGATTAACGGTTTAACACCCGGCAGTGCCTGAAGCCCGACCAACAAAACACGAAAAAATTCTTCTTGTCCATTTTTTTGATAAATATTTATTAAAATAACTACAACCAAAGTAAAAATAACGTGTTCGAAAATATTAATCCATGTTATAAGGGAGAAATCCATTTTGATTATTTTATATCGTTGTTTACTTCAGTGTGGACTGTGAACTGTGATATAAGTTGATAAAAGAGTGTTAAAACTTTAATATGGCGGTCATTATAAACTTTTATAATTATGTTATCAAATAGCTCTATTTGTATCTTTTATATTTATATTTCTAGCACAATCAAACTAACTGTTTGTAAAGATATAAGGGATGTAGGAGCAAGGAGACACCCCCCCCCCCCCCCACTCACACTTTTGGTCATTCTTCCTGGTATATGTTCCGGGAAATACCTGTTTAAAGAGGGTCTATTTTAAGAAGGAAAGAGGACACACCTATCCGTAATTATTAACAAGTAGTTTCTCCAGGATACTTACTACCTGAGCTACATCGTATATAATATTGCTAAACATATGTCAAATATATATATATAAATAAATGACTGCAAATGACGAAGCATGAGACAACCACAGTAAGTCGACCGTAAGGACTTCCTCCTGCACCAGTTTTAATGATGTCAAGTTTATCTAGAAAACCATAACTGTTTGAAGAAATCAACTGGAATACTAACTGAAGCCATTTAATTAACTAATTCAAAGGAAAAAAATACATCTAACATGTCAAAATTAAATGAAGAATATATATTGTGTTCATCTTTCTTTTAGCCCCTATTCCATAAACATTAAAATGGTTGATTTTCTGTATTGACTCGTACATACATGAGTATACCCCCTCGCCAAAGAAAAAGGGGGAAAATGGATGAAAAAAAAATAAAAAATCACAATATGGAATTTTGTAATTGTCGGCCCTTCCGGTTAAGTTATTATGAAATTCCATAAGTGATACAGAGGTATCCGTCGTCAAACTACCTTAAGCTCTAGTCATCAACAAATAATTGATAAAAATTACACTCAAATTGGATGAAAAATGAAAATTATATATACCTTCCAAATATGCGATATTTTGGAATTAGGCCCCCTTTAGATCCCTTTCGAATAAAATAGCTACACCAATAACCCATAAAGATGATCATCTTGCAAAAAAAAATGCATTACAACTGGGCGAAGAATTAAATAGTTCAAATAGGTTAAAAAAAGGTAATAATAATAAAGTTATGCATTTTTCAGACAGGGATTTGAAACCTCATCAAAATTAGACGAACAATACACTATCCACGTACACGGGTATGGTATGGCTACAATACCCAAAATATATCTCAATCTTTATTCTCGAAACCTGTGTGTCTACAGACGAACGGACGACAACCACGACGACAGACCCATAAAATACTACGACCGCAATACTATACATACACGTATGAAAATTAAAAAGATATATCAATTGATAAATGACAACCTCTTTGTAGGGATTATTTTCTCCGAGGATGAAATGGTTTGGCATATTCTCACAAATTTATTACATTCTTTATTTGAAGAATGTTCAAAAACAACTAAAGAATTAAAAATAACATAAAAATTGTAATACCAGGGCCCGTATTCATAAAGCCACTTAAGTTAAGATTTTCCTAAGGATAACCTTAAGTTAAGGAAACTCCGCCCATCATACTTAAGTGGTATTCATAAACGTCCTTAAACTAAGAAAACACTTAAGATGTTCCTTAGCTTTAAGGTAGATGGGTAGGTTCCTTAAATTTTCCTGAATTGCTATTTATATTGATCGTGAGTTATGAAAGTGATATTGTATGAATAAAAAGATAACAACAAACCATATTAGCAATATTTCATAGGCATTCGAGTTTATCATCAAATCCATATCATATCTTACATGTACATACAATTCACTATCAAGGTCATTTTCCGGATGAGTAAATATTTTTTCAACCGTATCATTTAATGGCACGTGCTTTGCGGGTATATGAAATAGGTATAATTAAAACTTACTAGTATTGCATTATTACCAATACAAACATGTTCCATGTCGGACGTTTTCGGTTGTTTCATGCTGGGAGAAGAGCTTTACGTAGAGAGCGAGTATTCAGATACCGCACAAAACCTCTTGATATCTACGATGACTTCGAGTTAATAGACAAATACAGATTTGACCGACAGTCTATTATGATGATATGTGATATGTTACAGGATGACTTAGAAAGCAGTACATTTAGGAATCGAGCCTTGATACCAAACATGAAAGTGTTCGTGGCGTTGAGATTTTACGCGAGTGGATCATTTCAGGGGGTGATAGCAGACACATTTGGATTATCGCAACCATCTGTCTCGCGTGCAATTAGCGATGTATCTACAGCACTGGTAAAAAGGGCTGGAAATTACATTACATTTCCGAAAGAACCGAAACTTTCTGAAATTAAGGGGAATTTTTATTCAGTTGTCAACTTTCCATGAGTAATTGGACTGATAGATGGAACCCATATCGGAATCCAGGCACCATCAGACCATGAAGACCAGTATGTCAATAGAAAAGGATACCATTCCATTAATGTTCAAGTGATCGTTGACTGTGATGATAAATTTATCAATATAGTTGCAAAGTGGCCTGGAAGTTCTCATGACTCGAGAGTGTTTAAAGAAAGTGCTGTGGACAGAAATTTGGAAAATAATAACATTGATGGATATCTTTTAGCGGATAGTGGCTATGCATGTAAGACATTTTTGCTAGCCCCCTACTTGCGTACGCAAACAAGACACGAGGCAAGGTATAATTCAGCCCACAAGAAGACAAGATGTGCTGTTGAGCGATCCAAAAGACAATGGAAAAGAAGATTCCACTGCCTGTATCAACTTCTCCGCTAGCTATGAGTGTTAGGGCATTATTCCTAGAAATTAGTTGAAAATACTATTTATTATTGATAGCAGTTTAACACAACGTTATGCAATAATTTTATCTAATCATGGCGATTTTGTACTATTTAAAAAAAGCACAACTACTTGTGTTCACATGATATATATAATTATCAAAGTAAATACCTGTTTTTTCTACATTCTTTTTTTATGCAGATGAGTAGATATTATCCCATTTTTTTTTAAATTTCTTTCGTGTTCCTTTTTACAGATGGTTAGTTAAAGGTTTTGATACGACTTCAGTTTTATTTATATATGTATCTTATGTATTGAATTGGTCAAGCAATGCACGTCAAAATAGTGTAAGCGGGAATTGAAATACAATACAAAATATTTATTGACTATGAAATAAATCATCAATGTACAATAATAGCTTAAGGACTGTGCGCCCCCTTTTCATTCATATATTTACATTTATTTAATGGTAAAATACGAGAAGTTCCGTAGTTTCAAATACTTAAGTATTCCTTAGTTAAGGAACCACTTAAGATATTTTATGAATACCACTTAAGCATCTTCCTTAACTAAGCAAATCCTTAGGAAAATCTTAGTCTAAGGAACACTTAAGTTAAGTAGTTTTATGAATACGGGCCCAGACGACAATTTTTTTTTAAATTTAGAGTTGTCTCTCTTTGATTGTAAATGCATTCCCCATATCACTGTAACATTTATAAGCACTTTTTTTATTTGATATTTCCTAATCAAACAATCATTGAACAATTATTTTTATGTTTCTTTATTATTCTATTATCATTATATTTGATTGACATGTTCATTATTTGGGCACCAGGATTGGTTTAGATAAAGTTGCATTCACTCTTGTCTTGTACGAAATATTTTATTAAAGAAAGCTCAATAATGAACATTTGTCAATGACAGCATAGACACAACAAAGAATAAATGTTCACAACAATCAATACAATAACAGTATTAATTCATAATGTGTTCCAAGGGGAGTAACTCTAATATATTTAAGTACAAATTGTACATATCGGTATGCCAATAAGATCAGAAAATATCTTGACATGTAAAATAACAAAAAAATTCACACTTTTGTTCTTAGCAAAAAACTTATAATCTCCACCACATCGGTGGTGTAATGGTTAGCGTGCTCGCCTCGAGTATGGTAGATTGTGGGTTCGAGCCCGACCGGGTCAAACCAAAGACTATATAATTGGCATTTGTTGCTTTTCCTCTAAGCACGCAGCACTAAGGAGAAAGAGCAAAGACTGGTTAGCTCGAAATCAGGATAATGTGTCCGAGTGGGGCGACATGTCTATCCACGGATTGTTGTTTCAGTGAGCTGTACTATAAAAGCCTAACTAAAGGTGCTGGTCTAAAACAATGCGGACCTCAACAGCAACTGATTAAAAATTAACTTGTTCTCGCCATGGTATACCTGAAAAATTGCTGAGGTGGCGTTAAACAACAATCACTCACTCACTCACTCACTCTTATAATCCCATAATTACTGCACATACAGGTGCACGTAAACCACCACGCAAAACAGTAACAATGTTCTATAAATCAGGGGCGGATCCATAGGGGAGGGGGGGGGGGGGGGAGGGGGGACACACCCGGTGCGCCCTCCCTCCCTTACAATTGGAAAAAATATTTTTTTTTTTTGCGTAAAATCGTGATTTTTCACACGAAATGCCCCAACAATTTTCGCGCCTCTCTCCGCTCGGTGCAATTTTTTTTAAGTGCGCCCCCCCCCCCCCCCCCCCTCCTAACTTGAAATCCTGGATCCGCCCCTGTAAATAACCTTTTGAGCGTTGCTTTATTTATATTATGACAGATTACATAACACATGACTCACTCATATAAATAGGTTACTTGGTTTTCAAAAAATGCTTGATTCTACTTTCGGTTTCAATTCTTGATATCGCATTAAGATGGCGTCGATTTCTGACAGATAATGTTCAACTAACTTGAGTTTACAGTAAGTTGTAGGATTCCTTTGATTTTTAAATAACATGGCGTTTACATCTTTGATTTAGTTTTACGGGTCTTTATATAATTTACAAACCTGACACTGGAATCGATCGACTTTTTTATCTTTCAGATAAATGATTGGGGCGTATATTTTCCACATCAATATATCAATGGGTGGGAATTTTTAGGCTACAAACAATATTTCAAATGTTCTTATTTACTACAAGGACATTCGCATTCTGGGTTAGGGTTAGGGTTTGGGTTAAGGCTAGGGTTCGGGTAATTATACCATGTTTGGGTGGGGTGCTATAAGGAACTCTTTCCATAAAAAAAGATTAGTTAATTATTATATCTGTATATGAATGGATAATCAATAACTAAATAATTTATGAATGGAGGTAGTTTTCGAACTTCAAATATATGAATGGTATGGTTTTCATGCTTAGAGAACATATGAAATGAATAAAGGTGTAATTCAATTTCCAGCGACACTATCCCTCCCTCACAAGCACTCCCTCCTCCCAAAAAGAAAAAGAAAAAGCCCACCCCATCCCCTCACCTGTATTTAGACTTGAACACTATATTTTGCATTCAGTTTTTCGATTCACCAAAATGTCTAAGCGATATCTAATGGTTTAGATAAGACACGGCTGGTAATCGGCACAAGCAGAACAGTCGGTTCTGCAAAGAAATTCGTGAGGATAACTTCCGGTTTTGGTGGAGGAGAGTTCACGAAGACGCTTCGCAAGGTATGTACATGTTAAAAATTGAAATTTGCTTTTTTACTGCTCGAATATTGCAAAATAAGAGAATGCTATGCTGTGGCGAATGCTTTCACTATCAGAAACGTATATAGTTTATTGTTGTATATGACCTGTAGCTCTCGCAAAATCAATCGTCCCACGAAAAACATGACGAAAATTGTGACACTCTTACATTTCTAAGTTGTTCTTGACAAAGATGCAAGTTAAATTTTCAATATGTTTTCATCGTGTGAGTCTAAATGTAATCGGGGATAAATTCCGAGTCGAGATAAATCTATAAACTGTCAATTTTCTCGTTTTCCTGCTTGAGGAGATCGGTTCTGATAGAGCACATTGCGAATGCATGAGGAGATTTGCTAGTTTTGTTAATTGTTTTCTGCAAAATTGATAAATTGACACTTTTAAACATAAAACTGATAAATACTCTGTCCACTTTCAGGAGATGCCAGGATTCAAGGGAAAGAGGAAATGGGGACTGATATTGACTCTTTACAAAAAAAAAACATTTCGATATAGATTGCCTGTATCACCGCCAAGGAAACAAACAAAAACAAGTAGCAGTATACCAAATTTAAAATCCCCATCAATCAGGACACCAAGTTTATTGAAAAAATCTCTTTCAATTTCAAAATATTTATATTCTTTCAAACGGGTTTCCACATCTATTCGGCGCGACCTTTTTACTAAAGATGACGGAAACTTCACCGCAGATCTACACAAGTTATAATATTACATGATTTCAGCACATACATAGGTCTAACGTAAATAAACATTCACTTAGTGCTAGTAGTCATGAATAAATTAAACACAAGATGTCAATTAAACTGTGGACATATCCTTAAAATCGGTAAAGCGCTTTACATCTTGTAACCACTACTAACAGAGATCTTTTTTATTTACAAGTGTGTACACATAACACACTACATAATAGAAAAACAAACCACAAATTAATATTATTCTCAACTGTATGATATTTAATTTCGAGTGTATCATTTGTATTAGAAATTATAAAGATATGATTCCCATTAAGTTTAATTATTCTTGATTATAAAATTATCTTAGTGCATTTTCAATTTTTTCCAATGTAAGGGGGGTTAATCTTGTGTATCCAATACACAATGGAAGTTGTCACAAACAACACATGATCAATAATAACAAGTTAAATCATGGGAAACCGCAGTTACAATTATGAATTGATTCCTTAAATGAAATGTTTCTTTCTAGGTGGACAGCCCATGAACAATGAAATATTACTTTTATACTTTTAAAAACCCGACGGGAAGAAGGGCATCAGTTCGTGAATTTATTACCAGACAGACATGCACAATTTGTGATTATACAGTGGATTACATGTGTCGTACCAAAACTAGCAAATATCCTCATGCATTCGTAACGTGCTCTATCAGAACCGATCTCCTCAAGCAGGAAAACGAGAACATTGACAGTTTGTAGATTTATCTAGACTTCAATTTACTTCTGACGAATCGGAATTTATCCCCGATTACATCTAGGCTCCCATGATGAAAAAAATATTGAAAATTTAACTTGCATCTTTGTCAAGAACAACTTAGAAATGTAAGAGTGTCACAATTTTCGTCATGTTTTTCGTGGGACGATTGATTTTGCGAGAGTTACACTTCATATACAACAATAAACTATACATGTTTCTAATCGTGAAAGCATCCGCCACAGCATAGCATTCTCTGATTTTGCAATATTCGAGCAGTAAAAAAGCAAATTTCAATTTTTAACATGTACATACCTTGCGAAGCGTCTTCGTGAACCCTCCTCCACCAAAACCGGAAGTTATCCTCACGAATTTCTTTGCAGAACCGACTGTTCTGCTTGTGCCGATTACCAGTCGTGTAAGAAAAAATGCATTGCCAATTTTGGGCCCACAAGGGGCAAACAAGAATACATATAAAGATAGAAATTCCAAACTGATAGAAACATTAACTAAACTACAATGTACACAATAACACAATCACAATAATGAGACAAAAGACTATAGATTTACAAGATAATCAAACTCTTCATGTTGCTCATACCCTATATATATATCTTTGTAATTAGTCATTTATTTTAAAATATGAGCAAAAAAACATTGGGAGTACTTTCAAAATTGCCTCGCACACATCTCGTAGTAGTAGTAGAACAGGGGGCTCAACTGCAGAAGGCACCACGAGTCGATGCTTAAAGGCATGCTGATGATAAAAATAATATATAAGTGGGTCACAAGAAATAGCTGCACACCAACTGAACATACACACCTCGTGCCTAGTGCAGAAGGGCCAGCTGTCTAGGCCTTGGGATTATAATTCAATATTTAAAAAAAAACCCAGATCAAATTCCGCTTCAAAGCATATACAGAAAGGGTGTTTTCAGATTATAGCATAATGGGTGACTTGACTGCAGAAGGCACCAAGGGACGGTGCAAAATGGTATACTAGGGTTGTACTAATGAATTAAAATTGATGAATATTATAACATATAAATTATACAAATGATTATATCATGTGTTGAATAAATGTACATCAGTATACCATCCTCGTGCCTAATGCAGAGGAGCTAGCCATCTTAGAAGTTAGGATTATATCTTGCTTTTTGAAATCAAATTGCAGACTGATATCAAAATTTCAACATTCTCTGTGTTTAGTAGCCAAATGAATTTTTGATTAGATTTTAGACTATTGAAATTAGAACACAGAGAATTTATTTTTGAATTCATATAATAACGGTCATCTTGGGAGAATAAGAAGTGTTCACAACAATCAATACAATAACAGTATTAATTCATAATGTGTTCTAAGGGGAGTAACTCTAATATATTTAAGTACAAATTGTATATACCGGTATGCCAATAAGATCAGAAAATATCTTGACATGTAAAATAACAAAAAAATTCACACTTTTGTTCTTAGCAAAAAACTTATAATCTCCACCACATCGGTGGTGTAATGGTTAGCGTGCTCGCCTCGAGTGTGGTAGATTGTGGGTTCGAGCCCGACCGGGTCAAACCAAAGACTATACAATTGGTATTTGTTGCTTCTCCTCTAAGCACGCAGCACTAAGGAGAAAGAGCAAAGACTGGTTAGCTCGAAATCAGGATAATGTGTCCGAGTGGGGCGACATGTCTATCCACAGATTGTTGTTTCAGTGAGCTGTACTATAAAAGCCTAACTAAAGGTGCTGGTCTAAAACAATGCGGACCTCAACAGCAACTGATTAAAAATTTACTTGTTCTCGCCATGGTATACCTGAAAAATTGCTGAGGTGGCGTTAAACAACAATCACTCACTCACTCACTCACTCTTATAATCCCATAATTACTGCACATACAGGTGCACGTAAACCACCACGCAAAACAGTAACAATGTTCTATAAATCAAGGGCGGACCCATGGGGGGGGGGGGGGACACACCCGGTGCGCCCTCCCTCCCTTACAATTGGAAAAACTTTAATTTTTTTTTGCGTAAAATCGTGATTTTTTACACGAAATACCCCAACAATTTTCGCGCCTCTCTCCGCTCGGTGCAATTTGTTTTTAAGTGCGCCCCCCCCCCCCTAACTTGAAATCCTGGATTCGCCCCTGTAAATAACCTTTTGAACGTTGCTTTATATATATTATGACAGATTACATAACACATGACTCCCTCATGTAAATAGATTACTTGGTTTTCAAAAAATGCTTGATTCTACATTCGGTTTCAATTCTTGATATCGCATTAAGATGGCGTCGATTTCTGACAGATAATGTTCAACTAACTTGAGTTTACAGTAAGTTGTAGGATTCCTTTGATTTTTAAATAACATGGCGTTTACATCTTTGATTTAGTTTTACGGGTCTTTATATAATTTACAAACCTGACACTGGAATCGATCGACTTTTTTATCTTTCAGATAAAGGATTGGGGCGTATATTTTCCACATCAATATATCAATGGGTGGGAATTTTTAGGCTACACACAATATTTCAAATGTTCTTATTTACTACAAGGACATTCGCATTCTGGGTTAGGGTTAGGGTTTGGGTTATGGCTAGGGTTCGGGTAATTATACCATGCTTGGGTGGGGTGCTATAAGGAACTCTTTCCATATAAAAAGATCAGTTAATTATTATATCTGTATATGAATGGATAATCAATAACTAAATAATTTATGAATGGAGGTAGTTTTCGAACTTCAAATATATGAATGGTATGGTTTTCATGCTTAGAGAACATATGAAATGAATAAAGGTGTAATTCAATTTTCAGCGACACTATCCCTCCCTCAGAAGCACCCCCTCCTCCCAAAAAGAAAAAGAAAAAGCCCACCCCATGCCCTCACCTGTGTTTAGACTTGAACACTATATTTTGCATTCAGTTTTTCGATTCACCAAAATGTCTAAGCGATATCTAATGGTTTAGATAAGACGCGGCTGGTAATCGGCACAAGCAGAACAGTCGGTTCTGCAAAGAAATTCGTGAGGATAACTTCCGGTTTTGGTGGAGGAGAGTTCACGAAGACGCTTCGCATGGTATGTACATGTCAAAAATTTAAATTTGCTTTTTTACTGCTCGAATATTGCAAAATCAGAGAATGTTATGCTGTGGCGAATGCTTTCACGATCAGAAACATGTATAGTTTATTGTTGTATATGACCTGTAACTCTCGCAAAATCAATCGTCCCACGAAAAACATGACGAAAATTGTGACACTCTTACATTTCTATGTTGTTCTTGACAAAGATGCAAGTTAAATTTTCAATATTTTTTCATCGTGTGAGTCTAAATGTAATCGGGGATAAATTCCGAGTCTAGATAAATCTACAAACTGTCAATTTTCTCGTTTTCCTGCTTGAGGAGATCGGTTCTGATAGAGCACATTGCGAATGCATGAGGAGATTTGCTAGTTTTGTTAATTGTTTTCTGCAAAATTGATAAATTGACACTTTTAAATATAAAACTGATAAATACTCTGTCCACTTTCAGGAGATGCCAGGATTCAAGGGAAAGAGGAAATGGGGACTGATATTGATTCTTTACAAAAAAACATTTCGATATAGATTGCCTGTATCACCGCCAAGGAAACAAACAAAAACAAGTAGCAGTATACCAAATTTAAAATCCCCATCAATCAGGACACCAAGTTTATTGAAAAAATCTCTTTCAATTTCAAAATATTTATATCCTTTCAAACGGGTTTCCACATCTATTCGGCGCGACCTTTTTACTAAAGATGACGGAAACTTCACCGCAGATCTACACAAGTTATAATATTACATGATTTCAGCACATACATAGGTCTAACGTAAATAAACATTCACTTAGTGATAGTAGTCATGAATAAATTAAACACAAGATGTCAATTAAACTGTGGACATATCCTTAAAATCGGTAAAGCGCTTTACATCTTGTAGCCACTACTAACAGTGATCTTTTTTATTTACAAGTGTGTACACATAACACACTACATAATAGAAAAACAAACCACAAATTAATATTATTCTCAACTGTATGATATTTAATTTCGAGTGTATCATTTGTATTAGAAATTATAAAGATATGATTCACATTAAGTTTAATTATTCTTTATTATAAAATTATCTTACAGTGCATTTTCAATTTTTTCGAATGCAAGGGAGGTTAATCTTGTGTATCCAATACACAATGGAAGTTGTCACAAACAACAAATGATCAATAATGACAAGTTAAATCATGGGAAATCGCAGTTACAATTATGAATTGATTCCTTAAATGAAATGTTTCTTTCTAGGTGGACAGCCCATGAACAATGAAATATTACTTTCATACTTTTAAAAACCCGACGGGAAGAAGGGCATCAGTTCGTGAATTTATTACCAGACAGACATGCACAATTTGTGATTATACAGTGGATTACATGTGTCGTACCAAAACTAGCAAATATCCTCATGCATTCGTAATGTGCTCTATCAGAACCGATCTCCTCAAGCAGGAAAACGAGAAAATTGACAGTTTGTAGATTTATCTAGACTTCAATTTACTTCTGACGAATCGGAATTTATCCCCGATTACATTTAGGCTCCCATGATGAAAAAAATATTGAAAATTTAACTTGCATCTTTGTCAAGAACAACTTAGAAATGTAAGAGTGTCACAATTTTCGTCATGTTTTTCGTGGGACGATTGATTTTGCGAGATTTACACTTCATATACAACAATAAACTATACATGTTTCTAATCGTGAAAGCATTCGCCACAGCATAGCATTCTCTGATTTTGCAATATTCGAGCAGTAAAAAAGCAAATTTAAATTTTTGACATGTACATACCTTGCGAAGCGTCTTCGTGAACTCTCCTTCACCAAAACTGGAAGTTATCCTCACGAATTTCTTTGCAGAACCGACTGTTCTGCTTGTGCCGATTACCAGCCATGCAAGAAAAAATTTATTGCCAATTTTGGGCCCACAAGGGGCAAACAAGAATACATATAAAGATAGAAATTCCAAACTGATAGAAACATAAACTAAACTACAATGTACACAACAACACAATCACAATAATGAGACAAAAGACTATAGATTTACAAGATAATCAAACTCTTCATGTTGCTCATACCCTATATATATATCTTTGTAATTAGTCATTTATTTTAAAATATGAGCAAAAAAACATTGGGAGTACTTTCAAAATTGCCTCGAACACATCTCGTAGTAGTAGTAGAACAGGGGGCTCAACTGCAGAAGGCACCACGGGACGATGCTTAAAGGCATCCTAATGATAAAAATAATATATATGTGGGTCACAAGAAATAGCTGCACACCAACTGAACATACACACCTCGTGCCTAGTGCAGAAGGGCCAGCTGTCTAGGCCTTGGGATTATAATTCAATATTTAAAAAAAGCCCAAATCAAATTCCGCTTCAAAGCATATACAGAAAGGGTGTTTTCAGATTATAGCATAATGGGTAACATGATTGCAGAAGGCACCAAGGGACGGTACAAAATGGTATACTAGGGTTGTACTAATGAATTAAAATTGATGAATATTATGACATATAAATTATACAAATTGATTATATCATGTGTTGAATAAATGTACATCAGTATACCATCCTCGTGCCTAATGCAGAGGAGCTAGCCATCTTAGAAGTTAGGATTATATCTTGCTTTTTGAAATCAAATTGCAGACTGATATCAAAATTTCAACATTCTCTGTGTTGAGTAGCCAAATTAATTTTTGATTAGATTTTAGACTATTGGAATTAGAACACAGAGAATTTATTTTTGAATTCATATAATAACGGTCATCTTGGGAGAATAAGAAGTGTACCTCATCATCAATTTCATTAGAGGTGCATCTGTTACATATTCTGTTTTGACGGGGAATACCCTGATACGGCGAAAATGTCTAATTTGCAGGTTGCAGATTGCAGGTTGCGGGTTGAAGGTTAAGTGCACACATGATTGTGATCATATAATATAGGAATTGCATATTTGGGACTTTAGATTTTCCTAATGACATTTAGGATCAATCACCTTAAAATTGTGATGCAACACATTTTCTTTTGTCACATTAAAAAATAGGGAAATACAAATACCTTGAAGGACCACACATTTGAAATTCAAGTATGGTATGGGTCTGTCGTCTGTCTTTTCCTTTAGGAACAAGAAAACTAAATCTTGTTTCTTTTCTTTTTGACAAACCATTTTTAGTGAGGGAAATGTGATGAGGAAGGGAAATTTTGCTTGTTTTAGCAACTGAACACACTTCTGTTTTAAAAGTAATTTTTCATTAAATTCTGTATTTTGATCAGAATTTAGCTATTGGGGTCGTTGTCTCATGGGCATTTTCCCCACATCTCTCTTTTACTATAAGAATCTGGACAGTCAGAGGTGCAATGTGGTAGTAAACTTTTTTATTCATTTATATTCATCTAACAAATTTAAATACAAGCAAGTCTAAAGAACAACTAATTGATTTGGAATGGTCTTTACAGTTATATTTTTCTAAACATGAGAAAATCCTGCAGAATGTAATTTTTTTATGTGAGATTCAGTGAGGTTTACTGTTACTGGAACAGTAACTGAACTTGGACAGAAACTTGTGTGAATTTTTTTTACACACTGAATGTTTGCATGGTAATATGCATTTGATATTTTCCCATAATATAGTATGAACCACTCACGTAAATAATAATAAATGTATGTTTTTTTTGCAAATGATAAATGGAATACACGTGTACTTAACTTAAATTAAATTCAATTTTAACTTATCTGAATTTAGACAAATTTTAAAAGGCAAATGGCAACAAAACAAACCAAAGCCAACCCCCCCCAACCAAGAAAAAAAAGGTAAAAAGGAAAAATACTGACCCTTTTCTCTTGTTGTGGGTCTGCAAAGTAATGTTGACCTCTCAAGCTAAGCACTTCTAGAATGTCTGGGTGTCATACATAAAACTTTTCAATTTCCTCCGAAAGCTTGACTTGGGAACCATTAACATTTCATTTGTTTCTGGCACCAAATTTTGTATGTTCAAGAAAAGGCATAACACATTTTAAAGGAAATAGTTTCTTTATATTAGCCTCAAAGATGTTGAAAGTCCACTGTTAGGAATTTAATTGTTTATGCAACTGGATAATGACGGGTTCATGTGTCCAGAAAACTATTCAGATTCTTACACTAGGTCAACCTCCTTTTTTATTAGTTTTAACCTGTTTAACCTGTAGGTCAATTTGAAGTTTTTATTACTTTGACTTCACTATCATGACTTTCCAGAATAATTTTGCAATACATGTATATTGAAATTCTGATTATTGAATTTGAAGATTAAAGAACTGATTAACTGACGACTGACAAAACTAACTACTGACAACTGATAACTGACAAAATACCTATACACTACAGTGTTATATTAGAAATTATTTGTAAACTTAGAGACAAAAACAAAAGATACCAAAAGAACTACACACCAAATCGACAATGAATGGTTAAATATTAATTTTAAAGTGTGCATGGCCACAGGCGACATTTTATATTTGTGACCCGCAACCTGCAACCTGCAAATCGGAATATATGGATTTACGACCACAGATAAGTAAGAAATGGTAGCCTCCATGTTTAGCGGGAAATTTAAAATTGATAAGATATAAACGTGCTTTATCACCAGCTCTTGTAAAATTTCCATTAAAAAAGTCATATTTTCATTTTTTTTATTAGTTTTAAATTCTGTAAAACCCCAAATCATCAGTTGGTTTCGTTCTCCTTTAATTAGATTGGGGTGTGCTTTGGATCGTTCTTTTCAATATTTTATCCGACAGCTAGAAGTGACGACTGACATTTTTGTTAACATCTGACTGTAATACTACATGTACATTATATAAATTTCTCCCATTATTACGCCGCTGAACCAGTGGTGGAAAAATCTGTAATCCTCTAGAGGATTAAAATGTCTCGTACCTTTCCCGCATTAATTTCAAGCGCATTAATTTCAAATTTTGAGATAAATTTCGTGACGGCTTGTGGTTAAAATTTTAAATTTAACTCTCTTGAGTGGAGAAATATCGTAATCCACGGGCAACTGAAGAAGAATCTATATGTACATGTACAATGAATATTATTAAATGCTACATTACAGGGAAGATTGCTTTAAATATGGATCCGAGAGAGAAACAGAGAATCAGAAGGAACGATAAATATCTTAGAGACCATGTCCATGTTAATGACGTCATCCCACATCTTATACAGCACACAATCATCACCGTGGACGACGCAGAAAGAATAGGAAAGGAAGTGACGTCTAGTGACAAAGTGAACAGATTACTTAGAATACTAGAAACCCATCCGAATGGATATACCCCTTTCATCGAGGCCCTTACTGAAAACAATATGGGGTTTATCACAGAAAAACTTGAAGGAACTGAAATTGACGAAAATCATTTACAACAAGGTACGTATAATTACCTTTTATGGAAAACCGAGTAGGCAATCAAGAATGGATAATTCAGAGACACAGGCAACATTGACCTCAAGACATAGAAAGAGGACAGACAAAACAAAAAGCACAACAAAGTTAAACTGGGGATCCTAGGTGCCCGTGAAAGATAATCTTGCAGTTCCTGTTTCTTATATGACATCCGCTGTGTTACTCATTTAGTAATGTCCCATAAAAGTAATGTCGGTGTTCGAGTACTGAAAAATATACATAAAACAAAACATCAATAGCCATTTGAAAAAAATTAATATTTCGTAACAGTCATCCAATTCATGACTTAACACTAGGAACAATGTAGCCTTATTTGAATAGCTTTTGTTTAACACAGCAACCGAATTCTGTCCGGAAAATCACTGTACTTAACACTGAAAAACAAAACAATACCAGTGCCGAAACAGTTCAAAACTCCAATACTAAAATCGTAGAAAGAGTCAAAACCGATGCCTCTAACGCACAAATACATGACTGCTCACTTACCTGTCTTGGTACATGGACCCAAAATAAAAAGTGGCGGGGTTAAGCTAGTTTTATGGACCCAAACCTACCCTCTTAATGAAATGATGCAGTCATGTATTCAATCGTAACTACACGGCCATTCTCGCTACCCTGCAAATAACCTCGTACGTACATAGTAGATATTCTTCTTAAATTGTTTGCCGGAAGATAAGTTAAGTTAAGCCGCACAAAAATATAGTCCACGAAAATCCAATATGGAAGACATACTAAGTAAAATCTAATCATGCAAAACTAATTAAAACTTTTAATTGAAATATAGAAAATTGCTTGAAATATAACTTTATCAAACTTTCATGTAACTGACATGTGAAAAGTAGTGCGATTTATACGCCTAATGCATACGAGGTTATTTGCAGGGTAGCGAAAATGGCCGAGTAGTTACGATTGTTATGTATTTGTACAATGTTACAAAATATTTCTTATTTTTATCTATTCTCAGAGAAGGATGAATATGAGAAACAGATTATTGAAATTTTAAAAAGAATATATTGTGTTGATGAAGACGTGAAACAGTATGTGATTTTAGACAACATGGAAGAAGAGTTGCGGCTTGAGTTCCGAATGGCTGCGGAAGTCTTCAATGTTCATATTGATCATATTAGAATACTTGTTAGTAAAGTGTTTCAAAGATGTGTTCCGTATAAAAGAAAGAGAACGAAAGAGTATCCTTTCTAAAATGTATCGATTGTTTAAAAAAACAAAGGTGGCCAATATTTTCCTATGTTATCATATATCATTTGTCAGATTGGGGAGTTGTTTTCCCCTATCACTCCGGAGATCGATGGTGGATGAAATGCCGGTTTGTATTTCACTGGATTAGGGTATGTCGTAGTGATTACTCACTGAGAAATCTCAATATTTCACGAAAGTATAACAAAACTGAAATAATATTCACCGGATGTTAGACCATACTCAGTTGATCAATCATCTGTGAGTATGTAAGACATTATACTAAGTGAAGCGTGACACAAACCACACTCAGTTGATCAATCATCTGTGAGTATGTAAGACTTTATACTAAGTGAAGCGTGACACAAATTCTTCCACTTAAATTTACCATTAATTTCTTCTGTCGAAATAAGTACAATATACAGTCAAAACTGTATTACGAGGTAACTTTTGGACAAAGAAATAATGGTCTTTTAAGTAAGGTGACCTCTTAAAAGATGTTCAATTCATATGACGTTTTCCATGACAGGACAAACAAAGGGTAACCTTTTAATACATGATACTACTTAATAGAGATGACAGCTTTGGCACGTTTAACTGTACATGTTTTTCATCCTTATCATATATTCAGATGGGCTTTCAAGAACCTACGTAGAATTCGTACGTTAGAAAATGAAAACATAGACTGTGTAGAGACAAACACTGAGGGTATGTCATAGTTATGTTATTTAATTGGATCAAATTTAGAAAGTAGTATATCTTAAGAAATTACACAAATCTGTCGTTCTTATGCATATTTACAGTAATTCTGCATGTCTCCAGTAATTATACATATCTCAAGTAATTATGCATATCTTCAGTAATTATACATATATCCAGTAATTATCCATATTTCCAGTAATAATACATATCTCTAGTAATTATGCATATCTCTAGTAATTAATTTATAGTAATTATACATATCTATAGTAATTATACATATCACTAGTAATTATACATATCTCTAGTAATTACACAAATCTGTCGTTCTTATGCATATTTCAAGTAATTCTGCATATCTCCAGTAATTATATATATCTCAAGTAATTATGCATATCTCCAGTAATTATAAATATCTCCAGTATTGATGTATATCTCAAGTAATTATGCATATCTCTAGTAATTATACATATCTCCAGTAATAATACATATCTCTAGTAATTATGCATATCTCTAGTAATTAATATATAGTAATTATACATATTGCTAGTAATTATACATATCTCTAGTAATTATACATATCTCAAATATTTATACATATCTCCAGTAATTATACATATCTCCAGTAATTATACATATCTCCAGTAATTATGTATATCTCTAGTAATTATGCATATCTCTAGTAATTATACATATCTCCAGTAATTATACATATATACAGTAATTATACATATCTCTAGTAATTATACATATCTATAGTAATTATACATATCTATAGTAATTATACATATCTATAGTAGTTATACATATCTCTAGTAAGTATTCATATCTCCAGTGATTATGCATATCTCCAGTAATGATGCATATCTCAAGTAATTATACATATCTCCAGTAATTATACATATCTTTAGTAATTATGCAAATTTCCAGTAATGATGCATATCTCCAGTAATTATACATATCTTCAATAATTATACATATCTCTAGTAATTATGCATATCTGCAGTAATTATACATATCTGCAGTAAGAATACATATCTACAGTAATAATACATATCTCCAGTAATTATACATATCTCTAGTAATTATACATATCTCTAGTAACTATACATATCTCCAGTATTTATACATATCTCCAGTAATTATGCATATCTCCAGTAATTATACATATTTCCAGTAAGTATACATATCTCCAGTAATTATACATATCTCTAGTAATTATACATATCTCCAGTAATTGTCCATATCTCCAGTAATTATCCATATCTCCAGTAATTATACATGTCTCCAGTATTGATGTATATCTCAAATAGTTATGCATATCTCCAGTAATTATACATATCTCCAGTAATAATACACATCTCTAGTAATTATCCATATCTCTAGTAATTAATATATAGTAATTATACATATCTAGAGTAATTATACATATCGCTAGTAATTATGCATATCTCTAGTAATTATACATATCTCCGGTAATTATGCATATCTCCAGTAATTATACATATCTCCAGTAATTATGTATATCTCTAGTAAGTATGCATATCTCTAGTAAGTATGCATATCTCCAGTAATTATACATATCTCTAGTAATTATACATATTTCTAGTAATTATAGATATCAGCAGTACATATACATATCTCTAGTAATTATATATATCTCTAATAATTATACATATCTCCAGTAATTATACATATCTCTAGTAATCATACATATCTCCAGTAATTATACATATCTCCAGTAATGATGCATATCTCAAGTAATTATACATATCTAATAATTATGCAAATCTCCAGGAATTATGCATATCTCCAGTAATTATACATATCTCCAATAATTATGCATATCTCTAGTAATTATGCATATCTGCAGTAATTATACATATCTCCAGTAATCATACATATCTCCAGTAATTATACCTATCTCTAGTAATTATGCATATCTCTAGTAATTTTACATATCTCCAGTAATTATACATATCTCCAGTAATTATGCATATCTCCAGTAATTATACATATCTCCAGTAAGAATAAATATCTCCAGTAATTATACATATCTCCAGCAATTATGCATATCTCTAGTAATTATACATATCTCCAGTAAGTATACATATCTCCAGTAAGTATACATATCTCCAGTAATTATACATATCTCCAGTTATTATACATATCTTTAGTAATTATGCAAATCTCCAGTAATTATGCATATCTCCAGTAAATATACATATCTCCAATAATTATACATATCTCTAGTAAGTATGCATATCTGCAGTAATAATACATATCTGCAGTAAGTATTCATATCTCTAGTAATTATACATATGTCCAGTAATTATACATATATCCTGTAATTATACATATCTCCAGTAATTATGCATATCTCCAGTAATTATACATATCTCCAGTAAGTATGCATATCTCCAGTAATTATACATATCTCCAGTAAATATCCATATCTCCAGAAATTATACATATCTCCAGTAATTATACATATCTCCAGTATTGATGTATATCTCAAGTAATTATGCATATCTCCAGTAATTATACATATCTTCAGTAATAATACATACCTCTAGTAATTATGCATATCTCTAGTAATTAATATATAGTAATTATACATATTTATAGTAATTATGCATATCACTAGTAATTATACATATCTCAAGTATTTATAGATATCTCCAGTAATTATACATATCTCCAGGAATTATACATATCTCGAGTAATTATACATATCTCCAGGAATTATGTATATCTCTAGTAATTATGCATATCTCTAGTAATTATACATATCTCCAGTAATTATACATATCTAGTAATTATGCAAATCTCCAGTAATTATGCATATATCCAGTAATTATACATATCTCCAATAATTATACATATCTCTAGTAATAATGCATATCTGCAGTAATTATTCATATCTGCAGTAAGTATACATACCTCCGGTAAGCATACATATTTCCAGTAATTATTCATATATCCAGTAATTATACATATCTCTAGTAATTATACATATCTATAGTAATTATGCATATCTATATTAATTATACATATCTCTAGTAATTACACATATCACCAGTAATGATACATATCTCCAGTAATTATGCATATCTACAGTAGCTATACATTTATCTAGTAATTATAAATATCTCCAGTAATTATACATATTTCCAGTAATTATGCATATCTACAGTAATTATGCATATCTCCAGTAATTATGCATATATACAGTAGTTATGCATATCTACAATAATTATGCATATATACAATAATTATACATATCTCCAGTAATTATACATATCTCTAGTAATTATGCATATCTCCAGTAATTATGCATATCTCCAGGAATGATGCATATCTCAAGTAATTATGCATATCTCCAGCAATTATACATATCTCCAGTAATTATACATATCTCTAGTAATTATCCATATCTCCAGTAATTATGCATATCTCCAGTAATTATACATATCTCCAATAATTATACATATCTCAAGTAATTATGCATATCTGCAGTAATTATACATATCTCCAGTAATTATGCATATTTCCAGTAATTATGCATATCTCTAGTTATTATGCATATCTCCAGTAAGTATGCATATCTCCAGTAATTATACATATCTCCAATAAGTATGCATATCTCCAGTAATTATACATATCTCCAGTAATTATACATTTATCCAGTAATTATACATATCTCTAATAATTGTATGTGTGTTATTGAGGATGATTTGAGGCTATTATTATTGGTTCGAGCTTTTCTATCGTGTTAATGAGTCTGAGAAAAAGAGTAAGTTTATTTCTCGTTAAAATTAAGTGGTTTTGATCATCATCTTTCAGCATTATTTATATGGCAGAATGCAAATTGCGTTTATATTGCAGATGATGAAAAAGCAGAATCAACTTTGAATGTTAACCAGGAAAATGTCAAACTTGACGAAAATGTTTGTGAGCAACAAAATCATCAGAAATTAATGATCAATTTGTCTGAACATGAACTTGTGCAAATTTTAAAACCACGACTTAAAGAGGAGAATATTCCCGAGGAAGTATTGGGAACCATCTTGGAAGGAGAAATTACAGGAAGAGTTTTCAAAAGGTTAAAGATTGAATATATGGAGACAACATTCCCAGATATCTCTAAAGGAAAAAGGATTTTAATGTTATATCTTCGAGATGAATTATGTAAGGAGGAAGAAGAAATAGAAACCATGGTAGTGAAAAAAAGCAAGAATGCAGACACTTCACCCAGGCAACCGGAATCTGACAAGGAGGTTTTAACAGAAAAAGGGGAGAGTACTGGGAAATTTAGGGAGACATTTCGGAAATTTGATAAAGACGTTTCGCCAACAGACAATTACCGAAGAAATGCAATTTTGATTACATTCAATAATCGCCCAAGTAATCTTTTGGACCCCGTTCATGTTTTTTCATGCTTAGGTGGACAGAAAGGAGAAACAGACTACGACCAGATTTCAAACGAAATTATTGAATTTGTTGCAGCATGCCTAAATGAAAGGACAAATGGAACAATACATATAGGCGTTGATCCAAAGTTGACTGATTTTCAGATTGAAGGTGAAATACAAGGATTTAGATTTAACATGAACCATTGTTTGCAAAGTATATACAAGAAAATGGAAGAAAGATGCTATAGAGAACAACTTCCTCTTATTTTGAAATGCATGCGACCACCGAAGTTCATTGATGTTTCATCAAAAGAGAAATTGCCATACATTTTGAGGGTGTTAGAGGTTGATGTTGTCCCGCAATCCGTATATGTTGCAGAAGAGGCTTTCTTCGTCAAGTCAAAGGAGGACAAGAAACCCGTGTTATATCTATTTACAGAGAGTGGGATATTACCTCAATGTGTATCTGACGAGCGGAGTGTGGCATTTATGTCAAAACACAAGAATCTAACAACTGATACTCGCAAATATCAAGAAAACAAACCTAAGACAATAGTCATTAAACCAAATCTACGACAAAAGATATTAGATTTGATGTGTGCTGGTGATGAGACACTACCATCAGCACTTTATCCAATGGTGTTTCTGAGCCCGATTGATAGCAATGTGGGAAATGAGGTTGACATGAATAGCTTTGAATTTTTAATTGACCTTGACCCTAATGCTGTATTTGATTTTGATGATTCAGCAGAAACCAAAGGCCTCTTTAATTTTCTTAACACTGATAAAGAACAGGTCCTGAAAACTCTGACAACGGACAACTTTGATCAAAACAGTGAGGAAAATAAATTTAAACAAGATTCCCACAGCAATCTTCTAGAGGATATTAAATTGTCCGTCCTAAAACCATGGATCTTTTGCAATGGCTACGAGGCAATGGACAAAGTTCCAATGAGCATTATGGATTGGAAGCAGAATAGAAGTAAAGGTTTTAAGGAAGCTATTAGATTTTATAACACCGAAATACCAGAAGGACGAGCCCTGGTGTTGATCTTCTTGATATCGAAAGACTACGATATTTTATTAGAAGCTGCAGAAGAAGTCATACTGAATTTCAAAGACCAGTGGGTTGTATTTGCAGAAAATGAAGAGATTGCTAATCATTGGAATGCCGATCTTCTCAAACGGCAAGTTATTGACAAAGAAATGCTTAAGTCTAGAACTGTAATTGGCATGCCATGGCACCATATTAATATAACTATGAAAGAGCTGACTGATTCCAAGAGAAACCTTCGATGTGAAATACCTACATCTACAGGTGCATACTGCCATCTAAAGGAAAAAATAAAGAACGAACTTGTTGACCTCGAAATTCTAAGCCGAAGTGAATGTGATGACCCTGAATTAATGCGCGACAAGTTCAAACGTGCGCAAATTCGAAAGGAAGAAGAAGTAAAGTTTTATCGGGGAGAAAATGTTTCATGGTGGAATTTTGTATTTCCAGACCATGTTTTGAAAAGAGACGTACATGTTCACCTAAAAAGAAAGATTGAGGAAGCTTTAGAAGGGAAACATACGGATGAAGATAATAAAATTGGGTTGGTTAACATTTATCATCAACCTGGAGCAGGGGCTACTACCACAGCAAAGCATATTCTCTGGGACATGAAGTCTACATATAGATGTTGTATAGTAAAGCAAATCACTGACCAAACTGTTGAACAATTGACAACATTTAGAAACTACGATGAAACCGATGATCCCAAGCCGCCATTGGTACTTATTGAAAATTGCGATGAGGAAAAGGTTGGTGAATTATTTGCCCTTTTACAACATAGAGCAAGAATAATGGCGAGACGAAGTAGCGACATGAAAGTTTTTTGTGTGCTACTTCTTTGTACAAGACGTACAGAAATCCAATCCGTTGATGACACAAGCGTAGCGCTTAAGCATGAGCTTTCAGAAAATGAACTTAATTGGTTCAGGAGCAGGTATAAGGATCTGGAAAAACAGTTTCAAGGCCAGACAGGAACTGATCCCCGTTTCCTGATATCTTTCAATATCTTAAAGGAAAATTTTAATTTAGATTATATACATCGTACAGCCGTTGAATTAGTAAAAGGTGTCACAAATGAGAATGAACAAAAGATTCTGAAGTATCTTTCCATGCTGAATACATTTGATTTGGATTTTCAATCTATGCCTGTAAGTGCATTTGATCCACTGATGGCAGCTGGCGATCGAGGATATACAATATGTTTTGGGTTAACAACTAGTAGAGGAAGACGCATGAACAAGTCATGGGAACAGACGATTAGTCAGCCTTTACAGATTTTGTTAAATAGTAACACAAGAGCTGGGTTAGGTAGCCAGTTGGTAGGTCTTTCAATTGTGAATCCGCTGTTTTCTGCAGAGATATTTTCCTGTTTTAATCAAGCACCAGAGACAACAAGTAAGATAGTTATGGAATTCCTTGCATGTCCTATTTTCATGTCAACAAATTTTTCAAGCAATGAAGTGAAGAGAGTTGTACGAACCATCATGAAGAAAAGGGAAGAAAAAGAGGATACTGGCAAAGTGAAGTTTTCACCATTGGTAATGAAAATACTCGAAGACGAAAATGAAGAAATGGCAGCAACAGTTCTAATCAAAGGTTTCAAAATGATTGACGATCCAATGATTTGTCAACAAATAGCAAGATTGTACATTCATTGCAAGAACTGGAAACTGGCAGCTAAATACGCAGAAATAGCAACTACTATGAAACCTCAAAACTCTTTTTTATGGGATACATTTGGTCAGGTGTATAAAAATCAGTTATATGAAAAATATATGTGTGCTTTACAAGAAGGAAATGGGGATTCTGACATAGATATTGAAGAGGCCATAGCAATAACCAAACACGCTCTGCGGAAGTTTCAAAAAGAACAGGAGGTGTGTGAAATCGAACATTCCAATAGAGTGAACGACGCTGGGTACTTTGGAGAGCTTCGAATGATAATTATGCTACTTGATGCTCTTCGCTTTTGTCCACTAGGCAGAGATAAGACGCAGTTGCATCTATTTTTGACTAACAAGACATTTTTCCCGCCAGATATGCCGCAATTAAAACCAGAATCGGTGTCCTTTGTGAAAGAATTGGAGAATAGATCAGAAATAACATTAAGGACTCTCGAAGATAAAACAACTCAACTTAAAAATGACATATATTATTCTACATTTGGTCAAGGTGTACCACGTCGCAATGATATAGGAACATTAAGAGAAAACTTGGATAATTATTTTGGAGAAGAAAGTGACATCATTCCAGCAAATCTCTCCGAAAATGAGAAAGCGGAATTTAGAAGACGTCGTATAAAACGATTGGGAGGTAGAACGCTGTCCAATTACATACACATAGATGACACGAATAACCTCAAGATTATATTTAACATGCTTTTAGATAATGTTAAATCGGATATCTGGGACCCATTTGACATTATAGCTCTGTTTAATGTTGTAATCGCCATGAAAATCCTTAAGATGCAACAAACACAAATTTCATACCTTGAAATGGTACAATTATCAAGGAAATGCTACGAGAAAGTGGTAGCATCTAAAGAACGTCGCACATATCTGGAAGCCTTTATGTTCTTTGTTCTGCTGAATTGGCCGACAGTATCTCGCATGCATGCAATACAGTTTCTATGTACACAAGAGCAACTAAATGAAGTATGTAAGAAGTGGAAAGCTGCTTTCCATACGAATCACCCAAGACAGAAGGAAAGTAGGCCAGTACGAAAACGGGAGACAACAAACTTTTTCCTAGGACGGGGAGAAGATATGGAAGCTATAGTTCACTATGTGGAACTACGTGATCCATGGGGAAAGAAGTTTGTCCGGGGAGATAAAGTTTGGGAATCTCCCGATTTTGTGAAGAAGTTGCTTCGCTTACGGGGAACATTAATTAATGACGGAACAGAAATAAAATGTAATGTGGATACTCGCACGGGAGGAGTCATTCCATTCCTTATTCCTACATCTTTTCCAATTGGAGTACGATCACTATGGCAGAAAAGAGTATATTTCGTCTTAGGGTTTAGCTGGGCGGGAATAAAGGCATATGATGTCAGATCAGAAATTCCTAACCCCGTTTGTGATCATCCACAACCATTGAGCAATAATCCACCCACTAATAGGAAACCAACAGAATCCAATAGAACGCGTGAATCCTTCGTGGAAAAGCTGAACGATATCAGGAAACATATAGAGGAGATAGAAAAGGAGAAGACAGGAAAAGGAGTTGGGAAGGAACGGGTAATTTTAAATATTTTTATTGCGGGTGGGAGTGGGAAAGACACTGATACTGACAAGCTTAATTTCGTCATATAGTGTTATTGGGTGGAAATAATCGGTTGTAAGGAAGTCGGCAAGGAACTGGTCAGTTTATTTTTTGCTATTCCAATTGATCTCCGAATTCGGCAAAAGCTGCACTATAATTAGCTTGCATTTGCCATAAATTAACCATTTATTCTGTTTCGAAATAAAGGTAAGATTAAGAAAGACATTGAGAATAATGTGGGAAAACACACTGTTGGAAGAGTTTCAAAATCCAATAGAAAAAGGTGGAAAGATACTGCTAACGCACAAATACATGACCGCTTACATACCTGGCCTGGTGGCGAGGTTATGCTAGTCTTATGGGACCCAACCTCCGCTCTTTGTGAAATGATGTGTTCGTGGGTGTGTTTTTCAAGTGTGAGTAACATGCCAACCTTCACTTCTTTTTGTATCAAGCGCTTCGAAAGGGATAAGCATCGCATGTTGTACACGTGGTAGTCCCCGTGTCACATGACATAGCATTGTTGTTTTAAGTAAAAGTCGTCATGGAGATTACAATCCTTAAAATAAACATAAAATACAAAGTTTGTCATACAGTGCCAACTGAAGAAAGACATCAAATAAATATTTACTGGAAAAACCACAACACATATCATAGTGCATATTTAACTAGCATCAGGACATTAATGACAGCAAATAGACATGTACAAGCATAAAACGGGAGTGGTGGTAAACGGTATACATGCATGCCGTCGTCAATCGTCATTGATGGAGTTAGTGTATAGTACATGTCAAAGCCGGTAAAATTCTAACAATTACAAAAAAAATAGTTTGTCTCGCAATTAGCCATCAACATCCGCTCGTTGCAAATGTTTGTTCGCTAGGGGTTGTTGATAGTTGTCTTTTACATGCAAGCAGCCTGACATTCTCCAGACACGAGAGTACTCATTAAAGCACTATCTTAAGCTGTGCATGTGATTCCTCTGGATTTTTCACCGGAGGTCCAATCATGGTAGAAAAGTAATTATAGCAAAGTCAAATAAGAACATGCAAAAGCTAACATAACATATAAATTATCAATAACAATAAAAAAAAAATGGAATACAATTATTGTTGGGGATTATGATCTTTAGTGCAAAATTCATCAATATTTCAGTCATATCGTGAGGATCAGGTTTATTGTTGGCGAAAACCGGTGTACCATGAGAAAACCACCGACCTGCCATAATTCAATGACTATCTTTAACACACAATGTCGTATCGAGTACACCTCATCATTAGTAGGTATGGAGATAGGCACTTATTGCGTATGTAGATACAACTACCAAACGACCATGATGACGATGGCCCTGACCTATTTAGATAAAAAATAAACTTAATGTAATGTTTGTTTTAATTTTTCTAATGTGATATAACGTATTCTTTAAAATACATTTTCAATTTTTTTATCTGCAGCGCCAGTATCTAGACAGGAAGCAGGCAAAATATGAAGAAAAATTAAAGAAATTAATGAACGAGAGAAAAGAGTTCTACGGGACTTAAAGAACACTTGAACAATACAATTGAGTAATATGGGACATAAAGAACACTTGAACAATATAATTGAGTAATATGGGACTTAAAGAAGACTTGAACAATATAATTGAGTAATATGGGACTTAAAGAAGACTTGAACAATATAATTGAGTAATATGGGACTTAGAGAAGACTTGAACAATATAATTGAGTAATATGGGACTTAAAGAAGACTTGAACAATATAATTGAGTAATATGAGACCTAAAGAACACTTGAACAATATAATTGAGTAATATGGGACTTAAAGAAGACTTGAACAATATAATTGAGTAATATGAGACCTATAGAACACTTGAACAATATAATTGAGTTATATGGGACTTAAAGAAGACTTGAACAATATAATTGAGTAATATGGGACTTAAAGAAGACTTAAACAATATAATTGAATAATATGAGACCCGAAGAACACTTGAACAATATAATTGAGTAATATGGGACTTAAAGAACACTTGAACAATATAATTGAGTAGTATGGGACTTAAAGAAGACTTGAACAATATAATTGAGTAATATGAGACCTAAAGAAGACTTGAAAAATATAATTGAGTAATATGAGACTTAAAGAAGACTTGAACAATATAATTGAGTAATATGGGACTTAAAGAAGACTTGAACAATATAATTGAGTAATATGGGACCTAAAGAACACTTGAACAATATAATTGAGTAATATGAGACCTAAAGAAGGCTTGAACAATATAATTGAGTAATATGGGACTTAAAGAAAACTTGAACAATATAATTGAGTAATATGGGACTTAAAGAACACTTGAACAATATAATTGAGTAATATGGGACTTAAAGAACACTTGAACAATATAATTGAGTAATATGAGACCTAAAGAAGACTTGAACAATATAATTGAGTAATATGAGACCTAAAGAAGACTTGAACAATATAATTGAGTAATATGGGACTTACGACTTGAAGAACATTTGAACAATACAATTTAGTTACATGGGACTTGATGAACATGTGCACAATACAAATTAGTTACATGGGACTTGATGAACATGTGCACAATACAATTTAGTTATTTGGGACTTTAAAAACACTTAGGCAATTTAAACAATATATTGTGAAGGTACATATATTCGTGAATTCCAATTTTCGTGGTTTTAGGATACGTCATTGGTTCTAAAGTTGTGTTTTCATATTTGTCCAAAAAATAATAATATAGAAATTTCTATTTCATGCTTTTAGTGAAACACGAAATCCATGAAATTTGAAACTCTACAAATAAGAATACCTCCACAATAAATATCAATAGAAAGAATTAGGGCAATACAATTGTGTGTAAGAGATTTGACCCATAACAAAATTATAATAGAAAGAATTAGGGCAATACAATTGTGTGTAAGAGATTTGACCCATAACAAAATTATAATAGAAAGAATTAGGGCAATACAATTGTGTGTAAGAGATTTGACCCATAACAAAATTATAATAGAAAGAATTAGGGCAATACAATTGTGTGTAAGATATTTGACCCATAACAACATTATAATAGAAAGAATTAGGGCGATACAATTGTGTGTAAGATATTTGACTCATAGCAAAATTATAATAGAAAGAATTAGGGCAATACAATTGTGTGTAAGAGATTTGACTCATAACAAAATTATAATAGAAAGAATTAGGGCAATACAATTGTGTGTAAGATATTTGACTCATAGCAAAATTATAATAGAAAGAATTAGGGTAATACAATTGTATGTAAGATATTTGACTCATAACAAAATTATAATAGAAAGAATTAGGGCAATACAATTGTGTGTAAGATATTTGACTCATAACAAAATTATAATAGAAAGAATTAGGGCAATACAATTGTGTGTAAGATATTTGACCCATAACAAAATTATAATAGAAAGAATTAGGGCGATACAATTGTGTGTAAGAGGTTTGACCCATAACAAAATTATTAGAAATTTTACAATGTCTAACTATTCAAGATTATAGTATTCTTAAGAATAACGCTGTTCGCCATGTTATATGTGAGGGTTGACATTTTACTCACATGTGGAAATCACTTGTATGACCACATCATTACACTAAGAGGGGGAGGTTTGGGTCTACAAAACTAGATTAAGGTGGTACCATACACTTCAGATAAAATTTGATCTGCTCCTTTAATTTTCTTATTTTTTTAGCAGTGTGTTTGAATATATCCACTGTAATAAATATCAAAATTTTAACAAATTCCAACCAACAGACTCGGAGCTATAAATTCACTAGCCACATATCAGCTTTTCTCTCTGTGGTTTTGATCACCGAGATGCTGGAAATCTGCATACAAACATCATATGATTATAATGATGAAAACGTTCAACTGATTTTAAAGAGTTATTTCCCCTTAAACCCACCACTTTTTATTGAAGTGTCTGTACCAAGTCAAGAAAGTGGGCAGTCATGCATTTGTGTGTTAGAGATATCTATTTTTTTTTCTCTCTCTATGATTTTGATGTTTGATTTTGGAATTGTTCCGACAGTGTGGCATTTTAGAATTGTTCTGACAGTGTGGTATGTTTTGTTGGAACAAGAGTTGTGTACTCTTGTTCGTACTCTAATATCAACCAATCACTGTATCTAATAAAGTGTTTTTATTGGACGATTTTGATGTACTACAAAACAGGTACTCAAAACATTTTATGATAGTGATACATTGCATTGATTGGTGTATGTAGTGAATTTGTCTGTAATACATATGTTATTCATATATGAACCATCTTGGCCTTTATCGTGAAAAATCCCGGTTTTTGAGAAACAAGTTGAAACACTAAAATTGTTTCATGAATTTTTATTTAGTTTTTGTTGAAATGTATTGTTATCACTCACATTCAAGCCTAAATATTTATTGTCATGACATTTGTACATCTAATATAAAAAAGAATGAATAAAATAATGTTTTGTTTTGTTGTTATTTTTTTTCAATATTGTTCTAATTAACATAATGTTTATGAATGTTGATCTTTTAATCTTTGTGTATAAAAATAATTTACTATTTTCATCTAATTTTAAGAACCCGTCTTCATTTAAATATTTTTAATACTATGTAACTTCTGCTTTATTTATTATATGATTTTATTAATACTCTAAAAAGTGTCATATCTTTACCAACATTGTTAGATCTAAGTTAACTTCATCTGTTTTTCTCAGAAAATGTTGAAGATACCAATAGGGTAATTAGAAATCATAAATCGAGGAAGGACAAATAACCAAATGAAAAAATAACAAAAGGACAAACAATGATCTACAAAATACTACACAGAAAACTGTGGATTAGGTAACACCAACTCCACTAATAACCGGGGATGAGCTCAGGTGTTCCGGAAGAGTTTCTGCTCCACTAGTTACAACCGTCGCTTTACTGTTGAATGACATGTATAAATGTTCATAGAGTACAATTCCTTTCAGATAATAAGCCTCTTTTAAATTTGATATCTACTTGTTTGATACATCTGCCAGTGGACTATAAGTTCCTTGGGTGTACCATCAACCCAGTAGTCCGTGTTGCGATTAGATATATTAAGAAATTGAAATTTCATCAGTAAATGACAGGCAGAACCATTCAACCATGAACAATTCCGGGAACTACTTTCGAATGTCATGAAAAAATTAATAACTACACATAATGATAATATTAAAACAAACAATGATAATATTAAAACAAATAATGATAATATTAAAACAAACAATGATAATATTAAAACAAATAATGATAATATTAAAACAAACAATGATAATATTAAAACAAATAATGATAATAATAAAACAAACAATGATAATATTAAAACAAATAATGATAATATTAAAACAAATATTGATAATATTAAAACAAACAATGATAATATTAAAACAAACAATGATAATATTAAAACAAATAATGATAATATTAATACAAATAATGATAATATTAAAACAAACAATGATAATATTAAAACAAATAATGATAATATTAAAACAAATAATGATAATATTAAAACAAACAATGATAATATTAAAACAAATAATGATAATATTAAAACAAATAATGATAATATTAAAACAAATAATGATAATATTAATACAAATAATGATAATATTAATACAAATAATGATAATATTAATACAAATAGTGATAATTTTAATTGTATTTAATATAAGTTTAGTTATATTTATTGAATGACATTTTGTGTAGTTTGATAGGGTTGTAAAAGCATTGACAGTACATTTTTTATATGGAGTAGCGCTTCCTCTACCTTGAGTGGATTTCTGGAAACCTTAATTCTTGAGTTGGGTATCGGGGGATGGACTCAATTCAGTGGTTTTGTGATATTTATAAGAAGTCTACGGCCTCAAGATCTCAGCGGGGAGATCTCAGCCCCGCCCAAGATATTGCATCATTTTACATCAAGATAATTTATTTTAGGTTTGTTTTATTTGTAATAATATGTAATTTGGAAATGAGCTAAATGCACGCGTAAAGTGTAAGACAAACCCATTCTGCGTTATTAAAAAAACAGCATTATGTTTATAGTCAAATAAGTTAACCAAATAGATTTTTTTTTATTATATATTTATTTATTGCATATATATACACAATTTGCATATTGTCTGTGTGCTTACAGTATAATTGTTATGGAATCATGAAATAAATGGTGAAAAATTATAAGTATGCCATTTGATTATTTCCTTTCCTATTCTTATTGGCCAGAAATTATATACATTGTACTAAATAGTGTGATTCTCGGCCAATTCCAGACATCTTCTTAAGTAAATTGGAAAACAGTGAAAAAGTGGGAAACTAAATGCCTTCTGCTAGATAATCTAGATAAACATTAACAAAACCTATGTGCTCACGAAGGGTAAGATGTTCCTGCTTCTTATAATGCACCCGCCATGTTACTCATATAATCATGCCAGAAAACATTTTTCACACGAAATTTTCAGTAATTTTTCTTCAAATGTTACCAAGATTCCTTGCTAACTACCTCAAAGTCCTATTATTTACGTTTTGCCTCTTTCAGTTCAACATATTTTTCTTTCTATTCAATTAGAAAAAAAAGATACCCCTTCCCCTATAAATTAAATGGTCGTTCCCTAAAGTCACCGCATCATAGACGCTGTTTATGGTGTTTAACACCACTTTCAACAATATTTCAGTTATATCGTGGCCGTAAGTTTTATTTGTGGAGGAAACCGGACTACCTGCTGAAAACTAATTCCTTTTGGGATTCGAAGCCAGAGTTGTTTTCTGATATTGCCTCCGAATCCCTTATCAACCATGCATAGTTCTATTCGGGAATTTTTTTCAGGTACTCCCGCCTCGAACCAGCGTGAATTTCGCCTGCACCTCAATGTCATGCCAAGTGGCGCTGGAATATTCAAAAGTAGACATATTTTGCTGCATAAATATGTAAATAGAATCATGATCACCTACCCATGACGCCAGATACAGCTCATCATTCTCAGCCGCCGCTTCAGATCCATTGAATGTCGCCATTTTTACTTGTTTTGAAAGTATGTCACGTGATCGCTTTTTAGCACAATTCCATTATCTGCAAAATACAATTTGACTATTGCTGTTCTCGAGTTATGTCCCTTAATTTCTTTTAGAAAATTGTGATTTTTATGTTTTCTAGATCAAAAAGCAACTTTGTTTCATCAATATGAATTTCTGATTGACATGTGACCTTGTCATGTGAACCGACACGTGATATTATTAGATGTTGTTCTTCTTCTTCTTCCATTTAATGGCCACCGTCAACTGGTTGACTATTCGGCCACTTTTTGGGTGTGCGCATAAAAACTCGAACATACTTAGACGCAATAAAATGAAATTTATATACAGCGCAAATTAAAACAGTGTCATTTAAGCTTAATGGAGGAGCCGAGCCTTGCATGATTCAGGACTCGGGGCAGGGACAGTACCGTTAGGTAAGGAGTTCCTTGATCGTTCTAGGATAAAGCGACTCCTTCCGTACTGTGGTCTTGCATGATGGAATGCGCAATGCCTGCTCGTTGTTGTTTCTGGAGGATCGTTCATTTGGTATAAACTTACTTGATGTATCAACTCGTACGATGTTGTTCTTCAGCTTATACATCATCAGTAATCGACTATGTTTTCTTCGTTCCTATAAGGTAGTCCATTCTAGTTGTTCAATCATGCTACTAACCGATGAGGTGTTGTGGTATCGGTTAGCAACATATCGTGCAGCCCTTCTTTGAACCATCTCCAATCGATGGATGTCATTTTGTTGGTATGAGTCCCAGACAGCGCTGGCATATTCCAGGGTAGGTCTTACGAGGGACACGTACGCTTTTTCTTTGATAAATTTGTTGGAGATGTTTATGTTCCTTGTAAGAAAACTGATGGTGTTGTTGGCTTTAGAGCAGATAATGCTTATATGTTTACCCCATTTTAGGTCTGATGAAATGGTACATCCCAGGTATTTTGCTGATGTATCATGTTCGAGGATATGTCCATGTAGTGTGTAATTGTACTTAGATGGACTTCGCTTTTTGGAGATGGTGAGTACATTACATTTCTCTGGATGGAATTTCATGAGCCATTTTGATTCCCATTCAGCCAATTTGTCAAGGTCCTGTTGTAGGTTTGCTGCATCTGCATCTGGTGATATTGTGACATATGCAATGGTATCGTCAGCAATCAGTCGTACTGTTGATTGAATCCCCTCCGGCATGTCATTTATATAAAATAAAAACAAACTAGGACCTAGGACGGATCTTGAGGTACTCCGGACTCTACGGGTATGGTAGTCGATGTTTCACCCTCCACTACTACTGACTGTGTCCTGTCACTGAGGAAGTTCTTAATCCACTCATTTGTTTTTCCTGTGATCCCATAATGTTTCAACTTATGAATGATAAGGCTATGGTTGACCTTATCAAATGCTTTGGAAAAATCCATTATGAGACAGTCTGTCTGTTTTCCTTGGTCTTTGTTTTTGGCTACATCCTCTATAAATTCAATCAGTTGCGATTCGTAAGATAATCCTCTTTGAAATCCATGGTAACATGGATACATGATATTCTGTGTGTTTGCATGATATTATATGGCTAGTTATGATATGCACCATGAGTTTAAATGAAACACAGGTAAGAGATACTGGCCTGTAATTTAGCGGATCATATTTCTTTCCTTTCTTGTACACTCGGCAGATGTTAGCCGATTTCCATATATCTGGTACTTCACTTGTTTGATATGAGCAACACAATCTGATGGTTAAAATTGGTGCTATATGCGTTGCAAGTTCCTTAAGGACTCGTGGTGTTATATTATATGGTCCTGCTGCCTTGTTTGGATTTAGGTTTTTCAGGAGCTTGCTTACACCATTTTCTGTAATATTGATGTCTTTGATGGTATTAAACTTTCCTATAATCTTGCACTGTTTTTGAAATTCTTCATTTGATATGCTGGGGTTTTTTTTCTGAAAAAGCTTTCTGTGATTGCCCGGTTAGTATATCAGCCTTTTCTGTTGGCTCAGAGTACAAAGTTCCATCTGTTTGGTGTATTGTAGTAGTAAAAACACTTAAAGAAAATATCTATTTATTTGAAAAATGTTCTTAAATGTATTAAGTGAACAACGAAAGTGTGAACAGATACAAAAAAGATAGCACGTGCTCTCTACACATCCGGTTTTGAGGGAGGACGTGTTGTCCAATTTATAATTTTGTTTTTCTTGTTCTTGTTGTTGCTGTTGTTTTTTTATTTTTCCTTTTTTTTTTTTTTCTTTTTTTAATTCTTCTTTTTTTCTTTTTTTTTTGTATATTTTTTTAATTTAATTTTATTTATGTTTCTACTGTAGTGTTTATTTATGTGCCCGGATCAGCTTTTTGTCGAATGTCCTTTGAGACTTGAAGAATCCACCACCACATGATAGAAGTCAACACAACAATATCTTTTTGTGGTATTCGGAAAACAATCTCGTTCAAGGTAGCAATAATAAGAAAAGTTTGAGATACCTCAGTGGTAACCAGAAGCCGTAATTCGGAGAAGGACATAAACTGCAATGGCCAATAGAAAAATACCAAGCATTCTACTACATAGCACCACAGGCACTTGGGTCCAGGATTTTTTTTTTTTTTCGATTTTATCAATAAAATGTGCATCTACAACGTATATGAACCCGTTTGACATGCTTCGTTGTGAAATAAACGCATTTATGAAATATGCACCATTTTCCTAATGCAATGTAAAATAAACGCCTTTATGAACTATGCACCATTTTCCTAATACAATATATTAGGAAAATGGTGCATAGTTCATAAAGGCGTTTATCTCACAACGAAGCCCGTTTGACATGTTTCGTTGTGAAATATGCACCATTTTCGTAATACAATATACATTGTATTAGGAAAATCGTGCATAGTTCATAAAGGCGCGCGTTTATTTCACAACGAAGCATGTCAAACGGGTTTGTTGTAGATGCACATTTTATTGATAAAATTGAAGAAAAAAAAAATCCTGGACCAAAGTGCCTGTGCATAGCACTACACATAAAACTAAAATTCTAAGCTAAAAAACCCCAACTTTTTTCACGATAATCGCCTGACAAATAATCTTCTGTAAACCATACATCTGCCACCAATGTAATAATATCAGTTTGTAGGCGTAAAGGTAGAAACCTGATAAATTATGTCAACAAATGGAATTTGATTTGGGATGGGATTGTTCGAAGAAAGACTTACAGCCATGAGCCACACTTATGACAACGCGAATTAAAAAATAAGGTACGTTGTTCTTTAATTCGGGCATAGTATATAGTTGGTAGGGAAACTTAAGATGATCATGTACTATGTAATGCTCAACTATTTAGGAAGCGTAAAATCTATGAATATTTAATATACTGTAACGGGAACGCTCCCCTACTTAAAGGTTATAGGAATCGTAGTAGGTTCATAGCCATCTCTGTTAACTTCGTTTGTAGAGATCTCCTTTAGCTCATTTGGTAGAACGGTGGCTTACAATGTGAGAGGTCTCGGCATCGAATCCAATCGTGGACGTTGTATTTTTCGGAGGTAAAGCATGTTCTTTTGTTACAATACATTAAATGGTTTTAGATTAGATTATCTGCCCATAGACCTTGATATATTATTCCGCCTTTGTAAATGTCATTTAACACGACTCCTCCCACATATTTTATTTGGTTCGTTAAATTTCATCTTGCTACGATAAAACTTTTTTTATCCAGTATAATTAGTATTTCCATAGGGTTTTTTCGCGCTTGCATATGTTTTTTTGCACTTACAATGTGCATACCTATATGTTTTTTTCGCGCATGCTTTTTTGCATACTACTGACCTATGCTATGTGCACGATTAAACCCAACGAAATGCAAATGTCGTGTGCCTATTCAATTTGAATATGGTTTCCGAAGTAATTGGCATATGAATATATATAAAGATACCGTGTTAATTAATTATCACGAGCAGTATTGGATTTGGATGAAAAGAGGTCCTGTGCTATTCCACTTGCGAGGCTCCTATCAATCCCCTACCCTCAAGACTAGAGGAGGAAAACACTACAGAATCCTCATAAAGCCTATTAACATTGATAGACATAAGAAAAGGTTGAAGATATCATAGGGGAAACATAGAATACTCCGAGCTGATATAAGCCAAAACCAAATTTGAAACATCTCTGTACTCTCAAAAGTATTATTAACAATAATATTTGTCTTCTGGCATGTAACTTTCTTAACCTTGTATGTAACTTTCTTAACCTTGTATGTAACTTTCTTAACCTTGTATGTATTGTGAATAATTGGTTATTTTAGTTATCTCTGTACCAGTATTATGAATTGGCCGTTTATAAATTCAAGAATAAAAAATACAAGTCTGTAATAATTTGCTTCCACCAAGCTAAAACTGTATACGTAAGTCGGACTGCTCTGTCTTCAATATTCTATTATTCTGAATGTATTACATCTTGTGGTGACTTCACTGTGTGCATGATGGAAAAAGGGAGATATAAACGACATTGTTCATCCTTCCCCAGCACGTGGGTTCACATCCAGTTTTTGGTGGTTGTTCGTGTTTCTCATCTTGGTAGTTTTGTGTGTTGTGTTGTGTTTTTTGTTTTTTTTTTTGTCTTCGTGTTTCTTCTTCTACATATTGCCTCCTGTGTCAGGGGCGGATCCAGGATTTCAAGCTAGGGGGAGGGGAGCACACTTAAAAAATTTCCGCCGAGCACAGGGCGCGTAAATTTGTTTGGTATTTCGTGTGAAAAATCACGATTTTACGCCAAAAAATTATATTTTTTTCCAATTTTAGGGGGCGCCCCCCTGGATCCGCCCCTGTGTGTCTCTGTATTGTCCATTCTTTGCCCCTTTCAGATTTCTCTTACGATTATTGATAAAGTTTTATTTAGCTAAACGCATGTCAAAACAACTCGACTTTAAAGATTAAACGATTGTAAAGGTATGCGTATAGTGTTGTGAATCAGTTGAGATGTTTTTCTTTCTTTCCAATTCAGTAACAATTGCATGTCAATTTTACTCAATATATTTCTCTTCAAGCAATAATAACATTAAAATTCGTGAAAATAAAAATACAAAAGATTAACGAAAATATGCACTACTTCAGTTTAAATCCCAGTGTTTATCAAAATAATGTCTGACAAATTGACCTTCCGGGTTCAATATATCGGATTTTAAATGATTATTGGACGAGAGAGATAAAGCTTGTTTAACATTGGACTTGACGGGGGAAGATGAGTAAGAACATGTTATCAGGGATTTCAGTAAATACGATACTTAGATGGAATGTAATATGTTGTAATATGTATTCCATGTCGTGTGGATGATGAGAAGCGTTTTAATGTAAAGGTAAGTGTTGTTTTTATTTTTATTTTTATTTAGAATTCAACGATGAAAATGACATTATTGAAATGGACATGAGTAGCGGTGTTTATTCATTATTTAATCTCTAAATACCAACCATTCTTAATAATAGCCTATCACCACTGATGTTGTGAGTTTGAATCTAGATCAGGGCGAGGTGTACAACATTATGTGATAAAGTTTGTCAGTGACTTGCGACAGGTCGATGGTTTTCTGCGGGTCCTCCAGTTTCCTCCACCAATAAAACTGACCGCCACGATATAACTTAAATATTGTTGAAAGTGGCCTTAAACACCATCAAACAAATAAACCAACCATTTTTAATAATAGCCAACCTATGTCTATTATTTTGATATCAATCTATCTTGTGTATTTTTGGGCCAGTTGGTTAAAATCACACATCCCTTATATTTCCAATGAACAATATTATCCTATAATTGTAATTGAGTATGTATTAAAATAAGTGAAAACTGAAATTATTTTTCTTTCTGAAATTGGATATAATGTATTGGTTTATTACGTAATAATGTTCCCGGATGTTATCGTTGTTTCGACATTCTATTCAAGGAATGAAGGGAATATTCCAAACCGTTGTAAAAGGAGAAAAGGGGGGCGGGGGGCGAGTTACGTATAAATATGGAGTGGAAGCGAATCTGAGCTGGATGTTGAACATTTGGAGATGCAATTATCAGTATGTGAGGGTTGGTATCACACTAACTGGTGAAATCCGGTCAAATTGATGTTTATGTTCCTAGCCAGGGCCTTGATATCTAACGACATATGTCGTGGGTTCAATAATTTGAGGTAAGATGTGATTGTTCGCTTTGTTGATATTGGCGGAATTGTTGACAATCTGTGATTTAGCTTTCTTTTCATAGTATTTGAGACGGATGTTTCATAGCAATAAGGAACCGCATGCTGTGATCATTTTCCTAGAATTCCATGTGGACATGTGACAATGACCATATTATATTGTTCCTTGTCGCTGTAAAAACACCCGTCACTGTTATTATCAAGAGTGATACATGAAAAAAACATGAATATATTTACAAGTTGGTTGTAGGAGTGTACATGTCTTATTTATATTTCTTGTGTTTGTATGTGCATATTGGTGTTCAACACATACTATGTTGTGTGTTTGTTTTGTTTTTCTTTGTCTTGTGTACCCTATGTTGCCAGTTTCTCTGTATTGTCCATTTTTGATTGCACCTTCGGTATTCTCTAACCTTTATTTGTACTGTGTCTTGTGTACCCTATATTGCCATTTTCTCTGTATTGTCCATTTTTGATTGCCCCTTCGGTATTCTCTAACGTTTATTTGTCCTGTGTCTTGTGTACCCTATGTTGCCAGTTTCTCTGTATTGTCCATTTTTGATTGCCCCTTCGGTATTCTCTAACGTTTATTTGTCCTGTGTCTTGTGTACCCTATGTTGCCAGTTTCTCTGTATTGTCCATTTTTGATTGCCCCTTCGGTATTCTCTAACGTTTATTTGTCTTGTGTCTTGTGTACCCTATATTGCCATTTTCTCTGTATTGTCCATTTTTGATTGCCCCTTCGGTATTCTCTAACGTTTATTTGTCTTGTGTCTTGTGTACCCTATGTTGCCAGTTTCTCTGTATTGTCCATTTTTGATTGCCCCTTCGGTATTCTCTAACCTTTATTTGTACTGTGTCTTGTGTACCCTATATTGCCATTTTCTCTGTATTGTCCATTTTTGATTGCCCCTTCGGTATTCTCTAACGTTTATTTGTCCTGTGTCTTGTGTACCCTATGTTGCCAGTTTCTCTGTATTGTCCATTTTTGATTGCCCCTTCGGTATTCTCTAACGTTTATTTGTCTTGTGTCTTGTGTACCCTATGTTGCCTGTTTCTCTGTATTGTCCATTTTTGATTGCCCCTTCGGTATTCTCTAACGTTTATTTGTCCTGTGTCTTGTGTACCCTATGTTGCCATTTTCTCCGTATTGTCCATTTTTGATTGCTCCTTCGGTATTCTCTAACGTTTATTTGTCCTGTGTCTTGTGTACCCTATGTTGCAATTATCTCTGGATTGTCCATTTTTGATTGCCCCTTCCGTATTCTCTAACGTTTATTTGCCCTTTGTCTTGTGTACCCTATGTTGCCATTTTCTCTGTATTGTCCATTTTTGATTGCCCCTTCGGTATTCTGTAACATTTATTTGTTCTGTGTCTTGTGTACCCTATGTTGCCAGTTTCTCTGTATTGTCCATTTTTGATTGCCCCTTCGGTATTCTCTAACGTTTATTTGTCCTGTGTCTTGTGTACCCTATGTTGCCATTTTCTCTGTATTGTCCATTCTTGATTGCTCCTTCGGTATTCTCTAACGTTTATTTGTCCTGTGTCCTGTGTACCCTATGTTGCCAGTTTCTCTGTATTGTCCATTTTTGATTGCCCCTTCGGTATTCTCTAACGTTTATTTGTCTTGTGTCTTGTGTACCCTATGTTGCCTGTTTCTCTGTATTGTCCATTTTTGATTGTCCCTTCGGTATTCTCTAACGTTTATTTGTCCTGTGTCTTGTGTACCTTATGTTGCCATTTTCTCTGTATTGTCCATTTTTGATTGCCCCTTCGGTTTTCTCTAACATTTATTTGTCCTGTGTCTTGTATACCCTATGTTGCCATTATCTCTGTATTGTCCATTTTTGAATGCCCCTTCGGTATTCTCTAACCTTTATTTGTCCTGTGTCTTGTGTACCCTATGTTGACATTTTCTCTGTATTGTCCAGTTTTGATTGCCCCTTCGGTATTCTCTAACGTTTATTTGTCCTGTGTCTTGTGTACCCTATGTTGCCATTTTCTCTGTATTGTCCATTTTTGATTGCCCCTTCGGTATTATCAAACGTTTATTTGTCTTGTGCCTTGTGTATCCTATGTTGCCAATTTCTCTGTATTGTCCATTTTTGATTGCCCCTTCGGTATTCTGTAACGTTTATTTGTCCTGTGTCTTGTGTACCCTATGTTGCCATTTTCTCTGCATTGTCCATTTTTGATTGCTCCTTCGGTATTTTCTAACGTTTATTTGTCCTGTTTCTTGTGTACCCTATGTTGCCAGTTTCTCTGTATTGTCAATTTTTTATTGCCCCTTCGGTATTATCAAACGTTTATTTGCCTTGTGCCTTGTGTATCCTATGTTGCCAGTTTCTCTGTATTGTCCATTTTTGATTGCCCCTTCGGTATTCTCTAACGTTTATTTGTCTTGTGTCTTGTGTACCCTATGTTGCCAGTTTCTCTGTATTGTCCATTTTTGATTGCCCCTTCGGTATTCTCTAACGTTTATTTGTCCTGTGTCTTGTGTACCCTATGTTGCCATTATTTCTGTATTGTCCATTTTTGATTGCTCCTTCGGTATTCTCTAACCTTTATTTGTCCTGTGTCTTGTGTACCCTATGTTGCCATTTTCTCTGTATTGTCCATTTTTGATTGCTCCTTCGGTATTCTCTAACATTTATTTGTCCTGTGTCTTGTGTACCCTATGTTGACAGTTTTTCTGTATTGTCCATTTTTGATTGTCCCTTCGGTATTCTCTAACGTTTATTTGTCCTGTGTCTTGTGTACCCTATGTTGCCAGTTTCTCTGTATTGTCCATTTTTGATTGCTCCTTCGGTATTCTCTAACGTTTATTTGTCTTGTGTCTTGTGTACCCTATGTAGCCAGTTTCTCTGTATTGTCCATTTTTGATTGCTCCTTCGGTATTCTCTAACGTTTATTTGTCCTGTGTCTTGTGTACTCTATGTTGCCAGTTTCTCTGTATTGTCCATTTTTGATTGCTCCTTCGGTATTCTCTAACGTTTATTTGTCTTGTGTCTTGTGTACCCTATGTAGCCAGTTTCTCTGGATTGTCCATTTTTGATTGCTCCTTCGGTATTCTCTAACCTTTATTTGTCCTGTGTCTTTTGTACCCTATGTTGCCAAATTCTCTGTATTGTCCATTTTTGATTGCCCCTTCGGTATTCTCTAACCTTTATTTGTCCTGTCTTTTGTACCCTATGTTGCCAGTTTCTCTGTATTGTCCATTTTTGATTACCCCTTCGGTATTCTCTAACCTTTATTTGTCCTGTGTCTTTTGTACCCTATGTTGCCAGTTTCTCTGTATTGTCCATTTTTGATTGCCCCTTCGGTATTCTCTAACCTTTATTTGTACTGTGTCTTGTGTACCCTATGTTGCCATTTTCTCTGTATTGTCCATTTTTGATTGCCCCTTCGGTATTCTCTAACGTTTATTTATCCTGTGTCTTGTGTACCCTATGTTGCCAGTTTCTCTGTATTGTCCATTTTTGATTGCCCCTTCGGTATTCTCTAACGTTTATTTGTCCTGTGTCTTGTGTACCCTATGTTGCCAGTTTCTCTGTATTGTCCATTTTTGATTGCTCCTTCGGTATTCTCTAACGTTTATTTGTCTTGTGTCTTGTGTACCCTATATTGCCATTTTCTCTGTATTGTCCATTTTTGATTGCCCCTTCGGTATTCTCTAACGTTTATTTGTCTTGTGTCTTGTGTACCCTATGTTGCCAGTTTCTCTGTATTGTCCATTTTTGATTGCCCTTTCGGTATTCTCTAACCTTTATTTGTATTGTGTCTTGTGTACCCTATATTGCCATTTTCTCTGTATTGTCCATTTTTGATTGCCCCTTCGGTATTCTCTAACGTTTATTTGTCCTGTGTCTTGTGTACCCTATGTTGCCAGTTTCTCTGTATTGTCCATTTTTGATTGCCCCTTCGGTATTCTCTAACGTTTATTTGTCTTGTGTCTTGTGTACCCTATGTTGCCTGTTTCTCTGTATTGTCCATTTTTGATTGCCCCTTCGGTATTCTCTAACGTTTATTTGTCCTGTGTCTTGTGTACCCTATGTTGCCATTTTCTCTGTATTGTCCATTTTTGATTGCCCCTTCGGTATTCTGTAACATTTATTTGTTCTGTGTCTTGTGTACCCTATGTTGCCAGTTTCTCTGTATTGTCCATTTTTGATTGCCCCTTCGGTATTCTCTAACGTTTATTTGTCCTGTGTCTTGTGTACCCTATGTTGCCATTTTCTCTGTATTGTCCATTCTTGATTGCTCCTTCGGTATTCTCTAACGTTTATTTGTCCTGTGTCCTGTGTACCCTATGTTGCCAGTTTCTCTGTATTGTCCATTTTTGATTGCCCCTTCGGTATTCTCTAACGTTTATTTGTCTTGTGTCTTGTGTACCCTATGTTGCCTGTTTCTCTGTATTGTCCATTTTTGATTGTCCCTTCGGTATTCTCTAACGTTTATTTGTCCTGTGTCTTGTGTACCTTATGTTGCCATTTTCTCTGTATTGTCCATTTTTGATTGCCCCTTCGGTTTTCTCTAACATTTATTTGTCCTGTGTCTTGTATACCCTATGTTGCCATTATCTCTGTATTGTCCATTTTTGAATGCCCCTTCGGTATTCTCTAACCTTTATTTGTCCTGTGTCTTGTGTACCCTATGTTGACATTTTCTCTGTATTGTCCAGTTTTGATTGCCCCTTCGGTATTCTCTAACGTTTATTTGTCCTGTGTCTTGTGTACCCTATGTTGCCATTTTCTCTGTATTGTCCATTTTTGATTGCCCCTTCGGTATTATCAAACGTTTATTTGTCTTGTGCCTTGTGTATCCTATGTTGCCAATTTCTCTGTATTGTCCATTTTTGATTGCCCCTTCGGTATTCTGTAACGTTTATTTGTCCTGTGTCTTGTGTACCCTATGTTGCCATTTTCTCTGCATTGTCCATTTTTGATTGCTCCTTCGGTATTTTCTAACGTTTATTTGTCCTGTTTCTTGTGTACCCTATGTTGCCAGTTTCTCTGTATTGTCAATTTTTTATTGCCCCTTCAGTATTATCAAACGTTTATTTGCCTTGTGCCTTGTGTATCCTATGTTGCCAGTTTCTCTGTATTGTCCATTTTTGATTGCCCCTTCGGTATTCTCTAACGTTTATTTGTCTTGTGTCTTGTGTACCCTATGTTGCCAGTTTCTCTGTATTGTCCATTTTTGATTGCCCCTTCGGTATTCTCTAACGTTTATTTGTCCTGTGTCTTGTGTACCCTATGTTGCCATTATTTCTGTATTGTCCATTTTTGATTGCTCCTTCGGTATTCTCTAACCTTTATTTGTCCTGTGTCTTGTGTACCCTATGTTGCCATTTTCTCTGTATTGTCCATTTTTGATTGCTCCTTCGGTATTCTCTAACATTTATTTGTCCTGTGTCTTGTGTACCCTATGTTGACAGTTTTTCTGTATTGTCCATTTTTGATTGTCCCTTCGGTATTCTCTAACGTTTATTTGTCCTGTGTCTTGTGTACCCTATGTTGCCAGTTTCTCTGTATTGTCCATTTTTGATTGCTCCTTCGGTATTCTCTAACGTTTATTTGTCTTGTGTCTTGTGTACCCTATGTAGCCAGTTTCTCTGTATTGTCCATTTTTGATTGCTCCTTCGGTATTCTCTAACGTTTATTTGTCCTGTGTCTTGTGTACTCTATGTTGCCAGTTTCTCTGTATTGTCCATTTTTGATTGCTCCTTCGGTATTCTCTAACGTTTATTTGTCTTGTGTCTTGTGTACCCTATGTAGCCAGTTTCTCTGGATTGTCCATTTTTGATTGCTCCTTCGGTATTCTCTAACCTTTATTTGTCCTGTGTCTTTTGTACCCTATGTTGCCAAATTCTCTGTATTGTCCATTTTTGATTGCCCCTTCGGTATTCTCTAACCTTTATTTGTCCTGTCTTTTGTACCCTATGTTGCCAGTTTCTCTGTATTGTCCATTTTTGATTACCCCTTCGGTATTCTCTAACCTTTATTTGTCCTGTGTCTTTTGTACCCTATGTTGCCAGTTTCTCTGTATTGTCCATTTTTGATTGCCCCTTCGGTATTCTCTAACCTTTATTTGTACAGTGTCTTGTGTACCCTATGTTGCCATTTTCTCTGTATTGTCCATTTTTGATTGCCCCTTCGGTATTCTCTAACGTTTATTTATCCTGTGTCTTGTGTACCCTATGTTGCCAGTTTCTCTGTATTGTCCATTTTTGATTGCCCCTTCGGTATTCTCTAACGTTTATTTGTCCTGTGTCTTGTGTACCCTATGTTGCCAGTTTCTCTGTATTGTCCATTTTTGATTGCTCCTTCGGTATTCTCTAACGTTTATTTGTCTTGTGTCTTGTGTACCCTATATTGCCATTTTCTCTGTATTGTCCATTTTTGATTGCCCCTTCGGTATTCTCTAACGTTTATTTGTCTTGTGTCTTGTGTACCCTATGTTGCCAGTTTCTCTGTATTGTCCATTTTTGATTGCCCTTTCGGTATTCTCTAACCTTTATTTGTACTGTGTCTTGTGTACCCTATATTGCCATTTTTTCTGTATTGTCCATTTTTGATTGCCCCTTCGGTATTCTCTAACGTTTATTTGTCCTGTGTCTTGTGTACCCTATGTTGCCAGTTTCTCTGTATTGTCCATTTTTGATTGCCCCTTCGGTATTCTCTAACGTTTATTTGTCTTGTGTCTTGTGTACCCTATGTTGCCTGTTTCTCTGTATTGTCCATTTTTGATTGCCCCTTCGGTATTCTCTAACGTTTATTTGTCCTGTGTCTTGTGTACCCTATGTTGCCATTTTCTCCGTATTGTCCATTTTTGATTGCTCCTTCGGTATTCTCTAACGTTTATTTGTCCTGTGTCTTGTGTACCCTATGTTGCAATTATCTCTGGATTGTCCATTTTTGATTGCCCCTTCCGTATTCTCTAACGTTTATTTGCCCTGTGTCTTGTGTACCCTATGTTGCCATTTTCTCTGTATTGTCCATTTTTGATTGCCCCTTCGGTATTCTGTAACGTTTATTTGTCCTGTGTCTTGTGTACCCTATGTTGCCAGTTTCTCTGTATTGTCCATTTTTGATTGCCCCTTCGGTATTCTCTAACCTTTATTTGTCCTGTGTCTTGTGTACCCTATGTTGCCATTTTCTCTGTATTGTCCATTCTTGATTGCTCCTTCGGTATTCTCTAACGTTTATTTGTCTTGTGTCTTGTGTACCCTATGTTGCCTGTTTCTCTGTATTGTCCATTTTTGATTGTCCCTTCGGTATTCTCTAACGTTTATTTGTCCTGTGTCTTGTGTACCTCATGTTGCCATTTTCTCTGTAATGTCCATTTTTGATTGTCCCTTCGGTTTTCTCTTAACATTTATTTGTCCTGTGTCTTGTATACCCTATGTTGCCATTATCTCTGTATTGTCCATTTTTGAATGCCCCTTCGGTATTCTCTAACCTTTATTTGTCCTGTGTCTTGTGTACCCTATGTTGACATTTTCTCTGTATTCTCCAGTTTTGATTGCCCCTTCGGTATTCTCTAACGTTTATTTGTCCTGTGTCTTGTGTACCCTATGTTGCCATTTTCTCTGTATTGTCCATTTTTGATTGCCCCTTCGGTATTATCAAACGTTTATTTGTCTTGTGCCTTGTGTATCCTATGTTGCCAATTTCTCTGTATTGTCCATTTTTGATTGCCCCTTCGGTATTCTGTAACGTTTATTTGTCCTGTGTCTTGTGTACCCTATGTTGCCATTTTCTCTGCATTGTCCATTTTTGATTGCTCCTTCGGTATTTTCTAACGTTTATTTGTCCTGTTTCTTGTGTACCCTATGTTGCCAGTTTCTCTGTATTGTCCATTTTTTATTGCCCCTTCGGTATTATCAAACGTTTATTTGCCTTGTGCCTTGTGTATCCTATGTTGCCAGTTTCTCTGTATTGTCCATTTTTGATTGCCCCTTCGGTATTCTCTAACGTTTATTTGTCCTGTGTCTTGTGTACCCTATGTTGCCATTTTCTCTGCATTGTCCATTTTTGATTGCTCCTTCGGTATTCTCTAACGTTTATTTGTCCTGTGTCTTGTGTACCCTATGTTGGCAGTTTCTCTGTATTGTCCATTTTTGATTGCCCCTTCGGTATTCTCTAACGTTTATTTGTCTTGTGTCTTGTGTACCCTATGTTGCCAGTTTCTCTGGATTGTCCATTTTTGATTGCCCCTTCGGTATTCTCTAACGTTTATTTGTCCTGTGTCTTGTGTACCCTATGTTGCCATTTTCTCTGTATTGTCCATTTTTGATTGCTCCTTCGGTATTCTCTAACATTTATTTGTCTTGTGTCTTGTGTACCCTATGTTGCCAGTTTCTCTGTATTGTCCATTTTTGATTGCTCCTTCGGTATTCTCTAACGTTTATTTGTCTTGTGTCTTGTGTACCCTATGTAGCCAGTTTCTCTGTATTGTCCATTTTTGATTGCTCCTTCGGTATTCTCTAACGTTTATTTGTCCTGTGTCTTGTGTACCCTATGTTGCCAGTTTCTCTGTATTGTCCATTTTTGATTGCTCCTTCGGTATTCTCTAACGTTTATTTGTCTTGTGTCTTGTGTACCCTATGTAGCCAGTTTCTCTGGATTGTCCATTTTTGATTGCTCCTTCGGTATTCTCTAACCTTTATTTGTCCTGTGTCTTTTGTACCCTATGTTGCCAAATTCTCTGTATTGTCCATTTTTGATTGCCCCTTCGGTATTCTCTAACCTTTATTTGTCCTGTCTTTTGTACCCTATGTTGCCAGTTTCTCTGTATTGTCCATTTTTGATTACCCCTTCTGTATTATCTAACCTTTATTTGTCCTGTGTCTTTTGTACCCTATGTTGCCAGTTTCTCTGTATTGTCCATTTTTGATTGCCCCTTCGGTATTCTCTAACCTTTATTTGTCCTGTGTCTTTTGTACCCTATGTTGCCAGTTTCTCTGTATTGTCCATTTTTGATTACCCCTTCGGTATTCTCTAACCTTTATTTGTCCTGTGTCTTTTGTACCCTATGTTGCCAGTTTCTCTGTATTGTCCATTTTTGATTGCCCCTTCGGTATTCTCTAACGTTTATTTTATTGAACATGATTCTAATTTTATGACAAGTGCAAATTTTTTTTTTTTTTTTTTTCGCCCATGTAATTATTTCATTGCGTAAGCATGTCACCTTTCTAAAGGCAAACTATTTGAATAAAAATGTCCTTATATGTAGCCTTCATATATCTATATTTTTACTTAGGGTTATTGTTATGGTGTTTAACGCCACTTTCAACAATATTTCAGTTATATCGTTGTGGTCAGTTTTATTGGTGGAGGAAACAGGAGTACCTGGAGAAAACCATCAACCTGTCGAAAGTCACTGACAAACTTTATCACATAATGTTGTATCGAGTACACCTCACCATAAGCGAGATTCGAACTCTCAACTTTAGTGGTTGTAAATCCAAATATTGTATGATCACGACGGTCCGTATTTTTGTTTAGTACACGTGTGTGGGTAACAAATAAACAATAACCACTATGCATGCGTCAAGACACAATTTAATACTGCTGTCTGATCCATCGTAATAAATAAACTTTTCATTTTCATTTTTAATCTATCTGGCAATTCGCTAAAAATCAAAATATAAAGAAAATAGTAAAAAGATTAATAATTGAAAATATGAGAGAAATCTTTATTATATTCAATGAAAACATTTAAATCCTTATTCTTAGTTATATACATGTACCCCTAGGAGTATCGTATTAGCTATTACTACTGTGTAAAGTATTTAAATTTCAAAACAAGACAGATATTTGTTTTGTTTATAATAAGTGATCATAGGTTTGAAATAGGTAATGGTAAATAGACTAAGTTCTTCATAGACAAAGACTATCATGTTCCTTTTTTATGTATTTCCTAACGTTGTGAGTTCGAACCTAGTTCAGGCAAGATTTACTCGATACAACATTATCTGATCAAATTTGTCAGTGACTTGCGGTAGGTCGGTGGTTTTCACCTGGTACTCCGGTTTCCTCCACCATTATAGCTGACCGCCACGATATAACTAAATTATTGTTGGAAGTTCTGGGATGAATCACGTGATCCGGAAGGGTTAGCAGTTTCTGCTCCACTACTGACACTAGTCGTGTTACTGCTAAACGACAACATATTATGACATGGAAATCCTTTTGGGCAACGGCACGCGTAACAAAGCACACGCTTTTCGCATTTTTTTTTTTTTTTTTTCATCTGCGCGTGAAATTGAAAACAATGCAAATATTGCGGAAGTATAGTTGACCTTCTTATAACCGATATCATCTTCTACAAATAAACAGAACGGGTTTATTTATCAAACAACCACTTGAAGTAAGATAGCCTCCCATGGCGAGTTGTACCCAATATTACATGGGCCTATGTCTACCTTTGACATGTCAGTGGTATTGCCCAGGTAATCCGGTTTCCTACAATTATGAAACTGGCGGCCATTATGTAGCTAAAATATTGTTGCTTCATCTTATGTTTTCTGTAAACTGATGATCTGATGATCATGTCGTACAACTATAGCACAACGGTAGCCACTAGTAGAACAGGAACTACTTATCCTTCCGGATCACCTAATTTTCCTCTGATTTATGGTGGGGTTCGTGTTGCTCAATCTTTAGTTTTTTGTTTTTTGTTATTTTTGTCCTTTTTCTTTCGGCCATTGCATTGTCTGTGTCCTTCGCTGTACGGCTTCTGATTACATCTTTGATATCTTCAAACGATTCTTAAAAGTGGCGTTAATCACTGATAAACAACCCTACTAATGAGGCTTTAAGCGTAAAATCCTACATGTTAAGCAATATATGGATGGTTTTTTTTTAAATACACAAATAGGGAATTGCGTGTGAGTCTTTAGTGGTATATCTTAGCGCGATTTTCTACACAATGTGTGCGCTATTTGTGGAAAAAAATACCACAATAGAGGAGGTTGTATAGGTTTCACGGCGACTGTGAGTGGGAGGTAGAAAGGAAATAAAAGGGACAAACCATTTGTTATGTAGGGAGATGGTGACTATGTTTTTCTCCAGAAATTTGTTTTCACAGGAAATAAAAATCCGATTATTTATTTTTTGGACCTGAAAAATCGGCAAATATTCTTCATATTTTACGAAAATGAGTTGTTGGAAATTGTCAGATTATTCAATTTTTGGCGTCTTTCATGTCATTTTATTTTTTTTTCTATAAAATTTGGCGAAATATTGTTTTCTTAGTCACCCCCCCTCCCATCTTTTGTTTCCATTCATATTCACTTACCGACATTTTTTAATCTATACACCCAAATAGCAAAATAAAGTGATAAGAGTCCTAGGTTTCATAATACAAAATGTTGTCCACAAAATTCAACATTACATTAATGTGACTGGAATTAAATATAAATTTGTGATAAAATAGATATATTAAGGTATGTGAACATTGAAGGTGTAAATACATGTCTTAAACAAGACGTACATTGATCCTCTTTTACATCAGATCAGATAACTGTGAATTGTAGTGTTCTCTAATCTTTGATATCTAAACAATTTTGATCTATGCAGTTTGAAATGCACCAATGATTTCCGCTTGTCACATGTATATATGCACAATATCTTGACGTTTTATCTGGCGAAAAATCTGTATAAAATCTGTATGTCACTGTATATACTTTTGCACCTGTGTAAAATGTATCGAGTACTACAGGTAAAATAACAGATATTTGTATATCAATCTACACTTATGAGAAGAAAGTTTAAACGGTGTTGATCAAGAATTCCACACATATAAACAAATCGAACAATCATAGTGATAAAAACAAAAGTATATTGATCCCGTGCAAATTGTGCGCCGAGAACATGTAGCGGTCGAGGTGCTCAAAACACGTGTGTAAGGTAACATGATCTCATTTTGTGGTGTATATTTTCATAATTTACTCTTTGTCATTTTTACGCACTTGTAATATTATTTATTGGTATGTGTTGTATAACTTTTGGAAATATTTATTTGTCAAAATAGCCGCACGTGTGTTAGGCCCAGACCACATAGTCGTCGCTTGAACACATCGGCACTGTGCCAGTTGTTCAAGTGACGTCACTATTTGTCCTAGGCCTAAGACACGTGCGAATTCTTTTGACAAATAGGTATTTCCAAAATTTGAATACCTATCGATAACAATAGAACTAGTGTGTAAGTCTAGATACCAATATTTAACTGAGTAATAACATGTATTACGAGCATGCTCATCGACAACGCTTTATGTGATCAATTTGTTAGTTTCACTGGATCAGAGGGGTCGGGGCACAGGTCCCACACACATCCTTCATCAGGATTTCTTGTATTTCATGGCGATTATTGCCAATGTTTGTTGGAACCGAGAAAATACAAATTAAGGAAGTGAAATAAATTCCAATGTTTTTTTAGATGCATTGTCATACAGCTTGCGCGGATTGGTCAATATCATTACATGTACTTTAAAGTATTATTGAAAAACTGATCTGTGTCCTGTTCTATGTAAAAAGTATTATGTCACTAACCCATCTTGTAACAAACGAAGACAATAAAAATATGTATAATATGTTATGTAATCCATTTGAAATATTTATCCATAAAATATTTTGAGTTGAATTGAATTGTAGCTAATATATAGTCCGCATTTCTCTTTTGTTGTGGTTATCGCCCTTGCTTTTTCAAGCAATTTCATTTCTGATTGGCTATTTTTGGTATCTTCAAACTCTTCGTTACAATAATAGCAGTATCGATGGTTAGTGTAAGGTAGTTCGTGTGTTCGGTCCCGGTCAAACCAACGACTATGCAATTGGTAATTGTTGCTTCTCCGCTAAGCAAGCAGCATTGACGAGTATGAACAAAAAATGGTTTGGAATCAGGATAATGTGTCAGAGTGGAGCAACATGTTTTTTCGGAGACAGTTGTTTCAGTGAGCTAGTACTGTAAAAATCCAATTAAACGGGCTGGTGTTGTACAAAGTCGACATCACCATCTCATTGAACGTAACTTGATCTCGCCGTGATATAGTTGAAAAATTAATAATTTGGCGTTAAACAACAATCACATACTCACTCATTTGTCAATATAATTTTTACACGAACCTCCCTGTCTATCTACAGATTTCAGAGGTACACCAGAAAAAATGGGTGTGTTCTTATATACTTATGTACAGTAAATATACAGGCGTGTGCTGACATGGGTTAAGTTATTCAGATTTCTACGATATGACTGGGTAGTAGAATTGTCCACTTCAATGCACCAACAAGTGGGAAGCCTCAAGCTGTGACATACATTGTATATCAATTTGTCATATATTTACAAGGCCCCAAGCCAGGGGCGGATCCAGGATTTCTAATTAGGGGGGGGGGGGGGGGGGGGGGGGGGGGGGAGGGGGGGGGGGGGGGGGGGGGGGGGGGTGCGCGCACTTAAAAAAAATTGCGCCGAGCGGAGGGAGGCGCGAACATTTTTGGGGGATTTCGTGTGAAAAATCATATTTTTTCCAATTTTAGGGGGGGGGGGGAGCGCCCCTGAAAGCTTAGATGTTATTTTGAGTGAGTGATTGATGTTTAACACGAAGTAAGCAATTGTTTCAGCTAGGGTTGTTGTGTTTAACGCCACTTTCTACAATATTTCAGTTATATTGTAAGTTTTATTGGTGGAGGAATCGGAATACCCGGGAAAACCACCGACCTGTCACAAGTGTCTGCCAAACTTTTTCACATAGTGTTGTTTCGAGAACACCTCGCCATGAACGGGGTTCGAAATCACCGCTTTAGTGGTGATAAGCACTGATTGCATAGGTAGTTGTAAATCTAACTACCATACGATCACGACCACGACGGCTCCATGTATTATAAAGAACGATATAATCTTGAACATTATGCATAATATATTTAATCTTCATGACAGAGGTTGTCATGTGTATAATATTAGTTCTATTAAAAGGGGTCGTCGTGGCCGTGATTGTATGGTAGTTAGATTTACAACTAACTATGCAATCAGTGCCTATCACCACTGATGTTGTGAGTTCGAATCTCGATCAGGGCGAGGTGTACAACATTATGTGATAGTTTGTCAGTGGCTTGCGACAGGTCGGTGGTTTTCTCCGGGTCCTCCGGTTTCTTCCACCAATAACACAGACCGCCACGATATAACTGGAATATTGTTGAAAGTGGCGTTAAAACAAAACACACACACACAGTTCTATTAAATAGAGTCGATGGCCAGCATAATAATGAAACAACAATCAACCAAAAATTAATTGTCAATACCATCTTTCGTCAGCTGTACTCAACTGACAGAATAGTTGATATCTTCTGGAAAACTTTTTGAAATATGAGACGATTCTTTAAAAAAAAACAACTCTGAGCTCGAGTGTACAGTATACGTTGTGAAATAGAAACACCTGATGATAGTGAGCAGTTGGTTTGTTATTATCAAAGTGTGGAACATAAAACAAATATAAATCAGAGATCATCAAATTCCATTCTACTCAGTGAAGAACATAGTCTGGTCTTTATCTGTTATGATAAACAATGATAAACTAAGTGACCTTAGACTGTACTTTGTGGTTGTCTATATTCAAATTGTAACTATAGGCAAGGTAGATAGACTGGGAGGCTATACTTTACAATTCTATAGGTAAGAGAACGGGAAATCAGGTAGGTTAACTACCTCTGTATATATAACACCACAGTCTAGTCTGTATATTTCTGTAGGAACTAGGTCAAGGGTCAAACATGCTATTTCCCCACATTTTACAGCATATCTTCACTACTTTTGGATACGCCGCAACTGCATGTAACAGGAACTGGGACATATTTCATGGGAACTGGACATTTCTTTATATTTTGTTTTGTATATTTTCACACCATCGCAAAAAGAGACGTCAAAAAGCTTGATATTCAAATACTGGACAGCATATTCTCCTTGTAAAATTGAAACGTCATTAGATCATACTCTTCTAACTCTAGTGACATCATATTATTTTATTGACCAATCAATAATTAGCAATTGTGATATGAAGAAAATGTTTGAAACTGAATCCAAGCAAAATCATCGAGACTCTACATGGTCACAATAATTGATATCTATCAACAATAGTGATATGTAGATTTTTTTTTCTATGATAAACTTCCCGATATATTTTACTTCGAACATGAGTATTGCCGGACAAATTTTGGACATCATGTCTGTGTGATTTCATGTATTTATACGGAGTTAAATTGTACATAAAAATGCTCGCTTTGATTCTGTGCATAATATTGTTTTTTCCGGAAAAAAATACTTAAGATAACCACCTATCGACCTTGACTTTTGTTGATTATCGTCTCCCGGTGACGTAGTTTCCAATGAACACTGGTTACAATAATACTGACAGCGGTTGGTTATTGATTTATTTGACGATTTTGTTTACCATTGCTAAAATCATAACGCCAACAAATTGGAAAATGTCACAGTCCTGGAAATGAAAATATGAATTTACTGGTCGGAATCAAATTCTAGAATTTATATATATATCTTAATATCTTAATAATAAAAACTGAAACAAATATTGATCCGAACAAAATTGTATTGGTCTTGGGCCGGAGGACTGGTGTTCATCGTGAGAATTTATGTTAGTCACTTGATTGTAACATTGTTAGTGTAAAAAAAAACTGTAAACATGAAGGCTTGTGGATTTTTTTTTTCATAATACGCATTTCTATTACTACGTTTCACTTCAAAAATTAGTTAGATTTTTCCTATTAGAATCGAAATAATTCTTGGAAGCTGTAGATTGTTTTAAGATGAGTAATCTTTTTTTCGCTGTCGCTCGCGATAATTTGCTTACGAAAACAATCATATCTATGTTAAAGCTACATACAAACTATGGTTTGCATGAATGGTTTTTTCCCTCTTAATTTCGTTGAAAGTAGAATTTAAATCCCTCGACTTGCGGGTACAGTGTTTGTTAGTCTTACGATTTGGTTTCTGTATTATTCATTACTAATAGCACCATCTGAATTATTGTACGTTAATCAATTGCTTATTTGTAGGTAAATCTGGATTTTCCGATAGAAAAATGTCAGCGACATCAGAATCAAAACCGGAAAAATCCGGATTGGATTGGCTGGATGATCAAGCAAGCGTAATTATAATATCTCTACTAATCATCCTGGTTGTTATTGCATTAGTTATTTTGGCGACAATATGTAGAAGACTATTTTCACGCAGACGACATAATAATTCCGGAAGCACTAGATGTCACTGTTGCGTCAATCACGGATATCGTTATGATCCATCTCATTCTTTTCAAAACCAATCAGGTTTTTCACCGTTTAACGGTTGCAATCAAATGCAATGTTCAAAATGTTATTATCAGTTGCAAAATGATACCAGATGTCCACAACCTTACCATGGCGGAGTAATACAAAATGGCAATTTATCAACTCCTATTCAAAATAACAAGCCAGTTTCTTCGGTTCATATTCCAATTTGCAACCCGGAATTTGTCAGACCGAATAATACAGCTGAACAACATGAATGTGGTGACCAAATAATACAATCGACATCTTCATGTGGTGAATCGCCTCTAAATTATTCAGATAGTGAAATACTGTATGACCCAGAAGAAACACAGCCAATGACTGTTCCAAATCAGGAACTATTTTCTAAAATTCCTCCGCAACTTTTAGTTGTTTCTCAACGGAGCCAAACAATAACTGTTCAAAACAAGGAGGTTGTATTCATAGCCAGAAGAGTATCAAGTAAGGGAGATAATTTAGTATTAGACAAAATGGGGGTATCATTATTTGTTCCCCCAGGAGCTATCAAAGATGGTGAATTAAAGACAATAGTTCTTGTTTTGAATTGGGATTTAAGCGATAATCCAAATATGACTGAAAAGCAAGCATTGGTCTCTCCAGTTGTTTATGTCGGACCGCATGACCTTAAATTAGAAAAACAATGCACACTTTGTTTCAAACATTGTTCTTTTGACACGAGGCAAATTAAAATAATGAAGAGTGAAACTGAATTAACAGAATCTAAAGAGTGGAATGAATACTGTAATGTAGAAGATGACACTGGACTATGTGTGTTAACACCTGATGAGTGTCAACTTAAAATTGACACGTTTACACTATACACGTGTCTCCAGTCACCTACAGACACAGACGATTGTAGAAAATGGCTACAAGTTGTTGCCTTCTCTATGCCATTAAAATCAAATATAAATCATCAACAGGTAAGAATAAACGTTAGAGAATACCCGAATGGGTAACAAAAAGGTGAATAATCCAGAGAAACCTGGTACACAAGACGAAGGAAAGCAAACCAAAAACACAACATAAGACCAGCTCAGTGTTATCGTGCTCACCAAAAGTGCGTTATATCATGGCTTCTATCCTAGAGCGTGTCAATCCAAAGACTTTAGAAATAAGTACGTTTTTCATATCCACTAAGTACGCATCCATAATGATGTTCGGTTCATCAGTGTCAGGATTATGTATCCGAATGATACGACATGTCTACCCATGGACTGTTGCTTCCGTGAGCTAGCAATATAAAAATATAATTAATCGTAATAGTCTAAAACAATACAGCTATCATCATCATCTCATAAAAAATAACTTTTTTTTACGCCAAGATAAAACTGATACATTGCTCGCGTGGCACTAAGCAACAATCACTCACTCAGTCAATAGGTAATGCTTTTAATCAGCTGTTCTTAATTCAGACAATTCAATTGTTACTTTAGGCCAAAAAATATATTTAAACTTATAAAAAAAAATCCGAAGACACTACAGCTAGGAATAAGGAAAATTGAAGTTAATATTTGTAACAAAAATGGTTTGCAAATATGTACTGAAAATAGTTATGACGTCAACTCCAAAATATTTGGAAAAGTTCGAACTTTTATAAATCAATCAAAAAGATATTAGGGCTAATGTCAGCAATTTTTCACTTTTTCACTTTTTCACTTATACTACTTACTTTACTTACTTTCTTCCAGTGTCAAAATTTTAAATGTCTATTGTCTGTGTTTTGTTTTGCTGTCATTAATTCATGTGTATAATTTGTAAGGAGAGGACTTCATATAAGTTGGTATAACTTACTGTCCAATCCTATTGTTTATGTACAATACAATATTATTAAACTAATACTGAAAAAGGTTGAAGTTGTGAAAGGGGTAATCTGAATCCGTAAATCGAAGAAAAGTAGACAATGCCAAAAGAAAAATGACAAAAGGAGAAACAATGGTCAACAAAACATTACACAGACAACTAAAGATTGCGCAACACAAAACCTACTAAGAACCGTGGGTGAACTCGGGCGTTCCGGGAAGAACGGTACATCCTGACCTACTAGTGACACCCGTCATGAATCAGATATTGCTAATCTTGAAATATGAAAACTGTATATCACCGTTTTTAGTTCATAAAGAATGTCCAAGAAAAGCTTGAAGATACCAAAGGGATAATCAGAATCCGTAAATCATAGGACAGACAACACAATGGCCACAATATACCAAAGGGTTAATCAGAATCCGTAAAAAACACAACGGCCAAATGATAAAGGAGAAACAACAATCTACAAAACATTACACAGAAAACAAAAGATCGAGTAACGCGAACCCCACTAAAAAGCCGAGGGTGAACTCAGGTGCTCCAGGAGAGTTAGCAGTTCCTGCTTCCACTAGTGGCACCCGTCGTGTTAATATAGTAACAACTCTTATTTGTAATACTACAGTTAAATTCAATAAATTGATAGATTTAATTATTTCAGCTAGGCCATGGCGAGAACAAGTAACATTCGATGAGATTATGATGTCCGCTTTGTACTAGACCGACACGCATAATTGTAGTTTTATATTTCAAGCTTATCGAAACAAGTCCGTGGGTAGAAATGTCGCTCTACTCGGAATCATTATCCTTATTCCCAGTCAACTAGTGTGTGTGTGTGTGCGTTCGTGTGCGCATGTGCATATGTGTGTTTATTTATACATCTTTGATTAATATCATTATTATGGTCGTTCAACATGTTCAATGCTTTTTTGTGACACAAAAATCTTGCATAGACATTCGGTAAAAAACGATGGTTAGGATTATGGTGTTTAACATCACTTTCAACAATATTTCAGTTATATCGTGGGGGTGTGTTTTATTTGTAGAGTGCACTGGAGTATACGGAGAAAACAATAATCTGTATCGAGTCATTAATATTCGGGAGCTTCCTGCTACTTTTCACTATGGTGTTCAATATCTTACGATTTCATAGGTTCGTTGGTTTTCAAATGTGATCTCTGACATACGTGATTATATGACATGTTATTAGATCGCTGGATAAAGGGTAAAAGAGACCCAATACTCATTTAATGTAAAGAATAGTTTGAAGATACCAAAGGGAGGTAATCAGAATCCGTAAAGCGAAGGAAAGACAATAGAATGGCCAAAAGAAAAAGTACAAAAGGACAAGCAACAATCTACACAACATGCACATAAAACTAAAGATCGAATAACACGAACACCTCTAAAAATTAGATTATTATCAAATATCATTTTTACAACATCTTTTACAGATTCGATTATACTTTCTTAACAAAACACCGTGTGCTTTACAATGGGCGATTCAGAACGAGGCAAAATTTGGTGGTCAAATGATGGGACCAGAGAAAACGTACCTATTCTATGGAAATGTACAAGACATGTTCATCAGTCTAAGGTGAGTCTAGTCTTCCACTGTTTCCGAAAGGATATTTTTTTTATGAATTTAAGTAAGAAAAACTAAGAAAAGTTTGAAGATACCGACGGTGTAAGGGATCGACCATTTAACTTGAAGGTGTGTGTGGAGGGGGGGGGGGGTTATGTTTTTTTTCTAAAAAATATTCTGATTCCTAATGTTGCTGAAAAAATATTCTGATTTTGGTGGAGGGAAAAAAGATAATCTGATTCAGAGTTTTTGTCATATAACCTGATGTTGTCATCTGGAAAAATAAATATTCTAACTCGTGTATTCCGAAAAAAAACCATAGCCCCACCCTGCAAGTTAAATGGTCGGTCCCTAATCAGAACCCGTAAATCGAACGAACGGCAAAACCAAGAGAACAAGAAAACGGACAAGATAACAAATAATGTTACACAATCAATGATTTAAGCAAACTCTATTTATTCTAGTTTGCTGACCTCGTTTGCTGGTTTATCATTTAGGTGGTTTATGATATTTAACGCCATTTTCAACAATAGTTCAGTTATATTGTGTCGGTTTTATTGGTGGAGGAAACCAGAGTACCGAGAGAAAACCACCGACCTGTTGCAAGTAACTGACGAACTTTATCACATAATGTTGTATCGAGTACGCCTCGCCATGAACAGAGTTAGCACTCACAACTTTAGTGGTGGTTGCACAGGTAGATGTAAATCCAACTATCATACGATCACGACAGCCTCGTTTTATCATTTAACATAGTATTAATATAGCATGATATAAACAATGTCCCTTATCAACAAAACTTGTATCTAGGGAAGCAATGTCTCAATGAATAAATTTAAATGAATTAAGTTTGATCTACGGTATCAGAGCAAGAACCACAAAGACTGTTTTTATTATGTGATAACCTATGATATGTAGGTTATATTGAACACAGTCTTGGACCTTGAACCTTGAACCGAATTCTTTAATATTACTAATAATCTATATTTTTACCTGGTCTGTTTGTGATTACAGGTGAATATAGATCAAACATCACATTTCATTATATATATATATTGTTTTTCTTGATACATTGTGTAACGTTTGATATTTTTCGAAAGCCCTTGGATTTGATTAACACTGCATTAATCTTTCTTTTTTTATTATATTTGTTTAATTTAACACCATATGCATTCGTATTTATTTTCATGACAAAAAAAAAATGTATTGATATATTCTTCAAAAGTTGTATTTGGACAATTTCGGATACTTCTCACTAAAAAGAGAATCTGGTATACGTGGATGATTGTTATGCCCTCTTTCGATACAGATGCCATAAATGGGTTTATATTTGGTATCAAAGCACAAATTCACCAAAAATCAGAGTTTAGAACAAAAGTAGTCCCTTTGACGGGAAAAGTTTCTTTCGCTTTGTCGTATTTCATTTCGAAAAATATTAAATGTCATGGCATAAATAAAATTGGTAATTGAAGGTCAAATATATATAAGGATTATTTTGAGTCAATCTTTGGTTGGATTTAGTTATATTTTGCTCCTTTATTAAGGTCCCAATGCATGACCTATACATATTTAATTTTCGGGAATGACGTTGCTATTTTTGGAGTAGGGGATGTCCCAGAGTATGGCATTTCACTGCAAGATTTCAAAAATCCCATGATATTCTGACAGAACGTAGAGTAATCATGTACGTTTCAGAAAATATATAGTCTTGGAAAGGTTAAACTTTCAGACAAAATGGTCAAGTAGACTCGAAAAACACAAATGTAGTTAAAAATCTTAAAGAAGTTATTTAGTGGTTGTATACCTTTAGCCATATTCTATTATGTGACTGCGTTATACTCTAAGTACGGTATCCATTTAACATTTTGTGCATCGAACCTTATTAAGCGCTCTTGGTAGAAACAAAAGCCTTTCTCTGTTTCGATCCGATATATCTACATGGCCTCCTTTCAGAAGCGAACTGGGTCTTAAAACCCACCCGACCCTCCGTCATTTATCAGGTCGGTCCATTATTCATTAATGTGTTGTTTACGATTTCTGCATTAACACGATGTTCGGTTCCTCTTTATAACCTCCAGTTGTTTGTAGGAGGGCTCATGTCTTATTTACGTTATTAGTCTTTGTTTTCGTATAGTGGTATCCAACACATAATGTGTTGTGTTTTGTTTTTCTTCGTCTTGTTTCCAGTTTCTCTGAATTGTCCATTTTTGATTTACCCTTCGGTATTCTCTTATGTTTATTATGTATGCGGCCCACGGGTCATTTGGACAATGCCACTATGGCCAACCCACCCCTGTTCTTTCTATATCAGTTGAATCGGATTTCTGTTTCCACTGGTTATCAGGATAATAACTTATTGATATTCCCATTCTGTACATCTAATCCTTTCTGTATTTGACAGAAATATATCATGAGGATAAATCAATGTCCTGTCTCACAGATTGTAGACATGTGAACAAAGTAAATTGAATCTATTTTTTGTTGTTGTTTGACTTGCTTTTGAAATTAGCACTTCATGGCGGATGACATATGTGAACAAGAGATTCTAATCTTCCCGGAACACACATTGTGTTGTCCCTCTCCATGACTTTTCTTCAATAACAACCATTGTATGTGACTGACATATCTGACCCTTATATCTTCATTTTTAAAGTACAATAAGCAAGTTTTTGATATATGTTTTGACAATATTTGACAAATTAATCCAATATACAGTAAAACCTGTCTAACCGAACCTCTTTAGGACTGAGGAATTTGTTCAGTTTACACAGGTGTTTGGTTTACTTAGGTTCAAATCAAATAGACACTTTGTAGATGGGACTATAAAGGCTATCTGGTTTAGACAGTTTTTTGGTTTACTCAGGGTTCGGTTTAGACAGTTTTTTGGTTTACTCAGGGTTCGGTTTAGACAGTTTTTTGGTTTACTCATGGTTCGGTTTAGATAGTTTTTTGGTTTACTCATGGTTCGGTTTAGACAGTTTTTTGGTTTACTCATGGTTCGGTTTAGAGTTTTTTGGTTTACTCATGGTTCGGTTTAGACAGTTTTCACTGTATATTATTAAGCTTCGAGATAGCAATGAAAGTATGTGATACATTATTGTTTGTTCAAATTATGATTTCTATTGAGTTAGAGTATCACAGTTTGAAGAGATAATATGGTTAAGGTACACTCCAACCGATAAACAAAAACAAAAACAAAAACAAACAAAAAAGAAACAAAACAAGACAGCTAAAACAAAAACAAATAAAAACAAAGCAAGACAAAAGCAAACAAAAACAAAAGCAAAATTAAAAAACAAAAACAAACAAAAAAAGAAACAAAGCAAAACAAAGCAAAAGAGAAACAAAAATGAAAGAAACAAAACAAAAACAAAAACAAAACAAAACAAAGCAAGGCACAACAAAAAAAAAAGAAAAAAAAAAGAAGAGAAACAAAACAAACAAAGCACAACAAAAACAAACAAAAAAGAAACAAAAAAGAAACAAAACAAAATTAATAAAAAAACAAACAAAGCAAAACAAAACAAAAAGGAAAAACAAAATACAAAAAGCAAAATTAAAAAACAAAAGCAAAAACAAAAGCAAAACAAAACAAACATATAACAACAACAACAAGATTGCAATACCACACACATACAGATAAAACAAAAACAACAAATACTGTGGCAAGAAGAGTTTGAAGATACCAAAGGGAGGTAATCAGAATCCGTAAATCGAAGAAGAACAGACATCACAATGGCCAAAAAATGATAAAAGGAGAAACAAAGATCTTCAAAACATACACGTAAAACTAAAGATCGAGTAACAGGAACCCCACTGAAATACGGGGATGAACTCAGGTGCTACGGAATAGTAAACAGTTCCTGCTCCACTTATATAAACTGAGAGTGAAACAAGGGTTTGCTATTATAACATTATCGTGCTCCGTAGTCATATTCAATAATCATCATATCAGAACACTCTATATATTGAACGTAGCGTTCTGATTGGTCATTTTCCAGTAGAAGCACAAAATGAATTCATACTCGAAAGTTGTATGGCGGTAATTATGTCCAAACTCACATTTCACTGACATATCCTGCTTAAAAGTGCACAGCTAAATCATTTTTGTTTAAAGCAAAGTTTAATTTCTTTTTATGATACAATCAAGTGTTTTATCAGTGTTTAAACTATGAAAGGTACCAAATCGTTACCAATACATATAATTAAGCTGATATATTTGCTTAGCAACCATACAATAAATATAAAGCACTACTAAATATATGCTATTAGAACAGGCTCAAGTTGACATAACCTTCCTTACAATTGCTTGATTTCTTTCAGGTATTTGTCGGAGGGATGGGACAACGTAGACAAAGAGATAGAGGAGCATGTGCCCTATATAAACATCTGGCACGGAAAATGTCCGCATATTACCATGTGCTTTAGAAAACATTGTTATCCCCGGGAATTAACATTCAAGTTGTTTCTTTATCAATATTCGCTTGAAAACGAGGGCGGGAATTTTATTGCACACACGACAGAGGACAATAATAAATACGAAACACCTACCGGAAGTAGGAACGTATGTGGTAAACATGAAATTGTAATGAAGTTTCCAAGTCGACCAAATGATTTCAGGGATAGTGGTGATAGTAAATCTTCCTGCCCATCTTGTGTAGATCCACCATTTAAAATTGTTATCATGGGTGCAGAACAAATTGATCTTGGAAAAGTAGAGCTAGCCACTAAAGGATATTATCCATATGCCCTCAAGGTTAATCTGAAGGTTCTTCTTGATCCACCTAGTCCGTTCGATAAGAATTGGCGAGCGCTAGCAGCAGCCCTTGGTAAAGAAGGGTGTATTCGTTATCTTGAAACAAAAGAGAGTCCTACAGATCATTTATTAAACTTCGCAGAATCAGGCAAAATATCCCTGGAAACATTAGCTGTGAGTATATTTATTTTCCCGAAATATGTCTTCTACATGTAAATAGTTAGCTTGTTTAGAATGTTAAAAAACGTGCTGAGGTTCGTTACACCCATAAAAAAAACCAATTACATTCATAGACATGAGGAGAACATAGAAATGTACAATGCATATTCATGAGGAGAACATATTCATGAGGAGAACATAGAAATGCATATTCATGGTCACAGTGTATGTTCGTAGTTACCTTGTTACAAGCTAAGAAGGAAAAATTTATGAAACGAAAGTTTAATATCAACAAATTGAACAATCACCTCTCATCCTAACTGAACTCACTGAACACAAAACGTCCACAACACATGACGTTAGAAATCCATGTCCTGGCTGTATACTTCCCTTATGAAATGATATAGCTCACAATTGATTCTTCTGATCATAAAAATTTAAAGAAACTAATGGCCTTCGTGTAATGCCTTTATGGTTAGGGCTTAACAATATTTCAGTTATGTCGTGGTGGCGGTCAGTTCTTTTTGTGGAGGAAATACGAAGAAAACCACCGACCTGCCGCAAGTGATCAACTTTATCACATAATGTTGTTTTCGCATACGCATCGCCATGATCGGGATACGAACTCACAACGTTAGTGATGATAGGCACTGATGGCATAGGTAGTTGTAAATCCACCTACCATACGATCACGATAACAACGGCCCCTCTGTGACTCCTTTAAAGCATCTGTTTAATTATGAACGTAGATATTAACATCTCATGTTTTAGGGACCGTCGTGGTCATGATCGTGGTAGGTGGATTTACAATCAATGCATATCACCACTAAAGTTGTGAGTTCGAACCCCATTCATGGCGAGGTGTACTCGATACAACATTATGTGATAAGTTTGTCAGAGACTTGCGACAGGTCGGTGGTTTTCTCTCGGTACTCCTGTTTCCTCCACCAATAAAACTGACCGCCACGATGTAACTGAATTATTGTTGAAAGTGGCGTTACGCACCATAAACCTAAGCCTATTTTTGTTTTATTACAACAGGAAGTGTTATCGTGTATGCAGAGAGAAGATGCAGCACAGTTGATAAAAGACTACATTCCTCATAGTGGTAATGACACTGCACAAAGTAGATCTGCTGTAGAAAATACTTGTCATTACAACATAACTCAAGAAAGATGAAAACTACAGCCCAAGCGGTCACCTCTATTAAGCAGTCACCTGTATCTAAAAGGCACCTTCTTCTTGTCCTGCCTTAGATAATTTAAAATGAATTGAACTTCTATTAAGAGGTCATCTGTGTTATAAGGTCACTTTTTCTTTGTCCCAAAGGTGACCACTTAAGGTGGTACCCAACACTACAGGGAGATAACTCTTTAAAATCAGTTGAATGTTTTGATCATATGATGTTTGTATGCAGATTTCAAGCATCTCGGTGATCAAAACCACAGAGAGAAAAACTGCTATGTGGCTAGTGAATTTATAGCTCTGAGTCTGTTGATTGGAATTTGTCAAAATTTTGATGTTTATTACAGTGGAAATATTCAAACACACTGCCAAAAAAATAAGAAAATTAAAAGAGCAGATCAAATTTTACCTGAAGTGTATGGTACCACCTTAATACAATTATTTCTCACTACTCATTTAGTGGGGATCGTGTTGCTCGATATTTAGTTTTCTGTGTAATGTTGTGTAGATCATTGTTTGTACGTTTGGCCTTTTTCTTTTGGCCTTTATATTGTCTGTTTTTCTTCGTTGTTCGGCTTCCGGTTACCTCTTTGGCATCTTCAAACCTTTCTTAAAGGGGTACCATACACTACAGGGAGAAAACTCTTTCAAATCAGTTGAACGTTTTGATCATATAATATTTGTATGCAGATTTCATGCATCTCGGTGATCAAAACCACAGAGAGAAAAGCTGCTATGTGGCTAGTGAATTCATAGCTCCGAGTCTGTTGTTGGAATTTGTTAACATTTTGATATATATTACAGTGGATATATTCAAACACACTGCCAAAAAAATAAGAAAATTAAAAGAGATCAAATTTTACCTGAAGTGTATGGTACCACCTTAATACACGTTTGACTGTATTTCTTTCTGTTTGTGAAGGTGTTTACTAGTGTAATCATCAACGTTATCAATATAAACTCTATTATTTGATTTGTTTTACACTTGATTTTTAAAAAGATCCTAGAGTAAAAAAATGCTGTAATGAATTAACGGTTGTTGCTTTTTCAAATTCAGTCTAATTACTGTTTGTGAAAACCGCCAATAACCAATCCTAGCCATCATATAGAACGATATCACACTAGATTTGAAGTCGTAGCTACAATAAGTCTAGTCGTCATCACGAACTGCGAACTGTTTGACAGTTACAAAATATATATTTCTTAAACGGCCAATGATATTTCCACTTTTATTTAGATTGTTTTCTTTCCTCTATCACTAACAGAACTTTTACCGGACTTGTTTATGAGCATACATATATACGGCGCGGGTGTCTTTTAAGAAACAGGAACTGCTTCGCAAGCACCAGGGTTGACCCCGTTTTTTTTTTGGCTGAATCTGTGTTGTTCATCCTTAAAGTTTTCTGTGTTGTATGTTAGCTTTGTTTATCTTGTCACAATTTTGGATGCGTCTCTGGATTGTTGGCCTATTCTTAATTAACACTTCGGTTCTCTCTAACGTTTGTTCGATCATTATCGACATTCCTAAGCACTATAAATTAAGCGTGTTGGTCTAGTTCAAAGTCGACATCATTATCATTTCATTGGATGTAACTTGTTCCTGTCATGATATAGCAGAACAACTGTTCATTTGGTGTTAAACAACAGTCCCCCTCACTCACTTACTAAAACCAATGTTTGTCCTTTTGTATTGAAATGCATGTGTAAATGGCTAATTCAATGCAATTATTATTGTTTTGTAATTCTTGCTATGTTCCGTTACTATGTATTATGATGTGAAGATTTGTCTAGGCAAAGTTGTAACCTATTGAAAAATATGAATTAAATAATAAAGTAAAAAATAATGATAACCATTTTGTTCTGTCCATATTTATTTTTTCACCTCCTATGGGGGAGGGTTGGGTTACGGTGTTTAACGCCACTTTCAACAATATTTCAGCTATGTCCTAGTGGTCAGTTTTATTGGTGGAGGAAACCGGAGTACTCGGAGAAAACCACCGATCTGCCGCAATTCACTGACAAACTTTTTTGCATAATGTTGTATCGAGTAAACCTCGCCATGATTCAAGCTCAAAACGTTAGTGGTGATAGGCACTGATTGCACAAATGACCACGGATATGTTACACATGTCGTTAGCATTTCCCGGTCCTTTCCTCATTCACGACTTATCACCGGGTTTGTAACTAGATTAACACGACGGGTGCCACTAATGGAGCAGGAACTGCTTACCCTTCCGAAGCACCTGAGTTCACTCCGAATTTTAATGGGGTTCGTGTAACTCCATCTTTAATTTTATGTGTATGTTTTGTAGATCGTTGTTTGTCCTTTTGTCATTTTCGTTTGGTCATTGTATTGTCTGTTCTTCGCATTATGGATTCTGATTACCCCTTCGTTATCATCAAACTCTTCTTAAATCAAACTACCATACGATCACGACCACGATGGCCCATGAGCGGATCACTTGTGTTGGGAGAAATTAAACATAAGGTTAGAATGTTATTTTGCTCATTCACTCATTACTCTACACTCATCACCTTTGGGTCAACTGGCACAAAGATTCTCGTTTCGTGGTAAAAAAAAAGCTATAAATAGTTGCCCATCAAGATCATTGATTAATATTGCAAATCTCCTTCTTTGAAACAACGAGCCACTAGACCATTCACCTGAAATTATTGAACTAATAAAGACCATGACATATGCTGATGGATATCCATGTACTGCTTGGGACAGACAAACAAATGTGGCGGTGTTAAACCGGTTAATGAAATCCCAAACCTCACCTCTTAATAATTGGACCCACAATAGAAATACATAATTAAACAAGCAACAATGAAGTTTATATCTGCTAGTGTTGTTACTGGATAACTGCCAGTCATTATATATCAGAAGGTTGTGAGTTCGAATCCCGCCAACTCTATATATCAGTCTTTTGTTTTAATTATTTAAAAGAAGGCATTATTGTACTTATTGAATAAATTGTTGACATTGTACGTGTAAGTTCTGACTTTAGAATTCAGTACCAGGTCATGCGAATTCCGGATTGGTGAAGGAATCATTCGACAATTTATAAACATATATGATATTTCATTGTGTGTAAAATACTGGGTTTTGTAAATAAACGTTAGAGAATAGCGAAGGTGCAATTAAAAAGGTAGCATCTTTTATAATCAAAAATGTAGCATCTTTTATAATCAAAACTTTTTAAATTCAGCAATGTTGTCTTTTTTTTGGAACAAACTTAAAAAGGATTATTTGTAGCCGGTAAGAATTTTCATATTATATCGTTCGACTAAATAAAAAGCAAAGTCATGTACTGAAGTTCTAGAATTACACGGGAGTTATTTTAACACAAAGAAACCAGAAAAATAATGTACACGACGAACTACTTCATTACAGGATCAATGTCAATCTTTATTACATCTTTGTTGTAAAATTGAAATGAATATCCCGTTTCATGGTAATTTAAAATATGATTATCAGACGATCACGTGTTTGTATAGCTTAGATTTGTTTTCTTCCTTATCAGTTAAAAAAAGTGATTAACACACAACACTACTATATTTTGTAATGAAATATATATATTTTAACTACTTCAGTAATCTTTGCATTCCCTATTCAAGTTCTTATCAGGAAAATCCAACTTGAACATATCGAGGGGTTAGTGCCATACTGTCGTATCTTAATATTTCATCTTTTTGAGGAATTACAAAAAATAATCTTATGACTACGTTTTATAATGTAGTGTTACCAAAATGATTTTATAAGTAAATAAAACAATAAATGTTATGATTATATATGCAATTTACTTCTAATAATCAGCATATTGATTTAATAACAATTTTTATCTATACACTAAGTAGCCATGCAACATTTACATTGATAATTTCCAGATGTTAATACCATACTACAGTAACCGCTGATAAGACTGTCTGCTGATTTGTTTTTCTAAAACATTAAACAAGTGTGTGCAAGGCATTTTGATAACATTTTAGGATACACTTTTCTGGCTCCCTAGCATTAATATGAAGAATGTTTCTTTCATCAACCAAATAAAAGTAAATAAAAATACGTTATGGCAGCAAATGAAAAATTAATTTGAAATATCTTTTTATAATGACCGAATTGTAGTATTCATCAGTTAAAACATTCTACTAAAGTAAACATTGATTTTTTGAAAACCAACATAAGAATGCCAAAATATTTCAGGATAATTTCCAATGAATTTAAAAGCAATTAAAATCAATTATATAAGATAAAACATCAATACTGTAATCATACATGTATATCACAGTAAAATTACATTTCAATCACAATAACTATTAGATGTCTGTCTATATGATAAATAGCTAAAGAAAAATAAATTCAACAGCTCTTTTGAAAATTGAATTAGACAGTAGTAACATGATTTTGAACACTTTGAAAACTGAGGAATACCTTAAGGGTTTCAAAATACCATTATGATAAAATTAGGCTAAATCCTATTGAAATTCAATACTCTCTGTAAATCTCAAAGAAAATTACTATAAAATCAAAGTACAAAATATATATTATATAACAGTCAAATTTGTATGCACTATATCTAATGCAGGAATATAATGTCTACAGTTCTAATACAATGTATAGAAGAACCCCTAAACTAATCATGCAATCTAATTAAGCGAGTCATTTAATGTCACCACTGTTATTTTCTTATCTCATTGTTGATCAGAATCGGCTTGTTCCTCTTCAGCATCGGTGTCAGCTAGTTTGTCATCTACATTACTGCTTGAGGGCAATGATTTGTAATAATCGTGGTATTCAGATGGGATGATACCACTTCTGCATAAGCCCGACAATGTCTTTCTTTTTGGCTGCTGATATCTGCTGTCTCGCTGTGTATTTCCTTGTCAGTTCTTGTGGTTCGGCAAATCAATCCAAGTACCGGTAATGTCCTCCTCGAACGACACTGACAATTCTTGTGCTGCAAAAAGACCAACATAATTTTCTGCTTTTTCAACTATGTGATCACATAATGATCTTCGTAATTCTTGAACCGTGAGCAGGTAATGCTGACTGGCAGAAACAGTTCCCGTCTGCAGGAACACGTTTTCTAACTACTCCATTCATGAAGAGAAGATCATCAAGTCTCTTTTCATGGTGTGTGGTGACATAATTGTTGAAAGTGGCCTCCTGAACACTGTTTTATTTTGCCTTTTCCATGTGCATGTCCTCAGTCTGATCAATCGTTGGCCCTAAATTGTCATTTTGGATCTCTACTTGGTTCATCCTTGAGTTATCATGTTTAGGTAGTGAATTATCACTATTAAGCTTCTGTTTTTTACTATCACTTTTCCTCTTTCTCTTTTTCGACTTTGATGTGGCTGGTTTCTTATAAAATTCGGTTTTAATTGAATTGTCAGACGATTGCAATGGCGGGTTCGAGTCACTAGAAAGATAATCATCTCTGCAAGGTTTGTACGAGTCTCTGCTGTCATAAACAGACTCTATTTCGCTTTTTGTCATTTTATATCATTTCTTAACTCTTTTAATGTTATATTATCATCACTACCACTAAAGTCAGACTCAATAGCAAAGTGGCGTTTGAACTGTTTTGTTGTGTCAGGTGTTGTTTTATTCTGTTTCTTTCTGTATTTTTTCTTCTTTTTCTGTCTTGGAGTAACCTTTAAGGCATTTGGCGACCCATTGGAATCAGTTGATGAAGTATCTTCTTTATAGGTACGAACAGCTGAATTGTCCTGAATTAATATTTGGTCTTGTGAATTCTTATTACCCGGGGTTTCATTCATATCGGCCATAGGTGTGTCATTGGTAATCGGTTTATCAGCCATAGGTGTGTCATTGGCAACTGGGTCATCAGCCGTAGGTGTGTCATTGGTACCTGGTTATCAGCCGTAGATGCGTCATTGGTACCTGGTTCATCAGTGGTATGTGTGTCATTGGTACCTGGTTCATCAGTGGTAGGTGTGTCATTGATACCTGGTTCATCAACCATAGGTGTGTCAATGGTATCTGGTTCATCAGCCATATGTGTGTCATTGGTACCTTGTTCATCAGTTATAGGTGTGTCATTGTTACCTGGTTCATCAACAGTAGGTGTGGCATTGGTACCTTGTGTATCATTACTACCTACTTGTTGCCTGTTTATTACTGAGTAACCATCTTATGTATCCCCTTCGACTGCATTAGAACCATTCTCTTGGGTATCACGTACCATAGCTGCAATTGTCGTCCATTCCTCATCTGAAGACCAACTAGATTCCGTCATTTTATTACCTGAAACAAATGAATATGAAGCTTATTATTTTGATTAGCTAAAAGAATTGGCCAAATATAGGATTACCTCTCATATCCTATTGCCAAACAAGTAAACTCACTGCAAATTATACCCCTGACAACAAATTTTGACACCTAAGTTTTATAGCCTCCCCTTTCAGGTATTGGACAGCAACCCATAGTCCATCATGCATATTTTCAGGTTGTAAACTATATGTTTTTACATCTAATTCCATTGAGGGGATTAGGAGGAAATTTTCTTATCAAATAATTTGATCATTAAAAAGTGATAATCTGGTAAAATAGAGTTCTTGTGAACAAATAAAAACTGAAACTTACCAATAGAAAACTGTAATTAATTAGTACTGTAGATGTTTTCGTCACATTCACCATAACCAGCCTCTACTGAAAATATGGAAATAAATAACAATTAAAAGGCCATGCATTTTATACAAAATGTCAATAATTTTAGCGAAGGGTATGTACAAACGTCATACTTGAGATAATAATAATTCAAGATTATTAGCCCAAACATATGTACAATCCGTCTAAGAAAATTTATGAAGACTTAATACATATATTAAATTAAGTGAATACATAGTAAATTGATGTATAGTATCAAAGTATAGCAAGTGAATATCTAATTCTTACCTTTTAATCCATTGTTGTCTCAACTTTTCATTGCAGATACTACATTTCTTCCTGTTAATACACTTTTTGTAAATGTAACACCAGCTCTAGAATGCATCAACTTTATTTACTCTCTCCTGCCTCTACAGTATACTGTTTATAAATAACATCTGCAACGCTTTATCTGATATTGAGATAAGATGGCTAAACTTATTGGATAATTAGATTACTTTTCTGCAGTGCCAAAATGACTTATCTTTAAATAAGCTGTTTTGGCACCATTTTCTAAATAAAAAGATATAATATCATAAATGCAAAGTATATTATCTTCACATAAATTTTTACAGCAATGTATCTTTTAATTAAAAAAATATACCTGGCATGCCATTATAGATTATTCAATATTACTGTTGTTTGGCGTTTCAAGAAGGCGTATATAATATGATAATACTTTTGGGTTTTGGTCAATTTAAAATTAATGCATTATCCTTTTGCCCTGAAATTTACAGACATAACTAAATGCTAACTTATCAACATTTTAGTGCAAAAAAATGAAATTAGCAAAATTTTCAGATATGACTTTTTGGCTCTAACCCCTCGATATAACTATTCGATATCGCTTCCGGTCATGGCGGCGCCCATGCTTTTTGATCGCCAAGACACAAAATAGACTATATATGCATAACTAAGCAACTTATGACACTTTAAACATTTGTTATTATCATCATATTCCACAGAATAACCTTTTGAACCCAAATCGAAATACACGATGACGGGGAATATCGAAAATAAGCCCATAGTTAACATTGATGGCGCATGTAAGAACAATGGTAGGCCCAATGCACAAGGTGGCTGCGGTGTGTTTTGGGTAGTCGATCACCAACTTAATGTCTCAGAAGCACTATGTGAGATCAAAATAGAGCTGAAATCTCAGCAGCCATTATTACACTAACCCAAAATAAAGGTCATGAATATTACAAATTATATTATTTTTACTGATAGTAAATATGTCAAAGATGGCGTAAGAAAATGGATAAATACATGGAAAAGTAATTCATGGAAAACAGAAAAAAAACCACTGATGTTCTGAATAAGAACTTATGGGTTCAATTCGATTCGTTAAATAATCCTGCAATTGAGTGGCAATGGGTTGAAGGACATAAGGGTGAATATGGTAATATAGAAGCTGATTTACTGGCCAATAAAGGCATAGGTTCAAATTGATATAAGTGACAAATTACCAATATCCCATCTTCTATTACCCAACATAAAACTGATACAGAGGAGCAGATTAAATGTACAAATTTAATTGATCGCAGTAGTTTTGAGAGTACTGTAGAATTGAACAATAAATTAATTGATGAAACTATTGCAAAAACAATTAATGAATTATGTTGCCCCCTGTGTAATGGCAACTTTGGTGGTCTGGTTATTCAATGTGTTAGCTGTAAAAAATGGTGTCATTTTAAATGTACCAAATTACCACCCTACCAACTATACCTCTTTGACAATACCAGTAGAAACTTTACCTGTGAAATTTGTGTTTCTGTCCCAGACACTTTTCTAGACAATTTAGTAGCAACTGGTAGCCTAACCGAGTGTCATTTCTTAGCAGAAAACAGCTTAGAACTGTTAATAGGTGAAACTAATTCACCAGAAAAGGTATTATGTAAGGACGCCAGTACAGAATTAAGAAATAATTCATGCCGGCCATGCTTTATTGTTATTCAAATATGGGTAGGCATTATATTCATGAGATTTAACCTCTATTCGAGGCGGTCAAGATGATGCGCTGGTAGTGGCTATTCCATCAATCTCCTACGGAATTTTAAAAATGGTAAAATTGGGAATTAAGAGATGGAAAGCGAAATTGTGGTTGAAACTGTGGCTTAAAATACTGAAAAGAATTTTATTGACAAGGTTCAATATACATTTTATTACAAATAAACAACTTTAAATGATTAACAACGAAATTACCATTTGAACGCGGCCAGTCTAATCGGAGATAAAGGGAGATAAACATGGAGACAGTGAGCGAAAGGTAAGTAAGTAAAATGTTTATTCCTGGTTTACGATATTAAATGTGAAGGTTCCTCCCGAAATATTAGCATACTGTAAGAGATTCATGTCAGAAAGTTGATTACGGCTTAATGAAGAATTTTCTGAAAATAGTCAGTGCTTATGTAGGTGCTTTTTTTTTTTTTTTTTTTTTTTAGCTCAGCGCGTATGTGTGGCCTATATTTGATTGTTATTCAGATAAGCCTTTATTTGAATACCGAATACGAGACGTCATATTAGAATGTAGTTTTAGTACCGCCACACAAGAACATACTGCTTCAAACAAAAATGGAGGTAAAAACCAAAAGAATGAAGAATCACAACCACACTCTGCCTGTAAATCTTTTTCTGAAATTCTAGAAAAATTTCAAACAGTAACTATTCGATCATTAGAAACTTTATTTGTGACTAGGATTGAGAAAATAAATGCAGTCTACACCAATTTTAAGGAAACGAAATTGGAAGAAGATATTAAGTCACTGGCGAAGGAGAAATTGAAATTAGAAAGGGAAAACCAGATTCTCTCAAAACAAAAATCAACAATATCCAATCAAATGAATGAGTCAAACCCTGATATGACATACAAACCTTGTAAGAGTTGTAAATCTTATGAAAAAAAGTGTAAATCTTATGAAGAAAAGTGTAAATCTTATGAAGAAAAATGTAAATCTTATGAAGAAAAGATCAGATCAAAAGAGAGTCTACATAGTGAAATGGTTCTCGATTATGAAATTGAAAAATCAAAATTACAAAATTCAGCAAACATTTCAAACCTTGAAAATGAATCTCTTCAAAAAAGCATGAATATTCTTCAGAAAGAAAATAACAGTAAAAACAAGGTAATTGAAGAACTAAAACTAAAACTAAAATCTCTAACGGAACAGAACTTAGTACAAAATGCAGAGATTTTATCCTTAAAGCTTCATAACAGCAGGCAAGGAGACTTTCTACTGACCCAAAACAACACATCTTTAGAAATTAGTAGTTTTGCACATTTTCCTGATGAAAATAACAATAATAAAAGTGATACAAGTCCAAAGCATCTGTTGGAACACAGAATAAAAGTAAAACAAACAAAGAGTTGGATTATGATCGGCCAAAAGTAGAAAGAAGGGAAAATAGTAGAACAAGAGACAAAATAAGACAAAAGAAGAATGTCTTGTTTATTGGGACCTCTAACATTAGATATGTGAGTGCAAAAGAATTAGCCGGCAAGAGCACTTATGTTAAAAAGACTGAAATAATGGAGACACTTATGTTAAAAAGACTGAAATAATGGAGACACTGGTGTTAAAAAGACTGAGATATTGGAGACACTTGTGTTAAAAAGACTGAGATAATGGAGACACTTGTGTTAAAAAGACTGAGATAATGGAGACACTTGTGTTAAAAAGACTGAGATAATGGAGACACTTGTGTTAAAAAGACTGAGATAATGGAGACACTTGTGTTAAAAAGACTGAGATAATGGAGACACTTATGTTAAAAAGACTGAAATAATGGAGACACTTATGTTAAAGACTGAAATAATGGAGACAATTATGTTAAAAAGACTGAAATAATGGAGACACTTATGTTAAAAAGACTGAAATAATGGAGACACTTATGTTAAAAAGACTGAAATAATGGAGACACTTATGTTAAAAAGACTGAAATAATGGAGACACTTATGTTAAAAAGACTGAAATAATGGAGACACTTATGTTAAAAAGACTGTAATAATGGAGACACTTATGTTAAAAAGACTGAAATAATGGAGACACTTATGTTAAAAAGACTAAAATAATGTAGACACTTATGTTAAAAAGACTGAAATAATGGAGACACTTATGTTAAAAAGACTGAAATAATGGAGACACTTATGTTAAAAAGACTGAAATAATGGAGACACTTATGTTAAAGACTGAAATAATGGAGACACTTATGTTAAAAAGACTGAAATAATGGAGACACTTATGTTAAAAAGACTGAAATAATGGAGACACTTATGTTAAAAAGGCTGAAATAATGGAGACACTTATGTTAAAAAGGCTGAAATAATGGAGACACTTATGTTAAAAAGACTGAAATAATGGAGACACTTATGTTAAAAAGACTGAAATAATGGACATTTATGTTAAAAAGACTGAAATAATGGAGACACTTATGTTAAAAAGCTGAAATAATGGAGACACTTATGTTAAAAAGGCTGAAATAATGGAGACACTTATGTTAAAAAGGCTGAAATAATGGAGACACTTATGTTAAAAAGGCTGAAATAATGGAGACACTTATGTTAAAAAGACTGAAATAATGGAGACATTTATGTTAAAGACTGAAATAATGGAGACAATTATGCTAAAAAGACTGAAATAATGGAGACACTTATGTTAAAAAGACTGAAATAATAGAGACACTTATGTTAAAAAGACTGAAATAATGGAGACACTTATGTTAAAAAGACTGAAATAATGGAGACACTTATGTTAAAAAGACTGAAATAATGGAGACACTTATGTTAAAAAGACTGAAATAATGGAGACACTTATGTTAAAAAGACTGAAATAATGGAGACACTTATGTTAAAAAGACTGAAATAATTGAGACACTTATGTTAAAAAGACTGAAATAATGGAGACACTTATGTTAAAAAGACTGAAATAATGGAGACACTTATGTTAAAAAGACTGAAATAATGGAGACACTTATGTTAAAAAGACTGAAATAATAGAGACACTTATGTTAAAAAGACTGAAATAATGGAGACACTTATGTTAAAAAGACTGAAATAATGGAGACACTTATGTTAAAAAGGCTGAAATAATGGAGACACTTATGTTAAAAAGGCTGAAATAATGGAGACACTTATGTTAAAAAGGCTGAAATAATGGAGACACTTATGTTAAAAAGACTGAAATAATGGAGACACTTATGTTAAAAAGACTGAAATAATGGAGACACTTATGTTAAAAAGACTGAAATAATGGAGACACTTATGTTAAAAAGACTGAAATAATGGAGACACTTATGTTAAAAAGACTGAAATAATGGAGACACTTATGTTAAAAAGACTGAAATAATGGAGACACTTGTTAAAAAGACTGAAATAATGGAGACACTTATGTTAAAAAGGTTGAAATAATGGAGACACTTATGTTAAAAAGGCTGAAATAATGGAGACACTTATGTTAAAAAGGCTGAAATAATGGACACTTATGTTAAAAAGGCTGAAATAAAGGAGACACTTATGTTAAAAAGGCTGAAATAATGGAGACACTTATGTTAAAAAGACTGAAATAATGGAGACAACTATGTTAAAAAGACTGAAATAATGGAGACACTTATGTTAAAAAGACTGAAATAATGGAGACACTTATGTTAAAGACTGAAATAATGGACACTTATGTTAAAAAGACTGAAATAATGGAGACACTTATGTTAAAAAGACTGAAATAATGGAGACACTTATGTTAAAAAGACTGAAATAATGGAGACACTTATGTTAAAAAGACTGAAATAATGGAGACACTTATGTTAAAAAGACTGAAATAATGGAGACACTTATGTTAAAAAGACTGAAATAATGGAGACACTTATGTTAAAAAGACTGAAATAATGGAGACACTTATGTTAAAAAGACTGAAATAATGGACACTTATGTTAAAAAGACTGAAATAATGGAGACACTTGTGCTAAAAAGACTGAAATAATGGAGACACTTGTGTTAAAAAGACTGAAATAATGGAGACACTTGTGTTAAAAAGACTGAAATAATGGAGACACTTGTGTTAAAAAGACTGATATAATGGAGACACTTGTGTTAAAAAGACTGAAATAATGGAGACACTTGTGTTAAAAAGACTGAAATAATGGAGACACTTGTGTTAAAAAGACTGAGATAATGGAGACACTTGTGTTAAAAAGACTGAGATAATGGAGACACTTATGTTAAAAAGACTGAAATAATGGAGACACTTATGTTAAAAAGACTGAAATAATGGAGACACTTATGTTAAAAAGACTGAAATAATGGAGACACTTATGTTAAAAAGACTGAAATAATGGAGACACTTATGTTAAAAAGACTGAAATAATGGAGACACTTATGTTAAAAAGACTGAAATAATGGAGACACTTATGTTAAAAAGACTGAAATAATGGAGACACTTATGTTAAAAAGACTGAAATAATGGAGACACTTATGTTAAAAAGACTGAAATAATGGAGACACTTATGTTAAAAAGACTGAAATAATGGAGACACTTATGTTAAAAAGACTGAAATAATGGAGACACTTATGTTAAAAAGACTGAAATAATGGAGACACTTATGTTAAAAAGACTGAAAAAATGGAGACACTTATGTTAAAAAGACTGAAATAATGGAGACACCTATGTTAAAAAGACTGAAATAATGGAGACACTTATGTTAAAAAGACTGAAATAATGGAGACACTTATGTTAAAAAGACTGAAATAATGGAGACACTTATGTTAAAAAGACTGAAATAATGGAGACACTTATGTTAAAAAGACTGAAATAATGGAGACACTTATGTTAAAAAGACTGAAATAATGGAGACACTTATGTTAAAAAGACTGAAATAATGGAGACACCTATGTTAAAAAGACTGAAATAATGGACACTTATGTTAAAAAGACTGAAATAATGGAGATAGACAAAGCTGTAGACTATGTTAAATCACTTGATGATAACACCAATCCTGAAACAATATTATATCATATTGGTGGAAATGAAATGAAAAACAATGCCCCTACTGAATGTGTGAATAAAATGAGGAAGTTATTAAATATTACTAGAGATAAGTTCAATAATAGTAAAAAAAATAGTTTCACTTTGCTTACCTAGGAGTGATAGAAGAGTTGAATGGAAATGTTGATTTGTATAATGTGAGTTTAAACAAGTTGATTGGTAAAATTGACCATTGTAGATGGTGTGACAATAGTAATCTGAGTTACAGGGGTAAACCTAAATATGGATTTTTTTACACCAAGATGGTGTACATCTTTCTCAGCAAGGTGTTTTTGAATTTACATATAATTTACAAGATGCACTTGGCATCAAACCTTACAGGAATGGATGGTAGTTAAGAAATATTTCTGTAGGATACTTTCAAATAAAGTTAATATTGGAGCTTAAAGAAGCGAGAAAACTAATAAAACATAGATTATATGGATATTTGTTCATTAAATAAATAAAAAGGAAAAAGAAAAAAAAAAAAATTTAGTATATTTAAAGTCAGTTTACTGGTCAAAGGGGAGACAATTATTTTGCATTACCTCCCTTAGTATACAATGTTTTTAATCGTCATTTAGTAAGTTTGTTGTGTATGTTAGCTATACTATTGGAAAATGAAAATTAATTCAATTAGAATAGGTTATTGTAGTAGACTTCAAATGAATAGACTTCAAAGTAAGAAAGTTGATAAATTTAGAAGGATTTGACAGGCCTGGCAGAAACCAAACATACAACATATTCATTTAATATACATAACTATTTATGTTACCCTCTGTCAATAAAGAGTATACATGACAGAGTGTCTGGTGGTATGTTGATTCTTATTAATCCAAATGTTAGAAAAAGTATTACTTTTTTAAATTTTACTTCTGAATATCAGTGATTAACTTATGTCTTAACAAACATTTTTTTCAATTTTAAATATGACATATATCTTTGCATTGCATATGCTCCACCTGCTAGTTCTAAATATAGTATATATATATTGGAATCTATTGAGAATGATATATTAGAGTATAGTAAAAAGGGTGAAACTGTTCTTTGTGGTGACTTAAATGCTCGAACCAACAGTGAAAATGATTTTTATTTCTAATGATGAAAAGGATAACACCCCCCTTTTTGAGGATTATGTTGATTCATATATTAAAACTGTAGTAAGCCAGGATATAGTCTTATGTGATAGGGGTAAACAACTAATTGACATGTGTATAGCATATTAATTAAGGATAGCAAACGGTAGAGCCCTGGGTGACAGCATGGGGAAATTTACATGTTATAAGTATATGGAAACAGTGTAGTTGATTACTGTTTATTGTCAGAAAATCTATATACCGATATTTTATCATTTAAAGTTGAAGATATAATTCCACGTTTTTCAGATCATTCAGTTAAATCATTAATAGTGGCAAGCTTTAGACCAGTAACTAGTGATATTAAGATCAAAGATTTTCCTCGTCAATTTGTATGGAACCCTGAATCTGACATAAATTTTAGAAAGATAATGGAAAGTCCCCCAATAACCACAGGCGCTCGTGGCACGGACCACCCCCCTTTTTTCTAACTTTCTGTTTACAAATTTATTTTCAATAAGATTTCTTTATTTCTTTATTATTTCATCTCTTTTTCCTTATTTTATCTTGTTCGTGTCAATATTCATACAATCTTATGTTAACATCAAATTGCATGTGTCGATCCTATATAAATACTAATAATACACAAGGCATGCAACTCGGCAGGTTTAAAAATCGTACCCCTGTTCGCTTCGAGTACATTTATTGCACCTTATTTCCATTATGTCATTCAAACTAGGACATGTATCCATTCCTAAAAGACGCATCTATTTGCTCCTGTTTTTGTTTTGTGCATACGATAGCTCAGTTCTCCCGAATTTTAAGATTTTCACACATTTATTGCCAAATTTTTCGTATAAGGACCCACGGCTGACGGAAGTGACGTACCACTGCATTAACTTCAACGATAGGGTCAGAAAAGTTCCATATTTAAACCTTTAAATTGGGAAGATATCCCCTTTATATTACTATTATTAATACAATACTAAAATATTTAAATAGAATTAAAGAACTTGATCATGGTGGCTTATTATATCAATCATTTCTTGAGAGCAAATCCATTTGGCAGTCTGGTAAAGAATCATGGTTTCCAAATGTTAATACAATATTGAAGGAACTTAATAACAACATAGACGATTATGTCATCAATTCAGTTAAAGAATTTCTAATTACTAAATTTCTAAAATATTGGATAAAGAAAATCGAACTTAATGGTAAATTGGACACCTACCAGAAATTTAAATTTAACTTTAGAAGAGAAATCTATTTAAACGAGGTTGAAAATAAAAATCATAGAAGATACCTAAGTAAATTTCGTATTAGTGCTCATCATTTTATTTAGAAATAGAAATGAGCAGGTACAAAAATAAACCGAGAGATGAACGATTATGTTCCGGTTGTTTGAAAGTTGAAAATGAAGTTCACTTTTTATTTGAATTTCTAACATGGCGTGCTACTTTAGCTTTGAAAACAATAGAGGGCTCTAAATAGCACAGAACACCCTAAACACATGCGCAGAAGGCATATCTAATCGACAGAGTATTTTGCATATTTGTACTCTATGTATGTTAAATTAAAAGAATAAAAATAATAAATATACAAAATGAGCATAAAACATGACATGGGAGAATTATTTCGATTCTAATAGGGCATTTACAATAATTTTGTAAATCAATTCGGCCTTACTGTATGGATACCGAATGATTTGGCTGTTCCGATTACCTCCCCGAATGACAATTTCGCATTCTACGATGAATTACAGAAAAGTAATGACTAAATTAAACAACAATAATGTTACCTTTGTTATACAAACTATCTCTTCCATGAATTATTTCGATTCTAGTAGGAAATATAATGGAAATGCATAACATTATAACAAAATCCACTAACCTTCATGTCATACTTTTCCTACATTGATAACTAGACGGTGATGTAATTAAGTTACTGATATTTTCCAATTTGATGGAATTTTGCATTTAGCTACTTAAACAAGTAAAATGCCCACAAAATTGTAAAATAAATCAGTAACCAGCTTGTGTCATTGTCACCAGCGTTCCTTGTAAACTACATTGTACGTCACCGGATGACGACAAATTACAAAAGTCAAAGTCGATAGATGGTTGTCTTAAGTATTTTTTTCGGAAAAAGTCATATGTCAAGAAACAATTCTAGAATGTTTATGTTTGTATTCACCATGGTCATAAAATGAGCATAAAGCATGACATGAGATAATGATTTCTTTAATCAGATGAAACTAATTTTTCATCGTTATCAATTTCTATTACGTTTCTGTAGCGTTATATATTCTTGTAAATAATAGCGGGAGGTAATTGGAACAGCGCCCAAAATAACCTCTGTCTAGGTACGCTTGAAAGCATAAAAATACCGTGAATGCCCTGTTAGAATCGAAATAATTCTCGGATGCCGAGAATTATTTCTTAAGTAATTCATATTCAACCCTGAGAGATGATTTCACTAATTCGATATCTTCAATAGTTCCCAATTACTTTCAATTAAATAATGACCAAAAACTCATATACTTGATGACCTGTGAAGATAAAAATATTTTAAGACTCACATCTCTATTTATATTTAATTGTTTTAAGAGAATGGAAATCTCCCAGATGTCATCTGGTGATTCTACCTAATAAATTTTCTTTTGAAGAAAATAAATTAATAAACTTAGGGAAGGTTGTGACAATGACTGTATTTCTGTATTTTGTTAATTCCTTGAAATGTTTTTTATTTACCTCAGCAGATATGGATTTTCTTTTGTCTCTCTTTAGAATTAGAGTTATTTCCCTTTGATTGTTAGGAGACGCATTAGGACATTGATTCTGCTCAATAAATGATGGTAAACATAATCAAAATTAATAATCATACTGTCATTTATTGTTTTTGTATATACCATTTGTAATTGATTGTTTTTATTTCATCGTATTGATTGTATATGCCCTTATGGGCCGATAATTCGTTAATAATAAACTAAACTATAACCCATTCTTCACCCACCCGCTCACTCTCTAGGATTGCGTCATGGCCGTCATCGCATGGTTGTTAGATTTATAATTACCTATGCAATCCGTGCCTATCACCACTGAAGTTGTGGGGTCGAATCCCGCTGAGGCGAGGTGTACTCGATTCAACATTATGTGATAAAGTTTGTCAGTAACTTGCGACAGGTTAGTGGTTTTCTTCGGGTACTCCGGTTTCTTCCACAAATAAAACTGACAGCCACGATATAACTGAAATGTTGTTGAAAGTGGCTTTAAACACCATAACCCTAACTCTCAATTGTCAGGAGTTATTGTGCATGACACATTATCATATTGTTTGTGGTCGTCTTTGATCTCAGAGCCACTAGTGGAGCAGAAGCTGCCTACCCTTCCGGAGCACCTGAGTTCACCCCGGTTTTTAGTGGGGTTCGTGTTATTCGATTTTTAGTATCATGTGTATGTTTTATAGATCGATGTTTGCCCTTTTGTCCTTTTTCTTTTTGTGTTGTCTGTCCTTCTTCGATTTACGAATTCTGATAACCCCTTTGGTATCTTCAATCTCTTTTTTAACAACATGTGCCTGCAGTCTGACCCTTCTTGATATCTAAAAAAAAAACTGTTATTACATTGACGGAATCTGTGGGGAAAGTAGAGAGAATAAGATACTTACAATATTATCTGTCACTAAATTCAATATTATCTGTCACTTTTCAATATTATTTGTCACTAAATTCAATATTATCTGTCACTTTTCAATATTATCGGTCACTTTTCAATATTATCTGTCACTTTTCTTATAACTGTTTTTGATTGGATACAAAGCAAACTGCAACCTTATTAATATGTATGCTACAGAAAAAGGTGTTATATGCACTGTGTGAATCACTCCACGTCGGTGGTGTAATACTTAGTATGCTCGCCTCGAGTGTGGTAGATCGTGGATTTGAGCCCCGATCGGGTCAAACCAAAGACTATAAAATTGGTATTTGCTGCTTCTCCGATAAGCACTCAGCTTTAAGAAGAAAGAGCAAAGACAGGTTGGCTCAGAATCAAGATAATGTGTCCGAGTAGAGGAGCGACATGTCTATCCGTGGATTGTTGTCAGAGTAGAGCGGCATGTCTACCCGTGGACTGTTGTCAGAGTAGAACGGCATGTCTACCCGTGGACTGTTGTCAGAGTAGAGCGGCATGTCTACCCGTGGACTGTTGTCAGAGTAGAGCGGCATGTCTACCCGTGGACTGTTGTCAGAGTAGAGCGACATGTCTACCCGTGGACTGTTGTCAGAGTAGAGCGGCATGTCTACCCGTGGACTGTTGTCAGAGTAGAGCGGCATGTCTACCCGTGGACTGTTGTCAGAGTAGAGCGACATGTCTACCCGTGGACTGTTGTCAGAGTAGAGCGGCATGTCTACCCGTGGACTGTTGTCAGAGTAGAGCGGCATGTCTACCCGTGGACTGTTGTCAGAGTAGAGCGACATGTCTACCCGTGGACTGTTGTCAGAGTAGAGCGGCATGTCTACCCGTGGACTGTTGTCAGAGTAGAGCGGCATGTCTACCCGTGGACTGTTGTCAGAGTAGAACGACATGTCTACCCGTGGACTGTTGTCAGAGTAGAGCGACATGTCTACCCGTGGACTGTTGTCAGAGTAGAGCGGTATGTCTACCCGTGGACTGTTGTCAGAGTAGAGCGGCATGTCTACCCGTGGACTGTTGTCAGAGTAGAGCGGCATGTCTACCCGTGGACTGTTGTCAGAGTAGAGCGACATGTCTACTCGTGGACTGTTGTCAGAGTAGAGCGACATGTCTACCCGTGGAGTGTTGTCAGAGTAGAACGACATGTCTACCCGTGGACTGTTGTCAGAGTAGAGCGGCATGTCTACCCGTGGACTGTTGTCAGAGTAGAGCGGCATGTCTACCCGTGGACTGTTGTCAGAGTAGAGCGGCATGTCTACCCGTGGACTGTTGTCAGAGTAGAACGGCATGTCTACCCGTGGACTGTTGTCAGAGTAGAGCGGCATGTCTACCCGTGGACTGTTGTCAGAGTAGAACGGCATGTCTACCCATGGACTGTTGTCAGAGTAGAGCGGCATGTCTACCCGTGGACTGTTGTCAGAGTAGAGCGGCATGTCTACCCGTGGACTGTTGTCAGAGTAGAGCGACATGTCTACCCGTGGACTGTTGTCAGAGTAGAGCGGCATGTCTACCCGTGGACTGTTGTCAGAGTAGAGCGGCATGTCTACCCGTGGACTGTTGTCAGAGTAGAGCGACATGTCTACCCGTGGACTGTTGTCAGAGTAGAGCGGCATGTCTACCCGTGGACTGTTGTCAGAGTAGAGCGGCATGTCTACCCGTGGACTGTTGTCAGAGTAGAGCGACATGTCTACCCGTGGACTGTTGTCAGAGTAGAGCGACATGTCTACCCGTGGAGTGTTGTCAGAGTAGAGCGGCATGTCTACCCGTGGACTGTTGTCAGAGTAGAGCGACATGTCTACCCGTGGAGTGTTGTCAGAGTAGAGCGGCATGTCTACCCGTGGACTGTTGTCAGAGTAGAGCGGCATGTCTACCCGTGGACTGTTGTCAGAGTAGAACGACATGTCTACCCGTGGACTGTTGTCAGAGTAGAGCGGCATGTCTACCCGTGGACTGTTGTCAGAGTAGAGCGGCATGTCTACCCGTGGACTGTTGTCAGAGTAGAGCGACATGTCTACCCGTGGACTGTTGTCAGAGTAGAGCGACATGTCTACCCGTGGAGTGTTGTCAGAGTAGAGCGGCATGTCTACCCGTGGAGTGTTGTCAGAGTAGAGCGGCATGTCTACCCGTGGACTGTTGTCAGAGTAGAGCGGCATGTCTACCCGTGGACTGTTGTCAGAGTAGAGCGGCATGTCTACCCGTGGAGTGTTGTCAGAGTAGAGCGGCATGTCTACCCGTGGACTGTTGTCAGAGTAGAGCGGCATGTCTACCCGTGGACTGTTGTCAGAGTAGAGCGGCATGTTTACCCGTGGACTGTTGTCAGAGTAGAGCGACATGTCTACTCGTGGACTGTTGTCAGAGTAGAGCGGCATGTCTACCCGTGGACTGTTGTCAGAGTAAAGCGGCATGTCTACCCGTGGACTGTTGTCAGAGTAGAGCGACATGTCTACCCGTGGACTGTTGTCAGAGTAGAGCGACATGTCTACCCGTGGAGTGTTGTCAGAGTAGAGCGGCATGTCTACCCGTGGAGTGTTGTCAGAGTAGAGCGGCATGTCTACCCGTGGACTGTTGTCAGAGTAGAGCGACATGTCTACCCGTGGATTGTTTTCAGAGTAGAGCGACATGTCTACCCGTGGACTGTTGTCAGAGTAGAGCGGCATGTCTACCCGTGGACTGTTGTCAGAGTAGAGCGACATGTCTACCCGTGGACTGTTGTCAGAGTAGAGCGGCATGTCTACCCGTGGACTGTTGTCAGAGTAGAGCGACATGTCTACCCGTGGACTGTTGTCAGAGTAGACCGGCATGTCTACCCGTGGACTGTTGTCAGAGTAGAGCGGCATGTCTACCCGTGGACTGTTGTCAGAGTAGAGCGGCATGTCTACCCGTGGACTGTTGTCAGAGTAGAGCGGCATGTCTACCCGTGGACTGTTGTCAGAGTAGAGCGACATGTCTACCCGTGGACTGTTGTCAGAGTAGAGCGGCATGTCTACCCGTGGACTGTTGTCAGAGTAGAGCGGCATGTCTACCCGTGGACTGTTGTCAGAGTAGAGCGACATGTCTACCCGTGGACTGTTGTCAGAGTAGAGCGACATGTCTACCCGTGGACTGTTGTCAGAGTAGAGCGGCATGTCTACCCGTGGACTGTTGTCAGAGTAGAGCGGCATGTCTACCCGTGGACTGTTGTCAGAGTAGAGCGACATGTCTACCCGTGGACTGTTGTCAGAGTAGAGCGGCATGTCTACCCGTGGACTGTTGTCAGAGTAGAACGGCATGTCTACCCGTGGACTGTTGTCAGAGTAGAGCGGCATGTCTACCCGTGGACTGTTGTCAGAGTAGAGCGACATGTCTACCCGTGGACTGTTGTCAGAGTAGAGCGGCATGTCTACCCGTGGACTGTTGTCAGAGTAGAGCGGCATGTCTACCCGTGGACTGTTGTCAGAGTAGAGCGGCATGTCTACCCGTGGACTGTTGTCAGAGTAGAGCGGCATGTCTACTCGTGGATTGTTGTCAGAGTAGAGCGACATGTCTACCCGTGGACTGTTGTCAGAGTAGAGCGACATGTCTACCCGTGGAGTGTTGTCAGAGTAGAGCGGCATGTCTACCCGTGGACTGTTGTTAGAGTAGAGCGACATGTCTACCCGTGGAGTGTTGTCAGAGTAAAGCGACATGTCTACCCGTGGACTGTTGTCAGAGTAGAGCGGCATGTCTACTCGTGGACTGTTGTCAGAGTAGAGCGACATGTCTACCCGTGGAGTGTTGTCAGAGTAGAGCGGCATGTCTACCCGTGGAGTGTTGTCAGAGTAGAGCGACATGTCTACCCGTGGACTGTTGTCAGAGTAGAGCGGCATGTCTACCCGTGGACTGTTGTCAGAGTAGAGCGGCATGTCTACCCGTGGAGTGTTGTCAGAGTAGAGCGACATGTCTACCCGTGGACTGTTGTCAGAGTAGAGCGGCATGTCTACCCGTGGACTGTTGTCAGAGTAGAGCGGCATGTCTACCCGTGGAGTGTTGTCAGAGTAGAGCGGCATGTCTACCCGTGGACTGTTGTCAGAGTAGAGCGACATGTCTACCCGTGGACTGTTGTCAGAGTAGAGCGACATGTCTACCCGTGGAGTGTTGTCAGAGTAGAGCGACATGTCTACCTGTGGACTGTTGTCAGAGTAGAGCGACATGTCTACCCGTGGACTGTTGTCAGAGTAGAGCGACATGTCTACTCGTGGACTGTTGTCAGAGTAGAGCGACATGTCTACCCGTGGAGTGTTGTCAGAGTAGAGCGACATGTCTACCCGTGGACTGTTGTCAGAGTAGAGCGACATGTCTACCCGTGGAGTGTTGTCAGAGTAGAGCGACATGTCTACCCGTGGAGTGTTGTCAGAGTAGAGCGACATGTCTACCCGTGGACTGTTGTTAGAGTAGAGCGACATGTCTACCCGTGGACTGTTGTCAGAGTAGAGCGGCATGTCTACTCGTGGACTGTTGTCAGAGTAGAGCGACATGTCTACCCGTGGACTGTTGTCAGAGTAGAGCGACATGTCTACCCGTGGACTGTTGTCAGAGTAGAGCGGCATGTCTACTCGTGGACTGTTGTCAGAGTAGAGCGACATGTCTACCCGTGGACTGTTGTTAGAGTAGAGCGACATGTCTACCCGTGGACTGTTGTCAGAGTAGAGCGGCATGTCTACTCGTGGACTGTTGTCAGAGTAGAGCGACATGTCTACCCGTGGACTGTTGTCAGAGTAGAGCGACATGTCTACCCGTGGACTGTTGTCAGAGTAGAGCGGCATGTCTACCCGTGGACTGTTGTCAGAGTAGAGCGGCATGTCTACCCGTGGACTGTTGTCAGAGTAGAGCGACATGTCTACCCATGGACTGTTGTCAGAGTAGAGCGACATGTCTACCCGTGGAGTGTTGTCAGAGTAGAGCGACATGTCTACCCGTGGACTGTTGTCAGAGTAGAGCGACATGTCTACCTGTGGACTGTTGTCAGAGTAGAGCGACATGTCTACCCGTGGAGTGTTGTCAGAGTAGAGCGGCATGTCTACCTGTGGACTGTTGTCAGAGTAGAGCGACATGTCTACCCGTGGACTGTTGTCAGAGTAGAGCGGCATGTCTACCTGTGGACTGTTGTCAGAGTAGAGCGACATGTCTACCTGTGGAGTGTTGTCAGAGTAGAGCGACATGTCTACCCGTGGACTGTTGTCAGAGTAGAGCGGCATGTCTACCTGTGGAGTGTTGTCAGAGTAGAGCGGCATGTCTACCTGTGGACTGTTGTCAGAGTAGAGCGACATGTCTACCCGTGGACTGTTGTCAGAGTAGAGCGACATGTCTACCTGTGGACTGTTGTCAGAGTAGAGCGACATGTCTACCCGTGGAGTGTTGTCAGAGTAGAGCGACATGTCTACCCGTGGACTGTTGTCAGAGTAGAGCGACATGTCTACCCGTGGAGTGTTGTCAGAGTAGAGCGACATGTCTACCCGTGGAGTGTTGTCAGAGTAGAGCGACATGTCTACCCGTGGACTGTTGTCAGAGTAGAGCGGCATGTCTACTCGTGGACTGTTGTCAGAGTAGAGCGACATGTCTACCCGTGGACTGTTGTCAGAGTAGAGCGGCATGTCTACCCGTGGACTGTTGTTAGAGTAGAGCGACATGTCTACCCGTGGACTGTTGTCAGAGTAGAGCGACATGTCTACCCGTGGACTGTTGTCAGAGTAGAGCGGCATGTCTACCCGTGGACTGTTGTCAGAGTAGAGCGACATGTCTACCCGTGGACTGTTGTTAGAGTAGAGCGACATGTCTACTCGTGGACTGTTGTCAGAGTAGAGCGACATGTCTACCCGTGGAGTGTTGTCAGAGTAGAGCGACATGTCTACTCGTGGAGTGTTGTTAGAGTAGAGCGACATGTCTACCTGTGGACTGTTGTCAGAGTAGAGCGGCATGTCTACCCGTGGAGTGTTGTCAGAGTAGAGCGACATGTCTACCCGTGGACTGTTGTCAGAGTAGAGCGACATGTCTACCCGTGGAGTGTTGTCAGAGTAGAGCGGCATGTCTACCCGTGGACTGTTGTCAGAGTAGAGCGGCATGTCTACCCGTGGAGTGTTGTCAGAGTAGAGCGACATGTCTACTCGTGGACTGTTGTTAGAGTAGAGCGACATGTCTACCTGTGGACTGTTGTCAGAGTAGAGCGACATGTCTACCCGTGGACTGTTGTCAGAGTAGAGCGACATGTCTACCCGTGGACTGTTGTTAGAGTAGAGCGACATGTCTACCCGTGGACTCTTGTCAGAGTAGAGCGACATGTCTACCCGTGGAGTGTTGTCAGAGTAGAGCGACATGTCTACCCGTGGAGTGTTGTCAGAGTAGAACGGCATGTCTACCCGTGGACTGTTGTCAGAGTAGAGCGACATGTCTACCCGTGGAGTGTTGTCAGAGTAGAGCGGCATGTCTACCCGTGGACTGTTGTTAGAGTAGAGCGACATGTCTACCCGTGGACTGTTGTTAGAGTAGAGCGACATGTCTACCCGTGGACTGTTGTCAGAGTAGAGCGACATGTCTACCCGTGGACTGTTGTCAGAGTAGAGCGACATGTCTACCCGTGGACTGTTGTCAGAGTAGAGCGGCATGTCTACCCGTGGACTGTTGTCAGAGTAGAGCGACATGTCTACCCGTGGAGTGTTGTCAGAGTAGAGCGACATGTCTACCCGTGGAGTGTTGTCAGAGTAGAACGGCATGTCTACCCGTGGACTGTTGTCAGAGTAGAGCGACATGTCTACCCGTGGAGTGTTGTCAGAGTAGAGCGGCATGTCTACCCGTGGACTGTTGTTAGAGTAGAGCGACATGTCTACCCGTGGACTCTTGTCAGAGTATAGCGACATGTCTACCCGTGGACTGTTGTTAGAGTAGAGCGACATGTCTACCCGTGGACTGTTGTCAGAGTAGAGCGATATGTCTACCCGTGGACTGTTGTCAGAGTAGAGCGGCATGTCTACCCGTGGACTGTTGTCAGAGTAGAGCGACATGTCTACCCGTGGACTGTTGTCAGAGTAGAGCGACATGTCTACCCGTGGACTGTTGTCAGAGTAGAGCGACATGTCTACCTGTGGACTGTTGTCAGAGTAGAGCGACATGTCTACTCGTGGACTGTTGTCAGAGTAGAGCGACATGTCTACCCGTGGACTGTTGTTAGAGTAGAGCGACATGTCTACCCGTGGACTGTTGTCAGAGTAGAGCGACATGTCTTCCTGTGGACTGTTGTCAGAGTAGAGCGACATGTCTACCCGTGGACTGTTGTCAGAGTAGAGCGACATGTCTACCCGTGGACTGTTGTTAGAGTAGAGCGACATGTCTACCCGTGGAGTGTTGTCAGAGTAGAGCGACATGTCTACCCGTGGACTGTTGTCAGAGTAGAGCGACATGTCTACCCGTGGACTGTTGTTAGAGTAGAGCGACATGTCTACCCGTGGACTGTTGTTAGAGTAGAGCGGCATGTCTACCCGTGGACTGTTGTCAGAGTAGAGCGACATGTCTACCCGTGGACTGTTGTCAGAGTAGAGCGACATGTCTACCTGTGGACTGTTGTCAGAGTAGAGCGACATGTCTACCCGTGGACTGTTGTTAGAGTAGAGCGACATGTCTACCCGTGGAGTGTTGTCAGAGTAGAGCGGCATGTCTACCCGTGGACTGTTGTCAGAGTAGAGCGACATGTCTACCCGTGGACTCTTGTCAGAGTAGAGCGGCATGTCTACCCGTGGACTGTTGTCAGAGTAGAGCGGCATGTCTACCCGTGGACTGTTGTCAGAGTAGAGCGACATGTCTACCTGTGGACTGTTGTCAGAGTAGAGCGACATGTCTACCCGTGGACTGTTGTCAGAGTAGAGCGACATGTCTACCCGTGGACTGTTGTTAGAGTAGAGCGGCATGTCTACCCGTGGACTGTTGTCAGAGTAGAGCGACATGTCTACCCGTGGACTGTTGTCAGAGTAGAGCGGCATGTCTACCCGTGGACTGTTGTCAGAGTAGAGCGGCATGTCTACCCGTGGACTGTTGTCAGAGTAGAGCGACATGTCTACCCGTGGACTGTTGTCAGAGTAGAGCGACATGTCTACCCGTGGACTGTTGTCAGAGTAGAGCGACATGTCTACCTGTGGACTGTTGTCAGAGTAGAGCGACATGTCTACCCGTGGAGTGTTGTCAGAGTAGAGCGACATGTCTACCCGTGGACTGTTGTCAGAGTAGAGCGACATGTCTACCTGTGGACTGTTGTTAGAGTAGAGCGACATGTCTACCTGTGGACTGTTGTCAGAGTAGAACGGCATGTCTACCTGTGGACTGTTGTCAGAGTAGAGCGGCATGTCTACCCGTGGACTGTTGTCAGAGTAGAGCGACATGTCTACCCGTGGACTGTTGTCAGAGTAGAGCGACATGTCTACCCGTGGAGTGTTGTCAGAGTAGAGCGACATGTCTACCTGTGGACTGTTGTCAGAGTAGAGCGACATGTCTACCCGTGGAGTGTTGTCAGAGTAGAGCGACATGTCTACCTGTGGACTGTTGTCAGAGTAGAGCGACATGTCTACCCGTGGACTGTTGTCAGAGTAGAGCGACATGTCTACCCGTGGAGTGTTGTCAGAGTAGAGCGACATGTCTACCCGTGGAGTGTTGTCAGAGTAGAGCGACATGTCTACCTGTGGACTGTTGTCAGAGTAGAGCGACATGTCTACCCGTGGAGTGTTGTCAGAGTAGAGCGACATGTCTACCTGTGGACTGTTGTCAGAGTAGAGCGACATGTCTACCCGTGGACTGTTGTCAGAGTAGAGCGACATGTCTACCCGTGGAGTGTTGTCAGAGTAGAGCGGCATGTCTACCCGTGGACTGTTGTCAGAGTAGAGCGACATGTCTACCCGTGGACTCTTGTCAGAGTAGAGCGGCATGTCTACCCGTGGACTGTTGTCAGAGTAGAGCGGCATGTCTACCCGTGGACTGTTGTCAGAGTAGAGCGACATGTCTACCTGTGGACTGTTGTCAGAGTAGAGCGACATGTCTACCCGTGGACTGTTGTCAGAGTAGAGCGACATGTCTACCCGTGGACTGTTGTTAGAGTAGAGCGGCATGTCTACCCGTGGACTGTTGTCAGAGTAGAGCGACATGTCTACCCGTGGACTGTTGTCAGAGTAGAGCGGCATGTCTACCCGTGGACTGTTGTCAGAGTAGAGCGGCATGTCTACCCGTGGACTGTTGTCAGAGTAGAGCGACATGTCTACCCGTGGACTGTTGTCAGAGTAGAGCGACATGTCTACCCGTGGACTGTTGTCAGAGTAGAGCGACATGTCTACCTGTGGACTGTTGTCAGAGTAGAGCGACATGTCTACCCGTGGAGTGTTGTCAGAGTAGAGCGACATGTCTACCCGTGGACTGTTGTCAGAGTAGAGCGACATGTCTACCTGTGGACTGTTGTTAGAGTAGAGCGACATGTCTACCTGTGGACTGTTGTCAGAGTAGAACGGCATGTCTACCTGTGGACTGTTGTCAGAGTAGAGCGGCATGTCTACCCGTGGACTGTTGTCAGAGTAGAGCGACATGTCTACCCGTGGACTGTTGTCAGAGTAGAGCGACATGTCTACCCGTGGAGTGTTGTCAGAGTAGAGCGACATGTCTACCTGTGGACTGTTGTCAGAGTAGAGCGACATGTCTACCCGTGGAGTGTTGTCAGAGTAGAGCGACATGTCTACCTGTGGACTGTTGTCAGAGTAGAGCGACATGTCTACCCGTGGACTGTTGTCAGAGTAGAGCGACATGTCTACCCGTGGAGTGTTGTCAGAGTAGAGCGACATGTCTACCCGTGGACTGTTGTCAGAGTAGAGCGACATGTCTACCCGTGGACTGTTGTTAGAGTAGAGCGGCATGTCTACCCGTGGACTGTTGTCAGAGTAGAGCGGCATGTCTACTCGTGGACTGTTGTCAGAGTAGAGCGGCATGTCTACCCGTGGACTGTTGTTAGAGTAGAGCGACATGTCTACCCGTGGAGTGTTGTCAGAGTAGAGCGGCATGTCTACCCGTGGACTGTTGTCAGAGTAGAGCGACATGTCTACCCGTGGACTGTTGTCAGAGTAGAGCGACATGTCTACCCGTGGACTGTTGTCAGAGTAGAGCGACATGTCTACCCGTGGACTGTTGTCAGAGTAGAGCGACATGTCTACCCGTGGACTGTTGTTAGAGTAGAGCGACATGTCTACCCGTGGACTGTTGTCAGAGTAGAGCGGCATGTCTACCCGTGGACTGTTGTCAGAGTAGAGCGACATGTCTACCCGTGGACTGTTGTCAGAGTAGAGCGACATGTCTACTCGTGGACTGTTGTCAGAGTAGAGCGACATGTCTACCCGTGGACTGTTGTCAGAGTAGAGCGACATGTCTACCCGTGGAGTGTTGTCAGAGTAGAGCGGCATGTCTACCCGTGGACTGTTGTCAGAGTAGAGCGACATGTCTACCCGTGGAGTGTTGTCAGAGTAGAGCGGCATGTCTACCCGTGGACTGTTGTCAGAGTAGAGCGACATGTCTACCCGTGGACTGTTGTTAGAGTAGAGCGACATGTCTACCCGTGGACTGTTGTCAGAGTAGAGCGACATGTCTACCCGTGGAGTGTTGTCAGAGTAGAGCGACATGTCTACCCGTGGACTGTTGTTAGAGTAGAGCGACATGTCTACCCGTGGACTCTTGTCAGAGTAAAGCGACATGTCTACCCATGGACTGTTGTCAGAGTAGAGCGGCATGTCTACCCGTGGACTGTTGTCAGAGTAGAGCGGCATGTCTACCCATGGACTGTTGTCAGAGTAGAGCGGCATGTCTACCCGTGGACTGTTGTTAGAGTAGAGCGACATGTCTACCCGTGGACTGTTGTCAGAGTAGAGCGACATGTCTACCCGTGGACTGTTGTTAGAGTAGAGCGGCATGTCTACCCGTGGACTGTTGTCAGAGTAGAGCGGCATGTCTACTCGTGGACTGTTGTCAGAGTAGAGCGGCATGTCTACTCGTGGACTGTTGTCAGAGTAGAGCGGCATGTCTATCCGTGGACTGTTGTCAGAGTAGAGCGACATGTCTACCCGTGGACTGTTGTCAGAGTAGAGCGACATGTCTACCCGTGGACTGTTGTCAGAGTAGAGCGGCATGTCTACCCATGGACTGTTGTCAGAGTAGAGCGGCATGTCTACCCGTGGACTCTTGTCAGAGTAGAGCGGCATGTCTACCCATGGACTGTTGTCAGAGTAGAGCGACATGTCTACCCGTGGACTGTTGTCAGAGTAGAGCGGCATGTCTACCCGTGGAGTGTTGTCAGAGTAGAGCGGCATGTCTACCCGTGGACTGTTGTCAGAGTAGAGCGGCATGTCTACCCGTGGACTGTTGTCAGAGTAGAGCGACATGTCTACCCGTGGACTGTTGTCAGAGTAGAGCGGCATGTCTACCCGTGGACTGTTGTCAGAGTAGAGCGGCATGTCTACCCGTGGAGTGTTGTCAGAGTAGAGCGGCATGTCTACCCGTGGACTGTTGTCAGAGTAGAGCGGCATGTCTTCCCGTGGAGTGTTGTCAGAGTAGAGCGACATGTCTACCCGTGGAGTGTTGTCAGAGTAGAGCGGCATGTCTACCCGTGGACTGTTGTCATAGTAGAGCGGCATGTCTACCTGTGGACTGTTGTCAGAGTAAAGCGGCATGTCTACCCGTGGAGTGTTGTCAGAGTAGAGCGGCATGTCTACCTGTGGACTGTTGTCAGAGTAGAGCGGCATGTCTACCTGTGGACTGTTGTCAGAGTAAAGCGGCATGTCTACCCGTGGAGTGTTGTCAGAGTAGAGCGGCATGTCTACCCGTGGACTGTTGTCAGAGTAGAGCGACATGTCTACCCGTGGACTGTTGTCAGAGTAGAGCGACATGTCTACCCGTGGACTGTTGTCAGAGTAAAGCGGCATGTCTACCCGTGGAGTGTTGTCAGAGTAGAGCGGCATGTCTACCCGTGGACTGTTGTCAGAGTAGAGCGGCATGTCTACCTGTGGACTGTTGTCAGAGTAGAGCGACATGTCTACCCGTGGACTGTTGTCAGAGTAAAGCGGCATGTCTACCCGTGGAGTGTTGTCAGAGTAGAGCGGCATGTCTACCCGTGGACTGTTGTCAGAGTAGAGCGGCATGTCTACCCGTGGACTGTTGTCAGAGTAGAGCGACATGTCTACCCGTGGACTGTTGTCATAGTAGAGCGGCATGTCTACCTGTGGACTGTTGTCAGAGTAAAGCGGCATGTCTACCCGTGGAGTGTTGTCAGAGTAGAGCGGCATGTCTACCTGTGGACTGTTGTCAGAGTAGAGCGGCATGTCTACCTGTGGACTGTTGTCAGAGTAAAGCGGCATGTCTACCCGTGGAGTGTTGTCAGAGTAGAGCGGCATGTCTACCTGTGGACTGTTGTCAGAGTAGAGCGACATGTCTACCCGTGGAGTGTTGTCAGAGTAGAGCGGCATGTCTACCCGTGGACTGTTGTCATAGTAGAGCGGCATGTCTACCTGTGGACTGTTGTCAGAGTAAAGCGGCATGTCTACCCGTGGAGTGTTGTCAGAGTAGAGCGGCATGTCTACCTGTGGACTGTTGTCAGAGTAGAGCGGCATGTCTACCTGTGGACTGTTGTCAGAGTAAAGCGGCATGTCTACCCGTGGAGTGTTGTCAGAGTAGAGCGACATGTCTACCCGTGGACTGTTGTCAGAGTAGAGCGGCATGTCTACCTGTGGACTGTTGTCAGAGTAAAGCGGCATGTCTACCCGTGGAGTGTTGTCAGAGTAGAGCGGCATGTCTACCCGTGGACTGTTGTCAGAGTAGAGCGACATGTCTACCCGTGGACTGTTGTCAGAGTAGAGCGGCATGTCTACCCGTGGACTGTTGTCAGAGTAGAGCGACATGTCTACCCGTGGAGTGTTGTCAGAGTAGAGCGACATGTCTACCCGTGGACTGTTGTCAGAGTAGAGCGGCATGTCTACCCGTGGACTGTTGTCAGAGTAGAGCGGCATGTCTACCCGTGGAGTGTTGTCAGAGTAGAGCGACATGTCTACCCGTGGACTGTTGTCAGAGTAGAGCGGCATGTCTACCCGTGGACTGTTGTCAGAGTAGAGCGGCATGTCTACCCGTGGACTGTTGTCAGAGTAGAGCGACATGTCTACCCGTGGACTGTTGTCAGAGTAGAGCGGCATGTCTACCCGTGGACTGTTGTCAGAGTAGAGCGGCATGTCTACCCGTGGACTGTTGTCAGAGTAGAGCGGCATGTCTACCCGTGGACTGTTGTCAGAGTAAAGCGGCATGTCTACCCGTGGACTGTTGTCAGAGTAGAGCGGCATGTCTACCCGTGGACTGTTGTCAGAGTAGAGCGGCATGTCTACCCGTGGACTCTTGTCAGAGTAGAGCGACATGTCTACCCGTGGACTGTTGTCAGAGTAGAGCGGCATGTCTACCCGTGGACTGTTGTCAGAGTAGAGCGACATGTCTACCCGTGGAGTGTTGTCAGAGTAAAGCGGCATGTCTACCCGTGGACTGTTGTCAGAGTAGAGCGGCATGTCTTCCCGTGGACTGTTGTCAGAGTAGAGCGGCATGTCTACCCGTGGACTGTTGTCAGAGTAAAGCGGCATGTCTACCCGTGGACTGTTGTCAGAGTAGAGCGGCATGTCTACCCGTGGAGTGTTGTCAGAGTAAAGCGGCATGTCTACCCGTGGACTGTTGTCAGAGTAGAGCGGCATGTCTACCCGTGGACTGTTGTCAGAGTAGAGCGACATGTCTACCCGTGGAGTGTTGTCAGAGTAGAGCGACATGTCTACCCGTGGACTGTTGTCAGAGTAGAGCGACATGTCTACCCGTGGACTGTTGTCAGAGTAGAGCGGCATGTCTATCCGTGGACTGTTGTCAGAGTAGAGCGACATGTCTACCCGTGGACTGTTGTCAGAGTAGAGCGACATGTCTACCCGTGGACTGTTGTCAGAGTAGAGCGGCATGTCTACTCGTGGACTGTTGTCAGAGTAGAGCGGCATGTCTACCCGTGGACTGTTGTCAGAGTAGAGCGGCATGTCTACCCGTGGACTGTTGTCAGAGTAGAGCGACATGTCTACCCGTGGACTGTTGTCAGAGTAGAGCGGCATGTCTACCCGTGGACTGTTGTCAGAGTAGAGCGACATGTCTACCCGTGGACTGTTGTCAGAGTAGAGCGGCATGTCTACCCGTGGACTGTTGTCAGAGTAGAGCGGCATGTCTACCCGTGGACTGTTGTCAGAGTAGAGCGACATGTCTACCCGTGGACTGTTGTCAGAGTAGAGCGGCATGTCTACCCGTGGACTGTTGTCAGAGTAGAGCGGCATGTCTACCCGTGGACTGTTGTCAGAGTAGAGCGGCATGTCTACCCGTGGACTGTTGTCAGAGTAGAGCGGCATGTCTATCCGTGGACTGTTGTCAGAGTAAAGCGGCATGTCTACCCGTGGAGTGTTGTCAGAGTAGAGCGGCATGTCTACCCGTGGACTGTTGTCAGAGTAGAGCGGCATGTCTACCCGTGGACTGTTGTCAGAGTAAAGCGGCATGTCTACCCGTGGACTGTTGTCAGAGTAGAGCGGCATGTCTATCCGTGGACTGTTGTCAGAGTAAAGCGGCATGTCTACCCGTGGAGTGTTGTCAGAGTAGAGCGGCATGTCTACCCGTGGACTGTTGTCAGAGTAGAGCGGCATGTCTACCCGTGGACTGTTGTCAGAGTAGAGCGGCATGTCTACCCGTGGACTGTTGTCAGAGTAGAGCGGCATGTCTACCCGTGGACTGTTGTCAGAGTAGAGCGACATGTCTACCCGTGGACTGTTGTCAGAGTAGAGCGACATGTCTACCCGTGGAGTGTTGTCAGAGTAGAGCGGCATGTCTACCCGTGGACTGTTGTCAGAGTAGAGCGGCATGTCTACCCGTGGACTGTTGTCAGAGTAGAGCGGCATGTCTACCCGTGGACTGTTGTCAGAGTAGAGCGGCATGTCTATCCGTGGACTGTTGTCAGAGTAAAGCGGCATGTCTACCCGTGGAGTGTTGTCAGAGTAGAGCGGCATGTCTACCCGTGGACTGTTGTCAGAGTAGAGCGGCATGTCTACCCGTGGACTGTTGTCAGAGTAAAGCGGCATGTCTACCCGTGGACTGTTGTCAGAGTAGAGCGGCATGTCTATCCGTGGACTGTTGTCAGAGTAAAGCGGCATGTCTACCCGTGGAGTGTTGTCAGAGTAGAGCGGCATGTCTACCCGTGGACTGTTGTCAGAGTAGAGCGGCATGTCTACCCGTGGACTGTTGTCAGAGTAGAGCGGCATGTCTACCCGTGGACTGTTGTCAGAGTAGAGCGGCATGTCTACCCGTGGACTGTTGTCAGAGTAAAGCGGCATGTCTACCCGTGGACTGTTGTCAGAGTAGAGCGGCATGTCTACCCGTGGACTGTTGTCAGAGTAGAGCGGCATGTCTACTCGTGGACTGTTGTTTCAGTGAACTAGCACTATAAAAATCCATCTAAAGGTGTTGATCTAGTACAAAGCGGACCGCATTATTATCTCATTGAAAATTAACTTTTTCTCGCCATGATATATGATGAAAATTTCTGAGTTGGTGTTAAGCAACAATCACTCACACACTCACTCAAATAAAGATAAAAAGTAAATATTATAGAATTATTAATTCTGTTATCTCTTAAATTCGAACAAAGCTATCCATGTAAAGTTATTTTTCCGTGATATACTGACGTACTAATAATATTAATATATGACTATATTTGTATCAGGTGATTTTTGATTATAGATACAAGGTAAATACTGAAATTGACAATGCCCTTTTATTAATAAAGGTGTGAAAGAAAAATCGTGTCACCTTTCAACTATTAATGTCTGAGGTACAAACATGGGGTCAAGAGAATATTGTAAAAAAAAAACTAAAAAAAAAAAAAACAACTAAGTGTAACTACAAAACAAACAAAAAAGAAATATAGACAAATGTTCGTGTCACTCGATCTTTACTTTTATGTGTATGTTTTGTAGATCGTTGTTTGTCCTTTTGTACTTTTTTTCTTTTGGCCATTGTGTTGTCTATTCTTCCTCGATATACAGATTATATTCACCCCTTTAGTATCTTCAAACTCTTCTATATATGAAACAAGACAGACAACTGAAAAAAAAATGTACTTTAAGTGAAAATAAACAGATAAAAGTAATAAAATAAAAATAAATATATAGACCAGGATATAAACGCTTCCTTATTGAACCTCTGATGTAGTTTTGTAAGGCACGATTATATTTGTTCGTTTCTATTAAGGGTCACTCGTTTGAATCGCTATCCGTATGACGCGTATTTATAAGAGATATTTAAATTAAGAGAAATTCTAAATTAGATTTAATTCTAATGAGAAAAAAATGTTAACTCTAGCTTTACTGAGGAAAGATGTACATTTTGTATTAGAATAAGGACGAACATTTTAAGCTACAAGACTAGGAACCAGATAGTTATTTGCATTACTAGGTAAGACATTTCGAAATAACGAACCGCCAACTGTACATTTATGATAAAGATAGACAACAATTTTTTTTAATTAATTAGTTCGTTTAATTGAAAGAATAAAATGTATATATATACACGATTTTGGCGAATGTAAAAAAGGAAGAACAAGAATACTAAACAAAATAAGACTAGTGTAAATACAAACTGGATGAAATCCGTAAATGATAAAAAAAGAAAAAAGAAAAAAAAAAAACAAACAAACAAATTAGAAATCTCACAAAACAATTATATGACTCGCCTTACAGACGTCTTTGCGTAAATAAGACTTAAAGATAGGCTAAATATATCTAAAGCTCAATCGGACTTTGTAAATATTGTCATTTTTGGGAGAGGTTTGGTTTGGTTTTATGGTGCTTAGCGCCACTTCCAACTATATTACAGTTATATCGTGGCGGTCAGCTTTATTGGTGGAGTACCTGGAGAAAACCACCGACCTGCCGCAAGTCACTGACAAACTTTAACACCTAATTTTGTACTCCTCGCCCAGAGCGGGAGTGGAACCCACAACATCAGTGGTGATAGGCACCGATTACATAGGTAGTTGTAAATCCAACTACCATACGATTTCTATTTGATATCACAGATGTTTTAGTTGATGATTCATTTCATGACAAATGTTCCATTTGACATTTTCTGTTTGATGGCAAATATTACATTTCACGACCATTATCTGTTATATAACAAATGGTACGTGTTACGCTGATTTCGGCTTGATTGTAAAAATTATATTTCACGACCATTATCTGTTATATAGTAATGTTACGTGTTACGCTGATTACGGCTTGATTGTAAAAATTACATTTCACGACCATTATCTGTTATATAGTAATGTTACGTGTTACGCTGATTACGGCTTGATTGTAAAAATTACATTTCACGACCATTATCTGTTATATAACAAATGGTACGTGTTACGTTGATTTCGGGTTGAGTGTAAATATTACATTTCAAGACCATTATCTGTTATATAGTAAATGGTACGTGTTACGCTGCTTCCGGCTTGATTGTAAAAATTACATTTACTGTTGCATAACAAATGTTACAAATGACGTCGCTTACAGAAATTTCACATTGTAAAAGTTATTTTAATTTCTGAATATTTTTAATTCTGTTCTCCAATAGCATTACAAATTAATAACAGAAAATTATGTGGTAGTAAGACTTCATAAGTTGGAAAAACTTGTGTCCGATCCCTATTTGTTATATTTAGCAAATAAAAATATGCTTAAAATTAATGTGGTAGTTATAGATTGAATGCAATCTAATCTTTGTGTAGCTTTATTGACGTGTAGATGTATTAACAGAAGTAGTTTTTGGAGGAAGCACGACATGCAGTTGACCGAGCCTTTCCCCAGCTTTGCGTCCAATACACATAAACTGTATATTTTATGACACTGCATTAATATTGTGCTTATCCTGCAGAAAAACCGTATTAATCCACCGTCATTTATATTTAGAATAAAAATTATATAGTTATCTTTTGATTCCTCCTTTGATTTTTACTGTCAACAGGAAGTGAACTTGATATACAACTAGGCTCCCAAAGTTCAAGAGGTCATATGTGACAAACAGTTATCCAATCAATGCAATTTGCCTGCTCAAATAGAACAAGTGCAGGATAAATAGTATTTCATATACAACGTCTTACGTTATTTTCCATGAATACACTGTTGTTTTTTGGTTTTTTTTCAGAAAAGCGATATTTGCAGTAATCTCAGGGAAATGTATTACTCAAAATCTGATTTCAACACCAATCCAGGAGATTATGTAATACATACTTACGATACAATTCATGAATACAATCACGTGCGTGAATACAACAAAGTTCACGAATACAACAAGGTTCACGAATACAATAAAATTCACGAATATGATAAAATAAGGGAATATAAGTATCATGAATACAAATCTACGCAGGCACAGAAAAAGAAACGGAAACCAATTATAGAAAGACAACCTTCAAATCTAGTAAGAGCACCGAGAAAGAGGAAATCAAACTTAACATGGCCGGATAAACCTATATATACTCATACATACCGTCCATACGAATACATACCACCGCCTCCACTTAGAGACTATGAGTACAAGGAATACAAACTGAGCAAAGAAGATTACATGGAAAGGAAGGTGGGAATGTACAATGGGTGGATTGATTATAAATTAACACCAGAAAATCATCCACCACTACGATATTTGAAAGCACAGAGAACTTCTAAATTGAGGGAAGATGTACATAGCGAAGAAACTGTCAAAAGGGAGACAAGTCTAAAAGACATCGATTTGAAAGAAACGCCGAAACCATTAATAATCCAAGAGGAGGATATCGTTCCTGGAATAGTCGTTGTGGCTCCTGTAGCAACTGCGAATCCTGTAAAGCCAATAGAATCTCCTAGTCCAATACAGGATGATGCCGTTACACCTGTTGTTTCACGTGATGTTACACCTGTTGCTTCACCTGTTGTTACACATGTTGTGCCACTTGATGTTACACCTGTTGTGTCACCTGATGTTACACCTGTTGTGTCGCCTGCTGTTACACCTGGTGTTTCACGTGTTGTTTCACCTGAAGTTACACCTGTTCTTTCACCTGTTGCCATACGAACTGTTCCAGCAGCAGCCGTCGTAACAAACATTTCACCGGTTCGCAAAACTAGTCCAGAACAATCAAAACGAGTGTATACGCCTATAGGATCACGTTCACCGACACCAAACTTACCACCAGTTGGCACAATAGTTGCCGGTGGAGTTATTGCGGCTTCTGTTATTAACCAAAGCCAGAAGACAGCTAATAAAGACACAATAGAGCGCCAATCTCCCGAAAAACCATCAACACCACAACGAACCAGATCAAAATCAATTTCCCCAGATATCATAAAAGGCGCCGTTTTTGGAGCTGCCGCTGGTGGAATCGTAGCCAAATCATTAAGTAATACGAACCAAAAGGAACCAACACCACAACCGTCACCACAACCATCACCAACACCACAACCACCACCGTCACCAAAACCATCAACACAACCATCACCCCCTAGAAGATCTCCATCTGTAACGAGTGTTGTTATTGCCGTGGCTGTTGTAGGGGGGTCAGTTTCAAAGGAAGAAACTCCAAAACAGCGGTCAGCTCAACCATCACCAATGAAGCCTTCATCGCCTATAAAGTCACCGTCACCTGTGGTAGCACCAGTACCCATAGCAGCAGAATCTGCAGCCCCCGCTAATAAACCACCACAAGCAACGGTGAAGTCGCCTGTAAACAAATCAAAAAGTGTTCCTCAAAATCCAAAAGAGCCAACTCCATCTCCAAAGAATGGCGTTATCGCAGCAGCATCTCTTCCTACGTCGTCAGTTCAGAAATCCTCAGCACCAAAAAATACAAATAACAACCAGTATCAAGAGGAACCCTCATCATGGTCGCCTCTACCAACAAATGGTAGTGACAAAGGTCTTTCTCTACCACCAGAGGTTATCGCTACAATTGAGGCATACGACAAAGCCCATGGTATGTACATTATCACATAATTCACGTTATAAGTTGGGAACAACAATCAATAACGTCATGGTCCCTACAATGTTTATCGTTAAGGATACATGAACATATCCTTAAAGTTATGGCACAAAGGGAGGGTTCATTTTCATTTGCAGTCTGTACTGGGTGTTAGATTGGTTGGTTTGGTTGGTTTATGGTGCTTAACGCCACTTTCAACAATATTTCAATTATATCGTGGCAGTCATTTTTATTGGTGGATGAAAATCGGAGAAAACCACCGACCTGCCGCAAGTCATTAACAAACTTTATCACATAATGTTGTATAGAGTACACCTCGCCTTATCGGGATTCGAACACACAACGTTAGTTGTGATGGGCACTGATTGCATAGGTAGTTATAAAACCATACGATCATGACCACGACGGACCCCTGGGTGCTAGATGTAGCAATTGTTCAAGATAAGTCATAATCAGTGAGACTGAAGGTGCACAGAATGGAGAATCAAGAGAAACTGGTGACTAGACGAAGGAAAACAAAACAAAAACACAACACGATATGTGTTTGACACCATTATACGCAAGGAAACACAAATAACGCAAATAAGACATGAGCCCTTCTACAAACAACCGGCGGTAAAGACGAACCGATCATCGGTTTTATGCGGAAACCGTAGCGCACATCACAACACAGAACTCAGATCGTAAAGACATATAACAGGACAACACAAAAAGTAAAAGCATTAACAACACGGACCAACCAACAAAACCGTGGAGTGAGCTCCAGTGCTCGCGAAGGATAAGCAGTTACTGATTCTTATAAGTGCACTTTCTTCATTAGACATTGTAATCCGTTTAACAAATGAATGTAAAATACTGTCTCATTATTCATCAACATAGATAAAATTGTGTCTATAATAAGGTATTATACATATTTCTGATAATAATAATATTAATAAGCTATACAAAGATTCGCCTTATTCGATCTCTTAAAAAGTTTATATTCCGATACCAAGATCTTGTCGAAATATATTCCGTCTCTGCAGAAAAGATTATAAACGATGGATTTTCATATAGTGAAAATGTATAAAGATAAGATGTCAACAAAAATGTCAATTTGTTTTTTTTTATCAATGTGTGACGTAAAAGTGTCTTTGACATTTACTTCACTGAGTTTGGTGCTGCTTTGACAACTGTTTTACCTGTTTTGTTCAAGTATTGTTATAAATACTGTTATAGTGACAGCCCGAAACTTTGAGCCGTAATGAAAGGGGGAGGTTTGGCGCTTTAAAATCTGATTCAACCCACTATTTCTTTAGAAATGCCTGTACCAAGTCAGGGTCATTACGGTTTTCCCAGTTTTCCGGTTGTTGACTGATTTTGTCTGTTTATATACTTATGAGTTTTGACTTTCCCTTTGTAAGATTGCTCGGAGTTCGGTAATTTTGGTATTACCCTTATGAAACATTGAACACATGTTTCTTTACAAAATAGAATGGAGTCCATAGTATAATACATTTGTTTGTATGTATAGATATATAAATGTCAACCTACCAATTAACATTTTCGTCATACAAGACTTGTAAATAAGAAATTAAATAAGTTTTTCTTCATTATAAGACTTTTCAATAAGAAATTCAATCGGTTTTAAATGGCAATATTTCTTTATGAAAAAAGAATATTAAGTTTTCAACCAGTATTATAGGTAACATTACGTTTTCTAAAGGTGTCACTGTGTGTAAGCTATATTTAAATAGATGCGGGAGTCTTAATGGTTTACAGGGGTGGATCCAGGATTTCAAGTTAGGGGGGGCGCACTTAAAAAAATTGCGGCGAGCGGAGGGAGAGGCGAAAATTGTTGGGGTATTTCGTGTGAAAAATCACGATTTTACGTCAAAAAATCTTATTTTTTCCAATTTTAGGGGGCGCGGGCCGGGTGCACACCCCCCCCCCCCCTGGATCCGCCCCTGGTTTATATAGAAAATAAGACGACATCTTGTTAATTTTAGCACAAAATAATAATTGAGCTTGCTATAGTCTTTGTCTTGCTTTTATAGCTTACCTGTTTATAAATGATGCGATTATAATCTTTTTTTCAAATCGATACAACATTATGTGATACAGTTTGTTAATGACTTGCGGAAGTTCGGCGTTTTTTTTCCAGGTTTTCTCCATCAATGAACTGACCGCCATGATATAACTGAAATATTGTTGAAAGTGGCGTTAAGCACCATAACCATAACCATAAGCCACTAAGCCTTTTCTGAAACTTAAACTATAAATGCATTAACTATATGTATGTATTATAATGTAATATGCATTTTACAAAATGACAACGAAATTATATTCATCAAAATAGAAGTTCCGGTATACAATGGTCGCTACGGTGAACCAGAATAGAACTTCCGGTAACATTTCTGAGATTACCAGATGTTCTATTCTGGTTCATCGTATGAACACTTCTTCACTGCTCAGTGAATGCGAAGATCATGCATTTTTGCCACAGACCCATAAACGATATCACAGCAAATTGTTCAATCACTTCTTCAGATAGCATTCAAGATATTAGAACATTGTACTTAGAATTACAGTCAGGATTCCATTATAACCAGATTAACCCAGTCACATGTTTGTTCCTGTCCCAAGAAAGGACATGGATTCCCTACGTCATATGTCATAGTCTCTTGTGTTTTCTTCGAGTTAAGGTGAGAGGTGATTGTTCATTTTATTGATATCGGTGGAATTGTTGACTATCACTGTTTAAACGTTCTTTTCATAAAGCAGTTTAGTCACATTCTCATAGTCTCGGAATCGACATTTTCATTGGATGGTACATAGGGTCACTCAAGCGTGACTCGTACTTGGGTTTCCACATATCACCCACACCGCGACATATCAGTAAAAGGGGAGTGAGTAAGAGATATGATTTTAATTTGATTGTAAGATAATTAACATAACCTTAGTATATTTTTATATTTTATTTCAGGTGTGTAGTATACATTTACACGCTCACTGGGATGAACGTTAGAGATAAATGATGGAATGTGCAATATATATAGGAAACGATACAGCTATACTATGGTCTGTTGAATAACATTGTGAAACCTGACAACCTGTGTATAATGGGAATTAAATAAAGTATCAGTACATTAATTAGCCATACTCTGTTGAATATTACAATGAAACCTGACTTAGCCGGATATTGACAACCTGTGTCAGATGAGAATTAAATAAAGTGTCAGTACATTAATTAGCCATACTCTGTTGAATATTACAATGAAATCGACTTAGCCGGACATTGACAACCTGTGTAAGATGAGAATTAAATAAAGTGTCAGTACATTAATTAGCCATACTCTGTTGAATATTACAATGAAAACCGACTTAGCCGGACATTGACAACCTGTGTAAGATACGAATTAAATAAAGTGTCAGTACATTAATTAGCCATACTCTGTTGAATATTACAATGAAACCTGACTTAGCCGGACATTGACAACCTGTGTAAGATACGAATTAAATAAAGTATCAGTACATTAATTAGCCATACTCTGTTGAATATTACAATGCAACCTGACTTAGCCGGACATTGACAACCTGTGTAAGATAAGAATTAAATAAAGTGTCAGTACATTAATTAGCCATGCTCTGTTGAATATTACAATGAAACCTGACTTAGCCGGTCATTGACAACCTGTGTAAAATGAGAATTAAATAAAGTGTCAGTACATTAATTAACCAAACTCTGTTGAATATTACAATGAAACCTGACTTAGCCGGACATTGACAACCTGTGTAAAATGATGATTAAATATAGTGTCAGTACATTAATTAGCCATACTCTATTGAATATTACAATGAAACCTGACTTAGCCGGTCATTGACAACCTGTGTAAAATCAGAATTAAATAAAGTGTCAGTACATTAATTAGCCATACTCTGTTGAATATTACAATGAAACCTCACCTAGCCGATCATTGACAACCTGTGTAAGATGAGAATTAAATATAGTGTCAGTACATTAATTAGCCATACTCTGTTGAATATTACAATGAAACCTGACTTAGCCGGACATTGACAACCTGTGTAAGATACGAATTAAATAAAGTGTCAGTACATTAATTAGCCATACTCTGTTGAATATTACAATGAAACCTGACTTAGCCGGACATTGACAACCTGTGCAAGATGAGAATTAAATAAAGTGTCAGTACATTAATTAGCCATACTCTGTTGAATATTACAATGCAACCTGACTTATCCGGACATTGACAACCTGTGTAAAATGATGATTAAATATAGTGTCAGTACATTAATTAGCCATACTCTATTGAATATTACAATGAAACTTGACTTAGCCGGACATTGACAACCTGTGTAAGATGAGAATTAAATATAGTGTCAGTACATTAATTAGCCATACTCTGTTGAATATTACAATGAAACCTGACTTAGCTGGTCATTGACAACCTGTGTAAGATGAGAATTAAATAAAGTGTCAGTACATTAATTAGCCATACTCTGTTGAATATTACAATGAAACCTGACTTAGCCGGACATTGACAACATGTGTAAAATGAGAATTAAATAAAGTGTCAGTACATTAATTAGCCATACTCTGTTGAATATTACAGTGAAACCTGACTTAGCCGGACATTGACAACCTGTGTAAGATGAGAATTAAATATAGTGTCAGTACATTAATTAGCCATACTCTGTTGAATATTACTATGAAAACTGACTTTGTCGGACATTGACAACCTGTGTAAGATGAGAATTAAATAAAGTGTCAGTACATTAATTAGCCATACTCTGTTCAATATTACAATGAAACCTGACTTAGCCGGACATTGACAACCTGTGTAAGATAAGAATTAAATAAAGTGGTAGTACATTAATTAGCCATACCCTGCTGAATATTGCAATGAAACCTGACTTAGCCGGACATTGACAACCTGTGTCAGATGGGAATTAAATATAGTGTCAGTACATTAATTAGCCGTACTCTGTTGAATATTACAATGAAACCTAACTTAGCCGGACATTGATAACCTGTGTCAGATGAGAATTAAATATAGTGTCAGTACATTAATTAGCCATATTCTGTTGAATATTACAATGAAACCTGACTTAACCGGACATTGACAACCTGTGTAAGATAAGAATTAAATAAAGTGTCAGTACACTAACTAGCCATATTCTGTTGAATATTACAATGAAACCTGACTTAGCCGGACATTGACAACCTGTGTAAGATAAGAATTAAATAAAGTGTCAGTACATTAATTAGTCATACCCTGTTGAATATTACAATGAAACCTGACTTAGCTGGTCATTGACAACCTGTGTAAGATGAGAATTAAATAAAGTGTCAGTACATTAATTAGCCATACTCTGTTGAATATTACAATGCAATCTGACTTAGCCGGACATTGACAACCTGTGTAAAATGATGATTAAATATAGTGTCAGTACATTAATTAGCCATACTCTATTGAATATTACAATGAAACTTGATTTAGCCGGACATTGACAACCTGTGTAAGATACGAATTAAATATAGTGTCAGTACATTAATTAGCCATACTCTGTTGAATATTACAATGAAACCTGACTTAGCCGGACATTGCCAACCTGTGTAAGATACGAATTAAATAAAGTGTCAGTACATTAATTAGCCATGCTCTGTTGAATATTACAATGAAAACCGACTTAGCCGGACATTGACAACCTGTGTAAGATACGAATTAAATATAGTGTCAGTACATTAATTAGCCATACTCTGTTGAATATTACAATGAAACCTGACTTAGCCGGACATTGACAACCTGTGTAAGATACGAATTAAATAAAGTGTCAGTACATTAATTAGCCATACTCTATTGAATATTACAATGAAAACCGACTTAGCCGGACATTGACAACCTGTGTAAGATACGAATTAAATAAAGTGTCAGTACATTAATTAGCCATACTCTGTTGAATATTACAATGAAACCTGACTTAGCCGGACATTGACAACCTGTGTAAAATGATGATTAAATATAGTGTCAGTACATTAATTAGCCATACTCTATTGAATATTACAATGAAACCTGACTTAGCCGGTCATTGACAACCTGTGTAAAATGAGAATTAAATAAAGTGTCAGTACATTAATTAACCAATCTCTGTTGAATATTACAATGAAACCTGACTTAGCCGATCATTGACAACCTGTGTAAAATGATGATTAAATATAGTGTCAGTACATTAATTAGCCATACTCTATTGAATATTACAATGAAACCTGACTTAGCCGGTCATTGACAACCTGTGTAAAATCAGAATTAAATAAAGTGTCAGTACATTAATTAGCCATACTCTGTTGAATATTACAATGAAACCTGACTTAGCCGGTCATTGACAACCTGTGTAAGATGAGAATTAAGTAAAGTGTCAGTACATTAATTAGCCATACTCTGTTGAATATTACAATGAAACCTCACTTAACCGATCATTGACAACCTGTGTAAGATGAGAATTAAATATAGTGTCAGTACATTAATTAGCCATACTCTGTTGAATATTACAATGAAACCTGAATTAGCCGGACATTGACAACCTGTACAAGATGAGAATTAAATAAAGTATCAGTACATTAATTAGCCATACTCTGTTGAATATTACAATGAAACCTGACTTAGCCGGACATTGACAACCTGTGCAAGATGAGAATTAAATAAAGTGTCAGTACATTAATTAGCCATACTCTGTTGAATATTACAATGAAACCTGACTTAGCCGGACATTGACAACCTGTGTAAGATGAGAATTAAATAAAGTGTCAGTACATTAATTAGCCATACTCTGTTGAATATTACAATGAAAACCGACGTAGCCGGACATTGACAACCTGTGTAAGATACGAATTAAATAAAGTGTCAGTACATTAATTAGCCATACTCTGTTGAATATTACAATGAAACCTGACTTAGCCGGACATTGACAACCTGTGTAAGATACGAATTAAATAAAGTATCAGTACATTAATTAGCCATACTCTGTTGAATATTACAATGCAACCTGACTTAGCCGGACATTGACAACCTGTGTAAGATAAGAATTAAATAAAGTGTCAGTACATTAATTAGCCATGCTCTGTTGAATATTACAATGAAAACCGACTTAGCCGGACATTGACAACCTGTGTAAGATACGAATTAAATATAGTGTCAGTACATTAATTAGCCATACTCTGTTGAATATTACAATGAAACCTGACTTAGCCGGACATTGACAACCTGTGTAAGATACGAATTAAATAAAGTGTCAGTACATTAATTAGCCATACTCTGTTGAATATTACAATGAAACCTGACTTAGCCGGACATTGACAACCTGTGCAAGATGAGAATTAAATAAAGTGTCAGTACATTAATTAGCCATGCTCTGTTGAATATTACAATGAAACCTGACTTAGCCGGTCATTGACAACCTGTGTAAAATGAGAATTAAATAAAGTGTCAATACATTAATTAACCAAACTCTGTTGAATATTACAATGAAACCTGACTTAGCCGGACATTGACAACCTGTGTAAAATGATGATTAAATATAGTGTCAGTACATTAATTAGCCATACTCTATTGAATATTACAATGAAACCTGACTTAGCCGGTCATTGACAACCTGTGTAAAATCAGAATTAAATAAAGTGTCAGTACATTAATTAGCCATACTCTGTTGAATATTACAATGAAACCTCACCTAGCCGATCATTGACAACCTGTGTAAGATGAGAATTAAATATAGTGTCAGTACATTAATTAGCCATACTCTGTTGAATATTACAATGAAACCTGACTTAGCCGGACATTGACAACCTGTGTAAGATACGAATTAAATAAAGTGTCAGTACATTAATTAGCCATACTCTGTTGCATATTACAATGAAACCTGACTTAGCCGGACATTGACAACCTGTGCAAGATGAGAATTAAATAAAGTGTCAGTACATTAATTAGCCATACTCTGTTGAATATTACAATGCAACCTGACTTAGCCGGACATTGACAACCTGTGTAAAATGATGATTAAATATAGTGTCAGTACATTAATTAGCCATACTCTATTGAATATTACAATGAAACTTGACTTTGCCGGACATTGACAACCTGTGTAAGATGAGAATTAAATATAGTGTCAGTACATTAATTAGCCATACTCTGTTGAATATTACAATGAAACCTGACTTAGCTGGTCATTGACAACCTGTGTAAGATGAGAATTAAATAAAGTGTCAGTACATTAATTAGCCATACTCTGTTGAATATTACAATGAAACCTGACTTAGCCGGACATTGACAACATGTGTAAAATGAGAATTAAATAAAGTGTCAGTACATTAATTAGCCATACTCTGTTGAATATTACAGTGAAACCTGACTTAGCCGGACATTGACAACCTGTGTAAGATGAGAATTAAATATAGTGTCAGTACATTAATTAGCCATACTCTGTTGAATATTACTATGAAAACTGACTTTGTCGGACATTGACAACCTGTGTAAGATGAGAATTAAATAAAGTGTCAGTACATTAATTAGCCATACTCTGTTCAATATTACAATGAAACCTGACTTAGCCGGACATTGACAACCTGTGTAAGATAAGAATTAAATAAAGTGGTAGTACATTAATTAGCCATACCCTGCTGAATATTGCAATGAAACCTGACTTAGCCGGACATTGACAACCTGTGTCAGATGGGAATTAAATATAGTGTCAGTACATTAATTAGCCGTACTCTGTTGAATATTACAATGAAACCTAACTTAGCCGGACATTGATAACCTGTGTCAGATGAGAATTAAATATAGTGTCAGTACATTAATTAGCCATATTCTGTTGAATATTAAAATGAAACCTGACTTAACCGGACATTGACAACCTGTGTAAGATAAGAATTAAATAAAGTGTCAGTACACTAACTAGCCATATTCTGTTGAATATTACAATGAAACCTGACTTAGCCGGACATTGACAACCTGTGTAAGATAAGAATTAAATAAAGTGTCAGTACATTAATTAGTCATACCCTGTTGAATATTACAATGAAACCTGACTTAGCTGGTCATTGACAACCTGTGTAAGATGAGAATTAAATAAAGTGTCAGTACATTAATTAGCCATACTCTGTTGAATATTACAATGCAATCTGACTTAGCCGGACATTGACAACCTGTGTAAAATGATGATTAAATATAGTGTCAGTACATTAATTAGCCATACTCTATTGAATATTACAATGAAACTTGACTTAGCCGGACATTGACAACCTGTGTAAGATACGAATTAAATATAGTGTCGGTACATTAATTAGCCATACTCTGTTGAATATTACAATGAAACCTGACTTAGCCGGACATTGCCAACCTGTGTAAGATACGAATTAAATAAAGTGTCAGTACATTAATTAGCCATGCTCTGTTGAATATTACAATGAAAACCGACTTAGCCGGACATTGACAACCTGTGTAAGATACGAATTAAATATAGTGTCAGTACATTAATTAGCCATACTCTGTTGAATATTACAATGAAACCTGACTTAGCCGGACATTGACAACCTGTGTAAGATACGAATTAAATAAAGTGTCAGTACATTAATTAGCCATACTCTGTTGAATATTACAATGAAAACCGACTTAGCCGGATATTGACAACCTGTGTAAGATACGAATTAAATAAAGTGTCAGTACATTAATTAGCCATACTCTGTTGAATATTACAATGAAACCTGACTTAGCCGGACATTGACAACCTGTGTAAAATGATGATTAAATATAGTGTCAGTACATTAATTAGCCATACTCTATTGAATATTACAATGAAACCTGACTTAGCCGGTCATTGACAACCTGTGTAAAATGAGAATTAAATAAAGTGTCAGTTCATTAATTAACCAAACTCTGTTGAATATTACAATGAAACCTGACTTAGCCGATCATTGACAACCTGTGTAAAATGATGATTAAATATAGTGTCAGTACATTAATTAGCCATACTCTATTGAATATTACAATGAAACCTGACTTAGCCGGTCATTGACAACCTGTGTAAAATCAGAATTAAAAAAAGTGTCAGTACATTAATTAGCCATACTCTGTTGAATATTACAATGAAACCTGACTAAGCCGGTCATTGACAACCTGTGTAAGATGAGAATTAAGTAAAGTGTCAGTACATTAATTAGCCATACTCTGTTGAATATTACAATGAAACCTCACTTAACCGATCATTGACAACCTGTGTAAGATGAGAATTAAATATAGTGTCAGTACATTAATTAGCCATACTCTGTTGAATATTACAATGAAACCTGAATTAGCCGGACATTGACAACCTGTACAAGATGAGAATTAAATAAAGTATCAGTACATTAATTAGCCATACTCTGTTGAATATTACAATGAAACCTGACTTAGCCGGACATTGACAACCTGTGCAAGATGAGAATTAAATAAAGTGTCAGTACATTAATTAGCCATACTCTGTTGAATATTACAATGAAACCTGACTTAGCCGGACATTGACAACCTGTGTAAGATGAGAATTAAATAAAGTGTCAGTACATTAATTAGCCATACTCTGTTGAATATTACAATGAAAACCGACGTAGCCGGACATTGACAACCTGTGTAAGATACGAATTAAATATAGTGTCAGTACATTAATTAGCCATACTCTGTTGAATATTACAATGAAACCTGACTTAGCCGGACATTGACAACCTGTGTAAGATACGAATTAAATAAAGTATCAGTACATTAATTAGCCATACTCTGTTGAATATTACAATGCAACCTGACTTAGCCGGACATTGACAACCTGTGTAAGATAAGAATTAAATAAAGTGTCAGTACAATAATTAGCCATGCTCTGTTGAATATTACAATGAAAACCGACTTAGCCGGACATTGACAACCTGTGTAAGATACGAATTAAATATAGTGTCAGTACATTAATTAGCCATACTCTGTTGAATATTACAATGAAACCTGACTTAGCCGGACATTGACAACCTGTGTAAGATACGAATTAAATAAAGTGTCAGTACATTAATTAGCCATACTCTGTTGAATATTACAATGAAACCTGACTTAGCCGGACATTGACAACCTGTGCAAGATGAGAATTAAATAAAGTGTCAGTACATTAATTAGCCATACTCTGTTGAATATTACAATGAAAACCGACTTAGCCGGACATTGACAACCTGTGTAAGATACGAATTAAATAAAGTGTCAGTACATTAATTAGCCATACTCTGTTGAATATTACAATGAAACCTGACTTAGCCGGACATTGACAACCTGTGTAAGATAAGAATTAAATAAAGTGTCAGTACATTAATTAGCCATGCTCTGTTGAATATTACAATGAAACCTGACTTAGCCGGTCATTGACAACCTGTGTAAAATGAGAATTAAATAAAGTGTCAGTACATTAATTAACCAAACTCTGTTGAATATTACAATGAAACCTGACTTAGCCGGACATTGACAACCTGTGTAAAATGATGATTAAATATAGTGTCAGTACATTAATTAGCCATACTCTATTGAATATTACAATGAAACCTGACTTAGCCGGTCATTGACAACCTGTGTAAAATCAGAATTAAATAAAGTGTCAGTACATTAATTAGCCATACTCTGTTGAATATTACAATGAAACCTGACTTAGCCGGTCATTGACAACCTGTGTAAGATGAGAATTAAGTAAAGTGTCAGTACATTAATTAGCCATACTCTGTTGAATATTACAATGAAACCTGACTTAGCCGGACATTGACAACCTGTGTAAGATACGAATTAAATAAAGTGTCAGTACATTAATTAGCCATACTCTGTTGAATATTACAATGAAACCTGAATTAGCCGGACATTGACAACCTGTGCAAGATGAGAATTAAATAAAGTGTCAGTACATTAATTAGCCATACTCTGTTGAATATTACAATGCAACCTGACTTATCCGGACATTGACAACCTGTGTAAAATGATGATTAAATATAGTGTCAGTACATTAATTAGCCATACTCTATTGAATATTACAATGAAACTTGACTTAGCCGGACATTGACAACCTGTGTAAGATGAGAATTAAATATAGTGTCAGTACATTAATTAGCCATACTCTGTTGAATATTACAATGAAACCTGACTTAGCTGGTCATTGACAACCTGTGTAAGATGAGAATTAAATAAAGTGTCAGTACATTAATTAGCCATACTCTGTTGAATATTACAATGAAACCTGACTTAGCCGGACATTGACAACATGTGTAAAATGAGAATTAAATAAAGTGTCAGTACATTAATTAGCCATACTCTGTTGAATATTACAGTGAAACCTGACTTAGCCGGACATTGACAACCTGTGTAAGATGAGAATTAAATATAGTGTCAGTACATTAATTAGCCATACTCTGTTGAATATTACTATGAAAACTGACTTTGTCGGACATTGACAACCTGTGTAAGATGAGAATTAAATAAAGTGTCAGTACATTAATTAGCCATACTCTGTTCAATATTACAATGAAACCTGACTTAGCCGGACATTGACAACCTGTGTAAGATAAGAATTAAATAAAGTGGTAGTACATTAATTAGCCATACCCTGCTGAATATTGCAATGAAACCTGACTTAGCCGGACATTGACAACCTGTGTCAGATGGGAATTAAATATAGTGTCAGTACATTAATTAGCCGTACTCTGTTGAATATTACAATGAAACCTAACTTAGCCGGACATTGATAACCTGTGTCAGATGAGAATTAAATATAGTGTCAGTACATTAATTAGCCATATTCTGTTGAATATTACAATGAAACCTGACTTAGCCGGACATTGACAACCTGTGTAAGATAAGAATTAGATAAAGTGTCAGTACACTAACTAGCCATATTCTGTTGAATATTACAATGAAACCTGACTTAGCCGGACATTGACAACCTGTGTAAGATAAGAATTAAATAAAGTGTCAGTACATTAATTAGTCATACCCTGTTGAATATTACAATGAAACCTGACTTAGCTGGTCATTGACAACCTGTGTAAGATGAGAATTAAATAAAGTGTCAGTACATTAATTAGCCATACTCTATTGAATATTACAATGAAACTTGACTTAGTCGGACATTGACAACCTGTGTAAGATACGAATTAAATATAGTGTCAGTACATTAATTAGCCATACTCTGTTGAATAATACAATGCAATCTGACTTAGCCGGACATTGACAACCTGTGTAAAATGATGATTAAATATAGTGTCAGTACATTAATTAGCCATACTCTATTGAATATTACAATGAAACTTGACTTAGTCGGACATTGACAACCTGTGTAAGATACGAATTAAATATAGTGTCAGTACATTAATTAGCCATACTCTGTTGAATATTACAATGAAACCTGACTTAGCCGGACATTGCCAACCTGTGTAAGATACGAATTAAATAAAGTGTCAGTACATTAATTAGCCATGCTCTGTTGAATATTACAATGAAAACCGACTTAGCCGGACATTGACAACCTGTGTAAGATACGAATTAAATATAGTGTCAGTACATTAATTAGCCATACTCTGTTGAATATTACAATGAAACCTGACTTAGCCGGACATTGACAACCTGTGTAAGATACGAATTAAATAAAGTGTCAGTACATTAATTAGCCATACTCTGTTGAATATTACAATGAAAACCGACTTAGCCGGACATTGACAACCTGTGTAAGATACGAATTATATAAAGTGTGAGTACATTAATTAGCCATACTCTGTTGAATATTACAATGAAACCTGACTTAGCCGGACATTGACAACCTGTGTAAAGTGATGATTAAATATAGTGTCAGTACATTAATTAGCCATACTCTATTGAATATTACAATGAAACCTGACTTAGCCGGTCATTGACAACCTGTGTAAAATGATGATTAAATATAGTGTCAGTACATTAATTAGCCATACTCTATTGAATATTACAATGAAACCTGACTTAGCCGGTCATTGACAACCTGTGTAAAATGAGAATTAAATAAAGTGTCAGTACATTAATTAGCCATACTCTGTTGAATATTACAATGAAACCTGACTTAGCCGGTCATTGACAACCTGTGTAAGATGAGAATTAAGTAAAGTGTCAGTACATTAATTAGCCATACTCTGTTGAATATTACAATGAAACCTCACTTAACCGATCATTGACAACCTGTGTAAGATGAGAATTAAATATAGTGTCAGTACATTAATTAGCCATACTCTGTTGAATATTACAATGAAACCTGAATTAGCCGGACATTGACAACCTGTACAAGATGAGAATTAAATAAAGTATCAGTACATTAATTAGCCATACTCTGTTGAATATTACAATGAAACCTGACTTAGCCGGACATTGACAACCTGTGCAAGATGAGAATTAAATAAAGTGTCAGTACATTAATTAGCCATACTCTGTTGAATATTACAATGAAACCTGACTTAGCCGGACATTGACAACCTGTGCAAGATGAGAATTAAATAAAGTGTCAGTACATTAATTAGCCATACTCTGTTGAATATTACAATGAAACCTGACTTAGCCGGACATTGACAACCTGTGTAAGATACGAATTAAATAAAGTATCAGTACATTAATTAGCCATACTTTGTTGAATATTACAATGAAACCTGACTTAGCCGGACATTGACAACCTGTGCAAGATGAGAATTAAATAAAGTGTCAGCACATTAATTAGCCATACTCTGTTGAATATTACAATGCAACCTGACTTATCCGGACATTGACAACCTGTGTAAAATGATGATTAAATATAGTGTCAGTACATTAATTAGCCATACTCTATTGAATATTACAATGAAACTTGACTTAGCCGGACATTGACAACCTGTGTAAGATGAGAATTAAATATAGTGTCAGTGCATTAATTAGCCATACTCTGTTGAATATTACAATGAAACCTGACTTAGCTGGTCATTGACAACCTGTGTAAGATGAGAATTAAATAAAGTATCAGTACATTAATTAGCCATACTCTGTTGAATATTACAATGAAACCTGACTTATCCGGACATTGACAACATGTGTAAAATGAGAATTAAATAAAGTGTCAGTACATTAATTAGCCAATCTCTGTTGAATATTACAGTGAAACCTGACTTAGCCGGACATTGACAACCTGTGTAAGATGAGAATTAAATATAGTGTCAGTACATTAATTAGCCATACTCTGTTGAATATTACTATGAAAACTGACTTTGTCGGACATTGACAACCTGTGTAAGATGAGAATTAAATAAAGTGTCAGTACATTAATTAGCCATACTCTGTTCAATATTACAATGAAACCTGACTTAGCCGGACATTGACAACCTGTGTAAGATAAGAATTAAATAAAGTGGTAGTACATTAATTAGCCATATCCTGCTGAATATTGCAATGAAACCTGACTTAGCCGGACATTGACAACCTGTGTCAGATGGGAATTAAATATAGTGTCAGTACATTAATTAGCCGTACTCTGTTGAATATTACAATGAAACCTAACTTAGCCGGACATTGATAACCTGTGTCAGATGAGAATTAAATATAGTGTCAGTACATTAATTAGCCATATTCTGTTGAATATTACAATGAAACCTGACTTAGCCGGACATTGACAACCTGTGTAAAATAAGAATTAAATAAAGTGTCAGTACACTAACTAGCCATATTCTGTTGAATATTACAATGAAACCTGACTTAGCCGGACATTGACAACCTCTGTAAGATAAGAATTAAATAAAGTGTCAGTACATTAATTAGTCATACCCTGTTGAATATTACAATGAAACCTGACTTAGCTGGTCATTGACAACCTGTGTAAGATGAGAATTAAATAAAGTGTCAGTACATTAATTAGCCATACTCTGTTGAATATTACAATGCAACCTGACTTAGCCGGACATTGACAACCTGGGTAAAATGATGATTAAATATAGTGTCAGTACATTAATTAGCCATACTCTATTGAATATTACAATGAAACTTGACTTAGCCGGACATTGACAACCTGTGTAAGATGAGAATTAAATATAGTGTCAGTACATTAATTAGCCATACTCTGTTGAATATTACAATGAAACCTGACTTAGCTGGTCATTGACAACCTGTGTAAGATGAGAATTGAATAAAGTGTCAGTACATTAATTAGCCATACTCTGTTGAATATTACAATGAAACCTGACTTAGTCGGACATTGACAACCTGTGTAAGATGAGAATTAAATAAAGTGTCAGTACATTAAATAGCCATACTCTGTTGAATATTACAATGAAACCCGACCTAGCCGGACATTGACAACCTGTGTATAATGGGAATTAAATAAAGTATCAGTACATTAATTAGCCATACTCTGTTGAATATTACAATGAAACCTGACTTACCCGGACATTGACAACCTGTGTAAGATAAGAATTAAATAAAGTGTCAGTACATTAATTAGCCATGCTCTGTTGAATATTACAATGAAACCTGACTTAGCCGGTCATTGACAACCTGTGTAAAATGAGAATTAAATAAAGTGTCAGTACATTAATTAACCAAACTCTGTTGAATATTACAATGAAACCTGACTTAGCCGGACATTGACAACCTGTGTAAAATCAGAATTAAATAAAGTGTCAGTACATTAATTAGCCATACTCTGTTGAATATTACAATGAAACCTGACTTAGCCGGTCATTGACAACCTGTGTAAGATGAGAATTAAGTAAAGTGTCAGTACATTAATTAGCCATAGTCTGTTTGATATTACAATGAAACCTGACTTAGCCGGACATTGACAACCTGTGCAAGATGAGAATTAAATATAGTATCAGTACATTAATTAGCCATACTCTGTTGAATATTACAATGAAACCTGACTTAGCCGGACATTGACACCCTGTGCAAGATGAGAATTAAATAAAGTGTCAGTACATTAATTAGCCATACTCTGTTGAATATTACAATGAAACCTGACTTAGCCGGACATTGACAACCTGTGTAAGATACGAATTAAATAAAGTGTCAGTACATTAATTAGCCATACTCTGTTGAACATTACAATGAAACCTGACTTAGCCGGACATTGACAACCTGTGCAAGATGAGAATTAAATAAAGTGTCAGTACATTAATTAGCCATACTCTGTTGAATATTACAATGAAACCTGACTTAGCCGGACATTGACAACCTGTGCAAGATGAGAATTAAATAAAGTGTCAGTACACTAATTAGCCATACTCTGTTGAATATTACAATGCAACCTGACTTAGCCGGACATTGACAACCTGTGTAAAATGATGATTAAATATAGTGTCAGTACATTAATTAGCCATACTCTATTGAATATTACAATGAAACTTGACTTAGCCGGACATTGACAACCTGTGTAAGATGAGAATTAAATATAGTGTCAGTACATTAATTAGCCATACTCTGTTGAATATTACAATGAAACCTCACTTAACCGATCATTGACAACCTGTGTAAGATGAGAATTAAATATAGTGTCAGTACATTAATTAGCCATACTCTGTTGAATATTACAATGAAACCTGAATTAGCCGGACATTGACAACCTGTACAAGATGAGAATTAAATAAAGTATCAGTACATTAATTAGCCATACTCTGTTGAACATTACAATGAAACCTGACTTAGCCGGACATTGACAACCTGTGCAAGATGAGAATTAAATAAAGTGTCAGTACATTAATTAGCCATACTCTGTTGAATATTACAATGAAACCTGACTTAGCCGGACATTGACAACCTGTGTAAAATAAGAATTAAATAAAGTGTCAGTACACTAACTAGCCATATTCTGTTGAATATTACAATGAAACCTGACTTAGCCGGACATTGACAACCTCTGTAAGATAAGAATTAAATAAAGTGTCAGTACATTAATTAGTCATACCCTGTTGAATATTACAATGAAACCTGACTTAGCTGGTCATTGACAACCTGTGTAAGATGAGAATTAAATAAAGTGTCAGTACATTAATTAGCCATACTCTGTTGAATATTACAATGCAACCTGACTTAGCCGGACATTGACAACCTGGGTAAAATGATGATTAAATATAGTGTCAGTACATTAATTAGCCATACTCTATTGAATATTACAATGAAACTTGACTTAGCCGGACATTGACAACCTGTGTAAGATGAGAATTAAATATAGTGTCAGTACATTAATTAGCCATACTCTGTTGAATATTACAATGAAACCTGACTTAGCTGGTCATTGACAACCTGTGTAAGATGAGAATTGAATAAAGTGTCAGTACATTAATTAGCCATACTCTGTTGAATATTACAATGAAACCTGACTTAGTCGGACATTGACAACCTGTGTAAGATGAGAATTAAATAAAGTGTCAGTACATTAAATAGCCATACTCTGTTGAATATTACAATGAAACCCGACCTAGCCGGACATTGACAACCTGTGTATAATGGGAATTAAATAAAGTATCAGTACATTAATTAGCCATACTCTGTTGAATATTACAATGAAACCTGACTTACCCGGACATTGACAACCTGTGTAAGATAAGAATTAAATAAAGTGTCAGTACATTAATTAGCCATGCTCTGTTGAATATTACAATGAAACCTGACTTAGCCGGTCATTGACAACCTGTGTAAAATGAGAATTAAATAAAGTGTCAGTACATTAATTAACCAAACTCTGTTGAATATTACAATGAAACCTGACTTAGCCGGACATTGACAACCTGTGTAAAATCAGAATTAAATAAAGTGTCAGTACATTAATTAGCCATACTCTGTTGAATATTACAATGAAACCTGACTTAGCCGGTCATTGACAACCTGTGTAAGATGAGAATTAAGTAAAGTGTCAGTACATTAATTAGCCATAGTCTGTTTGATATTACAATGAAACCTGACTTAGCCGGACATTGACAACCTGTGCAAGATGAGAATTAAATATAGTATCAGTACATTAATTAGCCATACTCTGTTGAATATTACAATGAAACCTGACTTAGCCGGACATTGACACCCTGTGCAAGATGAGAATTAAATAAAGTGTCAGTACATTAATTAGCCATACTCTGTTGAATATTACAATGAAACCTGACTTAGCCGGACATTGACAACCTGTGTAAGATACGAATTAAATAAAGTGTCAGTACATTAATTAGCCATACTCTGTTGAACATTACAATGAAACCTGACTTAGCCGGACATTGACAACCTGTGCAAGATGAGAATTAAATAAAGTGTCAGTACATTAATTAGCCATACTCTGTTGAATATTACAATGAAACCTGACTTAGCCGGACATTGACAACCTGTGCAAGATGAGAATTAAATAAAGTGTCAGTACACTAATTAGCCATACTCTGTTGAATATTACAATGCAACCTGACTTAGCCGGACATTGACAACCTGTGTAAAATGATGATTAAATATAGTGTCAGTACATTAATTAGCCATACTCTATTGAATATTACAATGAAACTTGACTTAGCTGGTCATTGACAACCTGTGTAAGATGAGAATTAAATAAAGTGTCAGTACATTAATTAGCCATACTCTGTTGAATATTACAATGAAACCTGACTTAGCCGGACATTGACAACATGTGTAAAATAAGAATTAAATAAAGTGTCAGTACATTAATTAGCCATACTCTGTTGAATATTACAGTGAAACCTGACTTAGCCGGACATTGACAACCTGTGTAAGATGAGAATTAAATATAGTGTCAGTACATTAATTAGCCATACTCTGTTGAATATTACTATGAAAACTGACTTTGTCGGACATTGACAACCTGTGTAAGATGAGAATTAAATAAAGTGTCAGTACATTAATTAGTCATACTCTGTTCAATATTACTATGAAACCTGACTTAGCCGGACATTGACAACCTGTGTAAGATAAGAATTAAATAAAGTGGTAGTACATTAATTAGCCATACCCTGCTGAATATTGCAATGAAACCTGACTTAGCCGGACATTGACAACCTGTGTCAGATGGGAACTAAATATAGTGTCAGTACATTAATTAGCCGTACTCTGTTGAATATTACAATGAAACCTAACTTAGCCGGACATTGACAACCTGTGTCAGATGAGAATTAAATATAGTGTCAGTACATTAATTAGCCATACTCTGTTGAATATTACAATGAAACCTGACTTAGCCGGACATTGATAACCTGTGTCAGATGAGAATTAAATATAGTGTCAGTACATTAATTAGCCATATTCTGTTGAATATTACAATGAAACCTGACTTAGCCGGACATTGACAACCTGTGTAAGATAAGAATTAAATAAAGTGTCAGTACACTAACTAGCCATATTCTGTTGAATATTACAATGAAACCTGACTTAGCCGGACATTGACAACCTGTGTAAGATAAGAATTAAATAAAGTGTCAGTACATTAATTAGTCATACCCTGTTGAATATTACAATGAAACCTGACTTAGCCGGACATTGACAACCTGTGTAAGATGAGAATTAAATAAAGTGTCAGTACATTAATAGCCATACTCTGTTGAATATTACAATGCAACCTGACTTAGCCGGACATTGACAACCTGTGTAAGATAAGAATTAAATAAAGTGTCAGTACATTAATTAGCCATGCTCTGTTGAATATTACAATGAAAACCGACTTAGCCGGACATTGACAACCTGTGTAAGATACGAATTAAATATAGTGTCAGTACATTAATTAGCCATACTCTGTTGAATATTACAATGAAACCTGACTTAGCCGGACATTGACAACCTGTGTAAGATACGAATTAAATAAAGTGTCAGTACATTAATTAGCCATACTCTGTTGAATATTACAATGAAACCTGACTTAGCCGGACATTGACAACCTGTGCAAGATGAGAATTAAATAAAGTGTCAGTACATTAATTAGCCATACTCTGTTGAATATTACAATGAAAACCGACTTAGCCGGACATTGACAACCTGTGTAAGATACGAATTAAATAAAGTGTCAGTACATTAATTAGCCATACTCTGTTGAATATTACAATGAAACCTGACTTAGCCGGACATTGACAACCTGTGTAAGATAAGAATTAAATAAAGTGTCAGTACATTAATTAGCCATGCTCTGTTGAATATTACAATGAAACCTGACTTAGCCGGTCATTGACAACCTGTGTAAAATGAGAATTAAATAAAGTGTCAGTACATTAATTAACCAAACTCTGTTGAATATTACAATGAAACCTGACTTAGCCGGACATTGACAACCTGTGTAAAATGATGATTAAATATAGTGTCAGTACATTAATTAGCCATACTCTATTGAATATTACAATGAAACCTGACTTAGCCGGTCATTGACAACCTGTGTAAAATCAGAATTAAATAAAGTGTCAGTACATTAATTAGCCATACTCTGTTGAATATTACAATGAAACCTGACTTAGCCGGTCATTGACAACCTGTGTAAGATGAGAATTAAGTAAAGTGTCAGTACATTAATTAGCCATACTCTGTTGAATATTACAATGAAACCTGACTTAGCCGGACATTGACAACCTGTGTAAGATACGAATTAAATAAAGTGTCAGTACATTAATTAGCCATACTCTGTTGAATATTACAATGAAACCTGAATTAGCCGGACATTGACAACCTGTGCAAGATGAGAATTAAATAAAGTGTCAGTACATTAATTAGCCATACTCTGTTGAATATTACAATGCAACCTGACTTATCCGGACATTGACAACCTGTGTAAAATGATGATTAAATATAGTGTCAGTACATTAATTAGCCATACTCTATTGAATATTACAATGAAACTTGACTTAGCCGGACATTGACAACCTGTGTAAGATGGGAATTAAATATAGTGTCAGTACATTAATTAGCCATACTCTGTTGAATATTACAATGAAACCTGACTTAGCTGGTCATTGACAACCTGTGTAAGATGAGAATTAAATAAAGTGTCAGTACATTAATTAGCCATAATCTGTTGAATATTACAATGAAACCTGACTTAGCCGGACATTGACAACATGTGTAAAATGAGAATTAAATAAAGTGTCAGTACATTAATTAGCCATACTCTGTTGAATATTACAGTGATACCTGACTTAGCCGGACATTGACAACCTGTGTAAGATGAGAATTAAATATAGTGTCAGTACATTAATTAGCCATACTCTGTTGAATATTACTATGACAACTGACTTTGTCGGACATTGACAACCTGTGTAAGATGAGAATTAAATAAAGTGTCAGTACATTAATTAGCCATACTCTGTTCAATATTACAATGAAACCTGACTTAGCCGGACATTGACAACCTGTGTAAGATAAGAATTAAATAAAGTGGTAGTACATTAATTAGCCATACCCTGCTGAATATTGCAATGAAACCTGACTTAGCCGGACATTGACAACCTGTGTCAGATGGGAATTAAATATAGTGTCAGTACATTAATTAGCCGTACTCTGTTGAATATTACAATGAAACCTAACTTAGCCGGACATTGATAACCTGTGTCAGATGAGAATTAAATATAGTGTCAGTACATTAATTAGCCATATTCTGTTGAATATTACAATGAAACCTGACTTAACCGGACATTGACAACCTGTGTAAGATAAGAATTAAATAAAGTGTCAGTACACTAACTAGCCATATTCTGTTGAATATTACAATGAAACCTGACTTAGCCGGACATTGACAACCTGTGTAAGATAAGAATTAAATAAAGTGTCAGTACATTAATTAGTCATACCCTGTTGAATATTACAATGAAACCTGACTTAGCTGGTCATTGACAACCTGTGTAAGATGAGAATTAAATAAAGTGTCAGTACATTAATTAGCCATACTCTGTTGAATATTACAATGCAATCTGACTTAGCCGGACATTGACAACCTGTATAAAATGATGATTAAATATAGTGTCAGTACATTAATTAGCCATACTCTATTGAATATTACAATGAAACTTGACTTAGTCGGACATTGACAACCTGTGTAAGATACGAATTAAATATAGTGTCAGTACATTAATTAGCCATACTCTGTTGAATATTACAATGAAACCTGACTTAGCCGGACATTGCCAACCTGTGTAAGATACGAATTAAATAAAGTGTCAGTACATTAATTAGCCATGCTCTGTTGAATATTACAATGAAAACCGACTTAGCCGGACATTGACAACCTGTGTAAGATACGAATTAAATATAGTGTCAGTACATTAATTAGCCATACTCTGTTGAATATTACAATGAAACCTGACTTAGCCGGACATTGACAACCTGTGTAAGATACGAATTAAATAAAGTGTCAGTACATTAATTAGCCATACTCTGTTGAATATTACAATGAAAACCGACTTAGCCGGACATTGACAACCTGTGTAAGATACGAATTATATAAAGTGTGAGTACATTAATTAGCCATACTCTGTTGAATATTACAATGAAACCTGACTTAGCCGGACATTGACAACCTGTGTAAAGTGATGATTAAATATAGTGTCAGTACATTAATTAGCCATACTCTATTGAATATTACAATGAAACCTGACTTAGCCGGTCATTGACAACCTGTGTAAAATGATGATTAAATATAGTGTCAGTACATTAATTAGCCATACTCTATTGAATATTACAATGAAACCTGACTTAGCCGGTCATTGACAACCTGTGTAAAATGAGAATTAAATAAAGTGTCAGTACATTAATTAGCCATACTCTGTTGAATATTACAATGAAACCTGACTTAGCCGGTCATTGACAACCTGTGTAAGATGAGAATTAAGTAAAGTGTCAGTACATTAATTAGCCATACTCTGTTGAATATTACAATGAAACCTCACTTAACCGATCATTGACAACCTGTGTAAGATGAGAATTAAATATAGTGTCAGTACATTAATTAGCCATACTCTGTTGAATATTACAATGAAACCTGAATTAGCCGGACATTGACAACCTGTACAAGATGAGAATTAAATAAAGTATCAGTACATTAATTAGCCATACTCTGTTGAATATTACAATGAAACCTGACTTAGCCGGACATTGACAACCTGTGCAAGATGAGAATTAAATAAAGTGTCAGTACATTAATTAGCCATACTCTGTTGAATATTACAATGAAACCTGACTTAGCCGGACATTGACAACCTGTGCAAGATGAGAATTAAATAAAGTGTCAGTACATTAATTAGCCATACTCTGTTGAATATTACAATGAAACCTGACTTAGCCGGACATTGACAACCTGTGTAAGATACGAATTAAATAAAGTATCAGTACATTAATTAGCCATACTCTGTTGAATATTACAATGAAACCTGACTTAGCCGGACATTGACAACCTGTGCAAGATGAGAATTAAATAAAGTGTCAGCACATTAATTAGCCATACTCTGTTGAATATTACAATGCAACCTGACTTATCCGGACATTGACAACCTGTGTAAAATGATGATTAAATATAGTGTCAGTACATTAATTAGCCATACTCTATTGAATATTACAATGAAACTTGACTTAGCCGGACATTGACAACCTGTGTAAGATGAGAATTAAATATAGTGTCAGTACATTAATTAGCCATACTCTGTTGAATATTACAATGAAACCTGACTTAGCTGGTCATTGACAACCTGTGTAAGATGAGAATTAAATAAAGTATCAGTACATTAATTAGCCATACTCTGTTGAATATTACAATGAAACCTGACTTATCCGGACATTGACAACATGTGTAAAATGAGAATTAAATAAAGTGTCAGTACATTAATTAGCCATACTCTGTTGAATATTACAGTGAAACCTGACTTAGCCGGACATTGACAACCTGTGTAAGATGAGAATTAAATATAGTGTCAGTACATTAATTAGCCATACTCTGTTGAATATTACTATGAAAACTGACTTTGTCGGACATTGACAACCTGTGTAAGATGAGAATTAAATAAAGTGTCAGTACATTAATTAGCCATACTCTGTTCAATATTACAATGAAACCTGACTTAGCCGGACATTGACAACCTGTGTAAGATAAGAATTAAATAAAGTGGTAGTACATTAATTAGCCATATCCTGCTGAATATTGCAATGAAACCTGACTTAGCCGGACATTGACAACCTGTGTCAGATGGGAATTAAATATAGTGTCAGTACATTAATTAGCCGTACTCTGTTGAATATTACAATGAAACCTAACTTAGCCGGACATTGATAACCTGTGTCAGATGAGAATTAAATATAGTGTCAGTACATTAATTAGCCATATTCTGTTGAATATCACAATGAAACCTGACTTAGCCGGACATTGACAACCTGTGTAAGATAAGAATTAAATAAAGTGTCAGTACACTAACTAGCCATATTCTGTTGAATATTACAATGAAACCTGACTTAGCCGGACATTGACAACCTCTGTAAGATAAGAATTAAATAAAGTGTCAGTACATTAATTAGTCATACCCTGTTGAATATTACAATGAAACCTGACTTAGCTGGTCATTGACAACCTGTGTAAGATGAGAATTAAATAAAGTGTCAGTACATTAATTAGCCATACTCTGTTGAATATTACAATGCAACCTGACTTAGCCGGACATTGACAACCTGGGTAAAATGATGATTAAATATAGTGTCAGTACATTAATTAGCCATACTCTATTGAATATTACAATGAAACTTGACTTAGCCGGACATTGACAACCTGTGTAAGATGAGAATTAAATATAGTGTCAGTACATTAATTAGCCATACTCTGTTGAATATTACAATGAAACCTGACTTAGCTGGTCATTGACAACCTGTGTAAGATGAGAATTGAATAAAGTGTCAGTACATTAATTAGCCATACTCTGTTGAATATTACAATGAAACCTGACTTAGTCGGACATTGACAACCTGTGTAAGATGAGAATTAAATAAAGTGTCAGTACATTAAATAGCCATACTCTGTTGAATATTACAATGAAACCCGACTTAGCCGGACATTGACAACCTGTGTATAATGGGAATTAAATAAAGTATCAGTACATTAATTAGCCATACTCTGTTGAATATTACAATGAAACCTGACTTACCCGGACATTGACAACCTGTGTAAGATAAGAATTAAATAAAGTGTCAGTACATTAATTAGCCATGCTCTGTTGAATATTACAATGAAACCTGACTTAGCCGGTCATTGACAACCTGTGTAAAATGAGAATTAAATAAAGTGTCAGTACATTAATTAACCAAACTCTGTTGAATATTACAATGAAACCTGACTTAGCCGGACATTGACAACCTGTGTAAAATGATGATTAAATATAGTGTCAGTACATTAATTAGCCATACTTTATTGAATATTACAATGAAACCTGACTTAGCCGGTCATTGACAACCTGTGTAAAATCAGAATTAAATAAAGTGTCAGTACATTAATTAGCCATACTCTGTTGAATATTACAATGAAACCTGACTTAGCCGGTCATTGACAACCTGTGTAAGATGAGAATTAAGTAAAGTGTCAGTACATTAATTAGCCATAGTCTGTTTGATATTACAATGAAACCTGACTTAGCCGGACATTGACAACCTGTGCAAGATGAGAATTAAATATAGTATCAGTACATTAATTAGCCATACTCTGTTGAATATTACAATGAAACCTGACTTAGCCGGACATTGACACCCTGTGCAAGATGAGAATTAAATAAAGTGTCAGTACATTAATTAGCCATACTCTGTTGAATATTACAATGAAACCTGACTTAGCCGGACATTGACAACCTGTGTAAGATACGAATTAAATAAAGTGTCAGTACATTAATTAGCCATACTCTGTTGAACATTACAATGAAACCTGACTTAGCCGGACATTGACAACCTGTGCAAGATGAGAATTAAATAAAGTGTCAGTACATTAATTAGCCATACTCTGTTGAATATTACAATGAAACCTGACTTAGCCGGACATTGACAACCTGTGCAAGATGAGAATTAAATAAAGTGTCAGTACACTAATTAGCCATACTCTGTTGAATATTACAATGCAACCTGACTTAGCCGGACATTGACAACCTGTGTAAAATGATGATTAAATATAGTGTCAGTACATTAATTAGCCATACTCTATTGAATATTACAATGAAACTTGACTTAGCTGGTCATTGACAACCTGTGTAAGATGAGAATTAAATAAAGTGTCAGTACATTAATTAGCCATACTCTGTTGAATATTACAATGAAACCTGACTTAGCCGGACATTGACAACATGTGTAAGATAAGAATTAAATAAAGTGTCAGTACATTAATTAGCCATACTCTGTTGAATATTACAGTGAAACCTGACTTAGCCGGACATTGACAACCTGTGTAAGATGAGAATTAAATATAGTGTCAGTACATTAATTAGCCATACTCTGTTGAATATTACTATGAAAACTGACTTTGTCGGACATTGACAACCTGTGTAAGATGAGAATTAAATAAAGTGTCAGTACATTAATTAGTCATACTCTGTTCAATATTACTATGAAACCTGACTTAGCCGGACATTGACAACCTGTGTAAGATAAGAATTAAATAAAGTGGTAGTACATTAATTAGCCATACCCTGCTGAATATTGCAATGAAACCTGACTTAGCCGGACATTGACAACCTGTGTCAGATGGGAACTAAATATAGTGTCAGTACATTAATTAGCCGTACTCTGTTGAATATTACAATGAAACCTAACTTAGCCGGACATTGACAACCTGTGTCAGATGAGAATTAAATATAGTGTCAGTACATTAATTAGCCATACTCTGTTGAATATTACAATGAAACCTGACTTAGCCGGACATTGATAACCTGTGTCAGATGAGAATTAAATATAGTGTCAGTACATTAATTAGCCATATTCTGTTGAATATTACAATGAAACCTGACTTAGCCGGACATTGACAACCTGTGTAAGATAAGAATTAAATAAAGTGTCAGTACACTAACTAGCCATATTCTGTTGAATATTACAATGAAACCTGACTTAGCCGGACATTGACAACCTGTGTAAGATAAGAATTAAATAAAGTGTCAGTACATTAATTAGTCATACCCTGTTGAATATTACAATGAAACCTGACTTAGCCGGACATTGACAACCTGTGTAAGATGAGAATTAAATAAAGTGTCAGTACATTAATAGCCATACTCTGTTGAATATTACAATGCAACCTGACTTAGCCGGACATTGACAACCTGTGTAAAATGATGATTAAATATAGTGTCAGTACATTAATTAGCCATACTCTATTGAATATTACAATGAAACTTGACTTAGCCGGACATTGACAACCTGTGTAAGATGAGAATTAAATAAAGTGTCAGTACATTAATTAGCCATACTCTGTTGAATATTACAATGAAACCTGACTTAGCCGGACATTGACAACATGTGTAAAATGAGAATTAAATAAAGTGTCAGTACATTAATTCGCCATACTCTGTTGAATATTACAATGAAACCTGACATAGCCGGTCATTGACAACCTGTGTAAGATGAGAATTAAGTAAAGTGTCAGTACATTAATTAGCCATACTCTGTTGAATATTACAATGAAACCTGACTTAGCCGGTCATTGACAACCTGTGTAAGATGAGAATTATGTAAAGTGTCAGCACATTAATTAGCCATGCTCTGTTTAATATTACAATGAAACCTGACTTAGCCGGACATTGACAACCTGTGCAAGATGAGAATTAAATAAAGTGTCAGTACATTAATTAGCCATACTCTGTTGAATATTACAATGAAACCTGACTTAGCCGGACATTGACAACCTGTGTAAGATGAGAATTAAATATAGTGTCAGTACATTAATTAGCCATACTCTGTTGAATATTACTATGAAAACAGACTTTGTCGCACATTGACAGCCTGTGTAAGATGAGAATTAAATAAAGTGTCAGTACATTAATTAGCCATACTCTTTTCAATATTACAATGAAACCTGACTTAGCCGGACATTGACAACCTGTGTAAGATAAGAATTAAATAAAGTGTCAGTACATTAATTAGCCATACTCTGTTCAATATTACAATGAAACCTGACTTAGCCGGACATTGACAACCTGTGTAAGATAAGAATTAAATAAAGTGGTAGTACATTAATTAGCCATACCCTGCTGAATATTGCAATGAAACCTGACTTAGCCGGACATTGACAACCTGTGTCAGATGGGAATTAAATATAGTGTCAGTACATTAATTAGCCGTACTCTGTTGAATATTACAATGAAACCTCACTTAGCCGGACATTGACAACCTGTGTCAGATGAGAATTAAATATAGTGTCAGTACATTAATTAGCCATACTCTGTTGAATATTACAATGAAACCTGACTTAGCCGGACATTGATAACCTGTGTCAGATGAGAATTAAATATAGTGTCAGTACATTAATTAGCCATATTCTGTTGAATATTACAATGAAACCTGACTTAGCCGGACATTGACAACCTGTGTAAGATAAGAATTAAATAAAGTGTCAGTACACTAACTAGGCATATTCTGTTGAATATTACAATGAAACCTGACTTAGCCGGACATTGACAACCTGTGTAAGATAAGAATTAAATAAAGTGTCAGTACATTAATTAGTCATACCCTGTTGAATATTACAATGAAACCTGACTTAGACGAACATTGATAACCTGTGTCAGATGAGAATTAAATATAGTGTCAGTACATTAATTAGCCATACTCTGTTGAATATTACAATGAAACCTAACTTTGCCAGACATTGACAACCTGTGTAAGATGAGAATTAAATAAAGTGTCAGTACATTAATTAGTCATATTCTGTTGAATATGACAATGAAACCTGACTTAGCCGGACATTGACAACCTGTGTAAGATGAGAATTAAATAAAGTGTCAGTACATGAATTAGCCATAATTTGTTCAATATTGCAAAGAAACTTAACTTTTACTAAGCATGAGTAAACTGACCATTACGAATAATAAAAGGTGTCACTACATCAATTAGATATGATCTATTGGATATTATGGTGAAACCTGACTTAACCGGACATTGCCTAACATGTGTAATATGGTAATTCAATATAGAGAAATTACATTAATTTTCCATTCTCTGTTGAATATTACACCGAATGTTGAACAGGATTACGGGTTAAGGTAATGGTATTTAACGCCACTTTCAACAATATTTCAGCTATATCGTGGAGGTCAGTTTTATTGCTGGAGGAAACCCGAGAACCAGGAGAAAACTACCGATCTGACAAGTCACTGTGAAACTTTATCACATAATGTTGCATCGAGTACTCCTCGCCTGTGCGGGATTCGAACTCACAACGTTAGTGGTGATAGGCACAGATCGCATAGGTCATTATAAATCCAACTGTCATACAATCAAGACCACGACGGCCCCTCGAACGTTGAACAAACCTGCATTAACTGAACATCGAATAAAGTGTCATTACATTAATTGGCTATACTCGCCATATATATCTTTATTTCTCAATAAATAAAGGTAATAACAAAATTACCGAACTCCGAACAATCTTACAAAGAGAAAGTCAAACTCATAAATATATAAACAGACAAAATCAGTCAACAACCGGGAAACTGTGAAAACCGTAATGACCCTGACTTGGTACAGGCATTTCTAAAGAAATGATGGGTTGAATCAGATTTTAAAGCGCCAAACCTCCCTCTTTCATTACGGCTCAAAGGTTCCGGCTGTCACTATAACAGTATTTATAACAATACTGGAACAAAATAGGTAAAATAGTTGTCAAAGCAGTACCAAATTCAGTGAAGTAAATATTAAAAACACTCCTACGTCACACATTGATAAAAAATATTTTTGACATTGTTTGCTGATTTCCTTATCTTTATACATTTTCACTATATGAAAATCCATTGTTTATTATCGTCTCTGCAGAGACGGAATATATTTCGACAAGATCTTGGTATCGGAATATAAACTTTTTAAGAGATCGAATAAGGCGAATCTTTTTTTAGCCCTGGTCCAGTAGCCTGTTTCTCAGATGAAGATGACGTTTCAGGAAATCAGAATAATTGCTACTGGTCCTTGCATAGCGAGTGAAGAATAACAAATTGTCCAATGTCGAATATCCCGTCCGAAACCCACTTTGGTTTTCCCATTGTACAAGAAATTCGTCAGAGTATTGTGTTAGTCTTTCACTTAAGATTGAAGTGAACAATTTACCTAAACAACTTAAAACAGTAATCATTCTAAAATTTTGAGGACCAGTTTTGTGTCCCTTATTTTTGTATATGGGTTTCACATTTCCATTTAGCCAGCTATCAGGGATAACGCCGGATTGAAATATAAGGCTAAGCATTTTTTCATAAAGATGTATACATTTTTCTGTGGTTGATTTAATGTATTCCTTGATTACTATATCATCACCACAGGCCTTATTATTTTTATTTGTTTTCACACATTTCAGTATTACTTCTTGGGTTATTCTTGTATTAATTTCTTCATTAAGACAATTAACATCATTGGGATTAGCTTCAGGCGCCGCGTTTAAGTTTAAAACAAAATCATATAAACTTGTAATTGGAATGTCTGGTTCTTCTCTTTTATTTTTACTTTTCAGTAGTTTCCAGTAATCTTTTGATTTATTGGTCTTCATTATTTTAGTTTCTTTTTCCATTTTTCTTCTATGAGTATTTAATGCTTTAATCCATCGTTTTTTTATATATTTTTTCAGAAATTTTCTAATTTTCTCTATTTGTCATTGATTTTTCAATACGATATTTTCGCTTCAACTTTCTATAGTTCTGCCTTTCAAAGGAATAGGTATGCTAAGGTCAGAAATTGGCCTAAAAAATAGACAAATTATAAATGAAACGTATAGCTTTCGTTGTTTCTTGATTTTATAAGACCTTTACCCCAACTACTATTTTGGTAACAATTTTCCATATTTACACGTGCGATGACGTCACACTAGTCAATGAAATGTCTATCGTTTCGTGAAAATATATAAAATCTAACAAGAAATGTGTATTTAATGTCAATTTTCAGTATAACCACAAGCAGGTACCAACGGCATATTTTAGTATGATGTTTAATATACATAAACACATATCTCATTTAATTTTTGTGTTGGTACCCGAGTGTGGAGAGTATAAAATCTGCAATCAAAGAATAATTATAAGGTCGATTTCTCGTCAGCGGCCATTTTGTTTTTACGTTTTTCATCCGTAATAGACAGAAATAGAAATCGACCTTTTAATCTCATCCAAAATAAAGTTGGTTATCGTAGTTGTTTTGCTACGGGAGTAAAAATTGAACAATTTTTATGAAACAGTTTTGACGATAAATAAATTTTGGAGGTGATTTACTGCCGACCTGATTGTGCATTGAGTCCGACGTGTTTTTTTTCTAACCCTCAGTGGAATTTCATATACTAAAGTATACTTTAATATTATCCCCATAATTCACAAAAAGTACAGAAAACAAAACAAGCAACCAAAAAGAAAATTAGTACGTCAGATTATCTTAGAAATTAATTCATTGGACATGTCAACACATCGGAACTTTCTATTTCTAGTAGTCCCTTTACTTTTTCTTTTTTTTTTACTTTAACAACTATATTTTATTTAGCTCTTTCGCAAAGTGAATTCCCGATGAATAATTGTATTAACGTAAATTTGATTTATTTATAGCTTAATATTAACGTTGCGGTGACATAATGGTTTAGCACACATGACTGCCGATAACAACATCGTGAGATCAATATTTTATTCTTACTTATTTCAATAAAGTATGGAAAAACAAACAATATATTTGATAATTCATAATTCATCTAATACAGTACATATAACGATATAACATGCATGTTTTAACATAGTACACGGATGTCAGGTTTGATTTACATATTCGGTGTTTTGTTTGTAATGGTCCTTTTGTTATCCTTACTAAGAATGTCATTGATATAGTCTATCGTTTATGAGTCAGTGTTAAATGTGTAGTATTACTTGGAATTTTAGTGGTATGATTTTACTTCAATGGGCCATGACCGATAATACAGTATTACCAAGCATTCTATTTATATAATCTATCACGTTTTACTTTTCTCAACAAAAAAAGTTTGAAGATACCGTAAATATAAATTACCGTCCTCCAATCAAAGTATACTACCGTATTTGTACTCTTAGACATATCAGAATCGAAATAAATCATGGAAGCCAGAATGTGTTTTGAGTTTTAACATGGATTGGCAGATATTAGTAAATTTTATTCCTCGCTTCTGGCTCGGGATAAAATACTATTCTCTGATGTTCTCGTGGCAAGTATAATTTTGATTGGCTAAAAAGGTACTTTTAAAACTTCAGGGAAGCCGTGTGGTGACAGAAAATCAATAATCGCTCTCATCTATGTGCTGTCCATTTACATTGTGCACAGCAGACGACACACATTTCACAAGATGACAGAAAATCAATAATCGCTCTCTGTGATCTTTGTTCAAAGATACACGTATTTATGTTGTTCCTATAATAAGGACATACTTATTAATGTTGGAACATTCAGATAAAAATGTTATCAGTCTCTAGATGTTATATATCCCGTTTTAAAGGGCAGTGGTTTTGTTAAAAGGTTCGACCTTTAAACAAAACCACTGCCCTTTAAAACGGGATATATAACATCTCGAGACTAATAGGTATAATATCCGCCAATCCATGTTAAAACTCCCAACACATTCTGGCTTCCATGATTTATTTCTTAATTATTCAACATGGATTATATCCTCTCCTGCCGCTGTAGCGCTGATTTACCATGTTATGCAGTTGACTTGGTTCCTTTGACATTCTAATTACTGAGAATAATTTCCTCTCATGATTTAAAAAATAAAAAGATCAACATTCGGTTATAAAAAGATTTAAAAAAAGCAATTTACAGAGCTCAGCATTGACGAGTTTCTGCGGTTGCTAGGGATAATATTTGGTTACTAAGGACATTGTAAGGTTTAAGGAATTCTTATAATATATACTGTTTAGTAAATGAAAAGATGTCTCTAGATCTGCTAAGGTGCTGTTGTAGAATTTTTTTTCTTGATTAAATAAAAGGTCCATGAGATCTACAGGAAAATACTGTGCATAGGGAAACCTGTTGCTATGGACGGGGCATAACTATGAATAAAAATATCAAAATGTATTCTTGAAATATGAAATGCCATTTGTAGTGTGTATAGCTTGACAAAAATGTACCGCTTAATCAAATATCAAGTCAAAAGATCGTAGATGTCAAAATTCAACCATTAATTGCAATAATATAGGCTAATTTAATGTTTACAAAACCATTGCTAGGGTGACAAAGCTACACAAAAATACTATATGTTACCATAGAGAATTGGAATATTATTTTTCAGAGTGTACACACATAGAATATAATATTTTGTCGAAAAGACTATGCAAGATATGTAAAATAAAACCATCATATTTGAATTTCCAATGAATAATTGGACCCTCCTCCATTTACGTTGCTAAGCAACAAAGGAAAAAGTGAAATCATCAAAGAAAATATTTTTCTTACCTTTCAATGATTGTGTTTAATATTATATCTAAATAAACAGTTTCTGAGATTGGGCCAAAATCTACCCTTATGATACTCACTCCTTTGCATTTGTTATCAAACCATTCTTTCATAGGCTTACATAATTTCCTTTTAATGTTTTTCGTTTGTCTTGGTTTCACCGTTCCAAAAGTTTCTTTTGCTGAACTTGAAAATATATCACATAACCTATCTATAAATAAATTAACAGTTGGTTGATCTATTGTTGACATGTCACTATTTACAACTTTATCTATATTGGCTTTTAGGTTCACAATTTTAATGGGGTCTATTCTTTTATTAAATTGGTCAGATTTGCTAATGTCCCACTTTATAGCCCTTTCGTCTTCATTGTTCAGATTTATGCTGTAATTACAACCGTGTTCACTGTCTAAGTTAACAGTTGATTGACCAGATATTGACACTGTGATTGGCGAGTGGACGTCTGAGTACAAGTTACAAAAATCAGTAACAGTAAATTTAGTACAATATTTTAAACAATGATGATGTACATATACAATAGTCAACAGTACTGACACCTTTGCAAGTAACTCTACCTTCTCCTTTGTCATCACCATGCCGACCATTCAAGATAAAAAAGATTATTTCCCTTACAAAAGTCTAACATTTTTTTCCAGTACCCATTCTTACCTTTATCCCTATTACTCCTTCTACATGGAATGTTTAACTGGTCAAGGGTGTAGATTTCATTTTCTACGTATTCACCAGTACCATCTCCTTCAATTCTCCTTCAGAAGTCCGTCCGCTAAAATAGCCCAGCAGGGCCGCATAATTATAGTTTCGTAAAATATCTACATATTATTTGACCTGTTTGGTGGACTGGTGTTCAACAACGATTGGCATTTCAATGGGTACGAATTGTGGTCCACTACTCGCCGATTTGTTTCTACAGGCTTGTTAGGCAGACGTCTGTCACGGGTCTCTCAAGAATAAAGATAGAAAAGAGAGAAAATTAGTCCAGATCTTTAATTCCAGCATCCGGTATATATATTATGTTCTGTCACTGAACAATTCTCGATTCTGTGATTATCTACATCGCATCTATCCAAATGAGCTTAGAGTAAAGGATACTACTGATACTCAAAAGCATGCTTCTTACCTTGACCTTCCCCTTCACAGTGGAAGATTAAATGCAAAACTCTACGAGAAACTCGATGACTTCACTTTTCCAATACTCAATTTCCCATTCATCAGTAGCAATATTCTGTTGTTTTAAATAAAGGTTAGAGAAAACCGAGAAGACAATGAAGAATGGAACAATCCAGAGAAACTAGCAAGATTAGGTACACAAGACACAGGACGAAGACAAACAATGAAGAATGGAACAGTCCAGATAAACTATCAATATTAGGTACACAAGACACAGGACAAAGACAAACAATGAAGAATGGAACAGTCCAGAGAAACTAGCAAGATTAGGTACACAGGAAACAGAGCAAAGACAAACAATGAAGAATGGAACAGTCCAGAGAAACTAGCAAGATTAGGTACACAAGACACAGGACAAAGACATGCAATGAAGAATGGAACAGTCCAGAGAAGCTAGCAAGATTAGGTACACAAGACACAGGACAAAGACAAACAATGAAGAATGGAACAGTCCAGAGAAACTAGCAAGATTAGGTACACAAGACACAGGACAAAGACAAACAATGAAGAATGGAACAATCCAGAGAAACCAGCAAGATTAGGTACACAAGACACAGGACAAAGACAAACAATGAAGAATGGAACAGTCCAGAGAAACTAGCAAGATTAGGTACACAAGACACAGGACAAAGACAAACAATGAAGAATGGAACAATCCAGAGAAACCAGCAAGATTAGGTACACAAGACACAGGACAAAGACAAACAATGAAGAATGGAACAGTCCAGAGAAACTAGCAAGATTGGGTACACAGGACACAGGACAAAGACAAACAATGAAGAATGGAACAATCCAGAGAAACTAGCAAGATTAGGCACACAAGACACAGGACAAAGACAAACAATGAAGAATGGAACAGTCCAGAGAAACTAGCAAGATTAGGTACACAGGAAACAGGGCAAAGACAAACAATGAAGAATTGAACAGTCTAAAGAAACTAGCAAGATTAGGTACACAAGACACAGGACAAAGACATGCAATGAAGAATGGAACAGTCCAGAGAAGCTAACAAGATTAGGTAAACAAGACACAGGACAAAGACAAACAATGAAGAATGGAACAGTCCAGAGAAACTAGCAAGATTAGGTACACAAGACACAGGACAAAGAAAAACAATGAAGAATGGAACAATCCAGAGAAACTAGCAAGATTAGGTGCACAAGACACAGGACAAAGACAAGCAATGAAGAATGGAACAGTCCAGAGAAACTAGCAAGATTAGGTACACAAGACACAGGACAAAGACAAACAAAGCAAAAAACACAACACAGAAAACTAAAAAGATGAACAACAGCAAAATATTGGACATCACTACACGTAATCATACACACAAAACACAATTAGACATGAGCCCTACTACACGGACATCATAACTCGGGACTGAGAACGTAATGACACATACTAGGCAGACATAAAAAAAACTAAAAAGGTGAGGTACACGATAATTATTTGGCCTTCCAATCTTTCTTTGAACGTTCTTGATGAAGGTTATTCCAGAAACATGTTGTGAGCACTAAATTTGATATCTACGTTTCCATTAGAATGTTCCGTATAGATTGTGTTATACTTTAATCGTTTAATTTGCATCGACCCTAAATAAAACTTTTACTATTCATTTATATATAAAATCATATGATATCTTTAACATGTGATTTGATTCAAGGTCAAATCTGAGCACACACTTGATCATACACATTATACTATTAAATATGCATGTACTTGTATGCATTATATGATATAGATATAAACAGGTAAGAATTAATCAAATGTAATATTTATTGTGACTATTATTACAAACTTATTTTATATGTGTAATAAATTTGTTAAGATGTAATAATGTATATGTTGTATTTGTTATGAATGGTTGACAATTACTGATGACCTCTTTACCATAATACTTGATAAAATACGACTTTCACAAAATTAAAATGGCGGATATCACTTTGTCGTATTAATACGCATTCCCCTTTTACTTAATACATTTAATTTTGATGAAGTGCCTGTTCCGAGTCAGGAGAGTTAGCGGTCAGACATACAGTCCCATAGTCATGATTTGTCAAGAGGATGGGACAGGAGTATAAAAACTCACGATGCGACATGGTCTTGCTCGCGAGGTTAAAATTCAGACTTCAATAGCAATCACAATATCAATTATAAATAGTCATAATTTAACCAATTATTTTAATACTTCTTCTTGATTTTCAAAGCTTCGTATGAACTCCCGACCCTCTCGTACACCTTCGGGTGTGTGTATATGTGTGTCGGAGTATCGATTTTCCATCTCTTTCTGTTATTTTTCTATTAGATTTTGAAAGTGTGTTGACGGTGTGGTATGTGTTGCCTTATTATTTTTTTTCACCATAATTTTCATTTTGTTGTAAAATTTAACAATTCCGTATAAAAGGCCAAAATCTGCTTTGCCCCTCCTTGACATACCCGTAGAAGTACCAAAATATGATTCATCTCTTGATATACCCGTCAACCAATCGTGGAAAATGAGCTTTGTTCGTACATGCTACCGTTCAGGATAATATTATAATATCCGGCCAACCCATGTTAAACCTTCCAAGCAATTATTTTTTCCATGAATTATTTCTTAAATAGAGAACCAATTAACGTTAGAGAATACCAAATGACAATTATAAAAAGGACAATCCAGAGAAACTGGCAACATAGGAAATACAAGACGAAGAAAAACAAAGCAAAAACAATCCAGAGAAACTGGCAACATAGGAAATACAAGACGAAGAAAAACAAAGCAAAAACAATCCAGAGAAACTGGCAACATAGGAAATATAAGACGAAGAAAAACAAAGCAAAAACAATCCAGAGAAACTGGCAACATAGGAAATACAAGACGAAGAAAAACAAAGCAAAAACAATCCAGAGAAACTGGCAACATAGGAAATACAAGACGAAGAAAAACAAAGCAAAAACAATCCAGAGAAACTGGCAACATAGGAAATACAAGACGAAGAAAAACAAAGCAAAAACAATCCAGAGAAACTGGCAACATAGGAAATACAAGACGAAGAAAAACAAAGCAAAAACACAACACACATGTGCTTTGTCCTTTTTTCCCTCATACCCATAAATGTACAAATGTTGTCTCGTTACTACACGCTCATAAATATACAAATTGTTCTTCTTCCCGTTAGTACACGCCCATAAATATACTAATTATGCTTCTTCCCGTTAGTACACACCTATAAATGTACAATTTTTGCTTCTTCCTGTTAGTACACGCCCATAAATGTACATATTGTGCTTCTTCCCATTGTTACACGCCCATACCTGTACATACAAACTGTGCTTCTTCCCGTTAGTACATACCCGTAAATATACAAAGTGTGTCTCTTCCCATTGTTACACCCCTATACCTGTACGTACAAATTGCACTTCTTTCCGTTGTTGCACGTCCATAAATGTAATGACAAATTTTGTTTCTTCCCGTTAGTACACTCCCATAAATGTACAAATTATCCTTCTTACGTTAGTACACACCCATAAATGTACAAATTATCCTTCTTACGTTAGTACACTCCCATAGATATACAAATTGCGCTTCTTGCCATTGCTACACCCCCATACCTGTACGTGCAAACTGAGATTTTTCCCGTTAGTACACTCCTATAAATGTACAAACTGTGCTTCTTCCCGTTAGTACACACCCATATATGTACAAATTATTCTTCTTACGTTAGTACACTCCCATAAATATACAAAATGTGTTTCTTCCCAGTGCTACAGCACCATACCTGTTCGCACAAATTTTGCTTCTTTCTGTTGGTACACGCCCATAAATATACAAATTGCGCTTCTTTCCGTTGTTGCACTCCCATAAATTTATTTACAAAGTGTGCCTTCTTCCCCTTAGTACACGCCCATAAATATACAAATTATGTTTCTTCCCGTTAATACACGCCCATAAATATACAAATCATGCTTCTTCCCGTTAATACACGCCCATAAATATACAAATTATGTTTCTTCACGTTAATACACGCCCATAAATATACAAATTATGTTTCTTCCCGTTAGTACACGCCCATAAATATACAAATTATGTTTCTTCCCGTTAATGCACGCCCATAAATATACAAATTATGCTTCTTCCGTTACTACACTCCCATAAATATACAAAATGTGTTTCTTTCCATTGTTGCATTCTCATACCTGTACGTACAAATTGTGCTTCTTTCTGTTGGTACACTCCCATAAATATACAAATTGCGCTTCTGTCCGTTAGTACACTCCCATAAATATACAAACTGTGATTATTTCCGTTATTACACACCCATACGACTTCGAAATAATACATGTCGGTTCATATGACATATCTAATGGTATATGTAGTAATTGTAATTATAACATACAGAGGTACAATAAATGACTGTTCTTTATTTCTTTTCTCCTTACATTTTAGTTACGTCAAAGGGGAGAAAAACAAACAACAACAAAACAATGGCGGTGGAATACATCAATTTGAATGAAGAAGAATTAGATGGAAGCTTTTAAAGACTGAGCAAAATATTGTTTACTATTTTGTTTCTACAAAAACTGTTCGTTTTTACTTTTAGAGAAGGTTATGATAGAAAGTCTATCAATACTCGCCTCTGTTCCGACGTAGATGATAACTATTAAAACATACATAAGTCATGGTGAAATATAAAATAAATAGTTCATAATAAACTGTAACATTGTTCTCTTAATACATACATAAGTCATGGTGAAATATAAAATAAATAGTTCATAATAAACTGTAACATTTTCTCTGAAGCATTTATTAAAGATGTCTGACATTTGCATAGCTCAATATTTTAGAAAGGAGATTTCAACATCAACTCATTTTTTAAGAACAATCTGGTATCCCAAGACAGATACTGATGAACATAAACACGAACTGTATAGATGTTGCTGCTCATCCTCTACCAAATATTGCTTTGTAAATGATTTTGTTAACAAACGATCGTGTATTTGTTCCGAGTTACAACCTAACCAGGCTGTGAACATTCACGTTAATAACGTTGAATATTTACATTGTAACACAAGAGATAAAAAATCATCAAACGATGAAGTTAGAAAGTCAGATATAGAGTCAGATAGTGGACCGTCTCTTCTTAAAGGAAATATATTATGTCATTCTGCCTATAATACATCAAAGACATGGACACCAGAAGATCTTCTTACTGACGAATTCCTGGATAAAATGTTAATTCCTAAAGGTAATGTAAAAAAATACCTCTTTAAAAAAAGAAGAAAAAAGAGCACATTGTTTTCAAACATATGGTAAATATGCCAATAACATATGGTAAATATACCAATAACATATGGTAAATATGTCAATAACATATGGTAAATATACCAATAACATATGGTAAATATGCCAATAACATATGGTAAATATACCAATAACATATGGTAAATATACCAATAACATATGGTAAATATACCAATAACATATGGTAAATATACCAATAACATATGGTAAATATACCAATAACTTATGGTAAATATACCAATAACATATGGTAAATATACCAATAACATATGGTAAATATGCCAATAACATATGGTAAATATACCAATAACATATGGTAAATATGCCAATTATTATTTCTTTTATTATTATTACTGGAGCTTTACAGTACACTTGTATTTATTAAAATTCTTAGCCATCAAAGGTTTTTATTAACATTCTTGGTCATCAAAGGTTTTTATTAAAATTCTTAGTCATCAAAGGTTCATAGATATTTCTATTTGTAGTGATACCAAGTTTATTCGTGTTTTATAATTAAATGTAAGCCATGTGACATGCATTGACAAATCACAGCTTTTAATACAATAATGAAAGTAAAAGAAGAGTTTGAAGAAACATGTACCAAGGGAGGTAATCTGAATCGATAAACCGAAGAAGAACAGACAACACAATGATCAAAATAAAAAGTACAAAAGGACAAACAACGAACAACAAAACATACATATAAAAATTAAGATGGAGTAACACGAACCGCACTAAAAACCGGGAGTGAACTCAGGTGCTCCGGAAGGGTAGACAGTTCCTGTTACTTGAGTGATAATTTTACTACATCACATCAAATCAACCGTTAATGATCAAACACTAGAATGTATTTATCTTCAAACTATTTTCACTAGTTTCATTATTGTGGGTTCAATTCTATAGGAAATATAGGTTTGAAAACCGACTACATGACTTACCTCTAATAGTCCAGCCAATCTACGGAAAACATCAACATAATTGCAACAGAGATATTTGTTTGATATTTTGGTAGTTAATAGGTTGCAAAACAACATATTAGAAGTCTACAAAATCTACCTGGTGCGACTGCATGAAATGAGGCTTTAAATAATACGCTGATCGGTGTCCATACCAACAAAGGGAGATAATCAATATAATGGACACACATATAGACAAAATGACGACTAGTACATATCGTGGACAAAAATATTCCTATTCAAGGGAAGATAAATCTATCATTGTAGACATCACTATCAACAGATCAATATTGTTCAATTCTCAAACTGAAATATAGAAATCTTATAGAGATCAATGTTTTTGCTATTTTCAACATTTTTATTTTTTATCTTATGTGTAACACTACTTCCTTTTCATTCTTTGTATAATTATTTACAGGTGAAAAAAGAAAACGGCTTGACAAATTTTATATGGAGTCGAAGAGTCTGCTCATATATCTATCATATCATCTTGGCAGTGAATTCATGGTAAAAGAACGTCGTATGTTTCTTGAAAAGATGTATCCCCCTAGTGTTCGTATTGCTGCAACAACTTTTCAAATCAGCGGAAGTAAAGCTGAAGGGTTAGATATGAAAGGCAGTGATACAGATATAATGCTGCTGTATGGAAATATCTATGAGTACAATGGTGAAAATGTAACTGAACATCTGGGTTATAGATACGATTCGTCAATGCCAGATATACATCCGGGGTATGTTTTAGTGGAATGCGTAACCACAGGAAGAGTGATACGTCCTGTTCCATGTAGTACACTGACAAAAACACTATTAACATGTTTATCCTATTTAGAGGCGTTACTTGCAATGTTCCTCCATGGACCATCGGTCTCCATTTCGTCTTGTGGGAACGATATAGATATCGTGCTATACCTTAAATGTGAATCATGGCCGGTAATAGCAAAAGCATGGATTTGTCGTAAGAGATGTTTTGGGTGGCCATCTCAAGAAATGATCAACAAAATCGTAAAACAAGGCTGTTATATTGTACCAGTTAGGAGTAAAGTGGACAATGCTAGTGAAAATGAATGGAGAATTTCTTTTAATCTTGCAGAAAAATTACTTATATTGACGTTTAACCACACACAGCTAATGATTTATGGAATGTTGAAGATAATTCTTAAAGAAATAATAAGCCAGCATGAAGAAGTTTCTGAGCTACTTTGTTCTTACTTTTTAAAAACAACCCTATTTTGGGTCATCGAAGAAACACAAAGATCAATATGGGATCCGAAATATATGATGTTATGTTTCCATTTGTGCCTTGAACGCTTAATGCAGCTTATCATTGATGAAAACTGTCCAAACTATTTCTTGCCGAAAAATAATATGTTCAATGGAAGATTTTCTCTGTCAGGTAAACAAAAGCTACTTCAAATTTTATGCGAGGTTTCTAAAAGTGGATTAAATTGGACCCGGAAAAGTCCAACAATGTGCAGCCTGAAAGTTTATTTAAGTGATCCATATAAATTACTTCATTTGAAAACATCACAGAAAAGAAAAGAACAAATGGAAACTGCGGCATTTATTATAAGCTTACAGGCACAGAGCAAACTTATAATTGACAATATAGTCAGTTTGAAACAAGAATTTTGGAAACCATACCTGAAGTCACTACTACGCATACCTGTTGTCAGAACAAGTTGTTTAGCACACCTGTGCCATTACATTGACACAAACAACACAAAAATGGACAATAAAACACTTTATGCCTTACGTAAACTGTACATGAAGTTTATTTGCTTAGGCTGCAGGGAAGATCTTGCTTCTGGTAAATTAATATTGGCTTCCTGGTTGTACAATCAGGGCAAGTTGAAAGAATGTTTACTAGTCAGTGATATCGTCTTAAAATGCTTAAGTTTACGTGTGATTCACTGTTGCGGTAGGATAGTTACAGAATGTCCAAACCACGTGATAATGAATTGTCCGAACTTCATTCAGAATTTGAACTATTTTAGCACAATAAATGTTCACTTTACACCTAAGTCAAATTTATCTCTAAAGGAATTTTCCTTTCTGCTCCGTATGTTGTCAAGTTTTGCACAGGACTACGCACGGACTAATGCGCTGCCTATTCACATTTTCCCAGACAGTTATTGTTATTTCCTGAGATATCTTTGTCACTTAAGATTGGGAAATATTCAACGTAGTAATGAAGAATTCTCAGAAATGGAACGTGTCAAATTCATTGGTTCTGAAAATGTAATAAGGATGTATAAATTATTTACGACATATATTCAATTTATCAAACTTTTCAAAATGAACCAAACAGCAGCCGAATGGGAAAGCCAGACAGTAAGTTTAACAGATCTGACAAAGAACATGTCACTGAACGATCTGAGTGGAATTGATATATCTAATCTTTTAAGCGTGCTTGACAATTTTGAAAAGCTTGGGATGGATCCAAATGCTATAAGAAACATACTTGGGATGGACCCGAGTACTATGAGTACTACGATTTCTAATATACTAGGACTTGTTTAAAGGGATATTGTCTACCAGCTGCGTAATTTTTTCATACCCATAAATATTGTCGATTTCCGTACTGAACTTCATAAAATGAAGATTAACACCGAGTTATGCTGCAAAAGATACGATTTTTTGACAAAAAAGACCCAAAACTATCGTTATCAGAATTATTGTCTGGATGACAATATTCAAATCTATTCATATGGCCTTCTATGTGAACACGTCTTGAGCATGCGCACTGTTTAGAAACAATAAACAACATGTATTTCTTGGGCAAAAGAGAAACTGTCAACGCGTGGAAGAAAGCGGACTTTGACGGATTCAGAGAGAAAGATGAATAAAAGTGAAGTATCTTCCAAATGGAACAAATGCAGGATATATGTAGGGGATCAGTTGGACCGTTGCCGTTGGATGGAGCGAACTCAAGGAAGTGCTACGCGTCAAATCTCACGCTGAAGTGGCAAAGATTTTGCTTGATTATTGTTGATAGGTAATTACCTAGCATAAAACGGCCGTATTTGCGAGGTAAACAAACACAAATTTTAAGAGGCCAGCAAAGAGGAAATGGGAGTGCGAAAATGATATCAATGGCAATGCAGTTTATTATTATCAATTTAGAAAAAAATATCTAATCAATTCATTTTTAATGCAAGAATTAAAACTGTACATGGCTTAATGAAAACCCTATAAAGTTCTTTTTATTCAAGCAAATTTATTTCTTTGATATACAACATGTAATTAGGCTTTTAATTTTATCAAATTTCAACAACTTGGACATGAAACTTAGTTTTGGGAACCAAAAGTATATACCTTACATTCTGCGAATTATCACTATAATGGAAAATCAGTATGTATTTTTCAAATAAAAGCTTTTTATTTAAAGAAGCTTCATTTCAATTGCACTTTTAGTTTGGATCCTGTAAGTATAATATATTATTATAAACAAGGTTTTGAAGAAATGATATGAATAATATCCATTGAAATTTTCAGTTTCAGAACTTTTTTTATATATGACTACAAAATTTTACTGAAAATTTCAGAAATGTCCTAACATGCATATTTTAGACCATGGCTAAATGAAAATCATTTTCAATTCCTTTATGCAAACAAGTTTATATCTTGGGTACTGGAAATACATTACATAAATAAGGTTTTAAGTACTTTTCAACAAGTTTGAACATAAAACTTTGTTATGGGAGCCAAAATTATATCTTCCTGTCTGAATTATCACCATAGTGGAAAATCAGTATGTATCTTTTATATAAAAAGCTTTCCATTTAAATAAGTGTCATTTCAGTAGCATTTTTAGTTTGGATCCTGTAAGTATGATACATAAACAAGGTTTTTAAAAAATAATATGAAAATCAATAGAAATTTGCAAGTTTCAGAAACTTTTCTATATATGTGACTATAAAATTTTACTGAAATGTCCTGAACTGCATATTTTAGACTATGGCTAAATGAAAATCGTTTTCAATTTCTTTATGCAAACCAAGTTTATTTCTTGACTATTCTAAGCACATTACATTAACTAGTTTTTTACTACATTTCAACAATTTTGGACATACTTTTTAGTTCAGGGAGCCAAAATTATACTTTACTATCTTAGAATTATCAACATAGACATGATAGAGGGAAATCAATATGTATTTTTCATATAAAGGCTTTCTATTTAAAGAATTGTCATTTGAACTGCTTTTTATCCCCTGGCCAACGAAGTTTCGAAGGGATATAGTAACGCTACTGTCCCTCCGTCACATCCTTGTGAACACTCTAGAATCAACATCCTTCAATGAATTTTGACCAAACTTGGTACATACTTAGTCCTTAAGAGAATTTGAAACCCTATTGATTTTCAAGGTCAAAGGTCAAGGTCATCTGGTCAATTTTTTTACTGCGTAACATCCTTGTGAACATTCTAGAATCAACATCCTTCAATGGATTTTGACCAAACTTGGTACATGCTTAGTCCTTAATAGAATCTGGAATCCTATTGATTTTCAAGGTCATATGTCAAAGATCAAGGTCACAGGCTCAAATTTTTATCACGTAACATCCTTGTGAACACTCTAGAATCAACATCCTTCAATGGATTTTTTACAAAACTTGGTACATACTTAGTCCTTAAGATAATCTGAAACCCTATTGATTTTCAAGGTCATAGCCTCATAGATTAAAGGTCAAGATAACCGGGTCAACATTTTACCGCATAGCATCCTTGTGAACACTCTAGAATCAACATCCTTCAATGTATTTTGACCAAACTTGGTACATACTTAGTCCTTAAGAGAATCTGGAACCCTATTGATTTTCAAAGTCAAAGGTCAAGGTCACCGGGTCAAATCTTTAGGCGAGGGGATACGCCACGCTTTGCCTTTGTTTAGTTTGGATCTTGTAAGCATGATTTATAAACAAGATTTTTAAGAATTATGTGAAGATCCATAGCAATTTGCATGTTTCACAGTGTGTGAATTTAACAGTAGACCGATGGCCCATGTCTGTGGTAAAATCATGCAGGTTTCTGTAAAATTATCTTAATTTTTTAGGCAAATTACTACAAAAACTGGTAATTTCAGACAAATGTGATTTTGTAGTGATTGATATTTGTACTTTTGATTTAGATATTCTGACCAAGGTATTTCTAGAGTAGAAGAAATGAGCAACCATCACATTTCAACGAAACGGATGAAACTGGAGAAATCGAGTTCATTTGTGAACCCATTTGAGTATGTTCATATTGTTAAAGATTAGACATATTCTACATTATGCTTATAGGTAACATTGTCAATATTGTTCAACACAGTCACTTGTATAACAGTTTCCTATTAATTATTGTGGCTTGTATAGTGATACTACTAGAACTATATTATATAGGGATCATGTTGGCTTCTGCGTCATCGTTACATTTTCATCAATCCACAAGCTGAAACGGAATGAAACCAAACTGGGACAGAATTGACGCACGTCTGGCGCCCAAATTTTTTCCTGGAACTTTGATGTAATTTTGTCTCTTTATATTGGGTTGTGTAGATGTGTGCTGGATACATGTATTTAGATTATAGATTCAATATTATTTTGAAAAGCTTTTTCGTTATACAGCTGCACATCAGAACCATATAACAAAATTTGTTTCGATATTATACACATACACTGTAATAAACAATTATTTTTTATTCTTACAGTCTCTCAATAGATATTACTGAAGAGGGCAGTGATGTTGGTGATGATTCTGACGATGAAGATTTTTAATCTAGCCTCAACTTCACTCTAAGGTTTGTCATGTTAATTTCATATGTTTCAGTTGTAACTTACATACTTGAAATTTTGTCCTAATAACAGAACCATGCATGATCATATGTCATAGGAGCTTTATTATACCCCTGCTCCACCGGAAGGGGGTATACTGTTTTACCTCTGTCCGTCCATTCGTCCCAAAATGTTCATAAAAATTTTCTCAGTGATTATTTATGGCAGCAATCTGATCTGATATTTGGTCATAGGCTTCAGAAGGGTCAATCGAAAGTCGCAAACCCGCTGCATTGTCCATGGTCAAGTCCGGTAGAAGTCCCATCCGATGAAGGGAAAGACTTCAACAACAAATGAAGATCAGTTCTGATTTGGGTAACAGACACCCTGTAACCATTGACCAGCTCGTGATGCCTGCCGTAGAACTTCTTGAGGGATGACCACAACCTAAAATCTGTCTACAAATCACTCAAATCCTTCATAAAGTGGACATGTAATGATATGTTTAGTTGCTCATTCACTATACATTCGAGATATTCATCTTGAATTGAAAGTTAGGGCTCCATAGATCATAATCTCAATTCTATTGTTTTATTCTTGTGAATTACACTGTATGTATTTTTCTACTTCAGGTGGCAGAGAAGATACAACAAAAAGACAGCTAGATGGTCTGTGCAGCCTGTTAAAGCTGACAAGTCATATTTCTATGTTCCAAGACTATTAAGGGTCATCATTTGTATGAGACTTCAAGATAATGAAGGAATGAATTAACGTGTGCAGTTGGAAGTAGATGATCCCAGAAGAATCTCGGTCCATCTTGCACCAATTCCACAACCTCCAACTCGGGATAATATTGTAGCATCTCAGAAATCCAGATTTGAAGACCAAGACAAAACAATTGACTATATTGTCGCATAAAATAAATTTAGATTGTCACTCTGTTTTTACTGGTCTAACAGAAGTTCTGCACATTTAGAGCGGAAACGTACCCAAGTCAGGATAATGGGCATTACAAATTGCCCAATGCACAATAATGATAGCACTCAGTGTGTTGGTCTAGTTAGTACAAACCAGAACAACTTTTTAGGACCTCACAAGAAACATCTCTGCCAAGTTTGGTTAAATTTTGTTTGGCTGTTCCCAAGAAGAAGATGAAAATGTTGTTTCCCATAGGGTTTCAATGCAAACTTTGACCTCCGCTGGTGGCCATTTTGAATTTTCAAATGGCGCAAACAGCAACAACACATGTTAAAGACATTTATAGGAACATATATACCAGATTTCAATTCAATCCCTTCAGCATTCTTGAGAAGAAGCTTCTTGAAAATCGACCATTCAGAATTTTCAAAGTCACATGGTGGCCATGTTTTTTGACGAATCTGCACAAAAGTAACAACTCTTGTGTAGGACCTCGTAGAAAACATCTCTGCCAAGTTTGGTTTTGAATTATATAAAAGACTGTCAGTCCATTTTAGAAGAAGTTGTCAGTGCTGATAGAACAAAAAATAATAATAAGATGGCAAAACTTTCAAATTAAATTTACAATTCCAACTGACCAACTTGTGAAATTAACAACTCATTAGGGTTGATTTATTTTTTATTTTTGGTGTTTTAACGCCACTTTCAGCACTATTTCAGCTATATCATGGCGACCAGTTTTAGTGGTGGAGGAAGCCAGAGTACCCGGACAACCACCGACCATAGGGTTGCAAGTGGTAAACTTTATCATTATGGTATATGGGATAAAATACACAATATTTCATGAACAAGTTTTAATTAAATCGTCTAGGAATGAAACCCTTGTGTTGTCCATATATATCAGGATACTTGTCCCTAATTTTCCAAGTACAACAGCTTGGGATCACACATATTACCCCAGCTCCAAGTCGACCATGTGCCCAAATGGTATACTGGCGGTAGGCTGCATACCTATTGGATCTGTTGTAATCCTCGTCATGGGGCATTACTACAAGTTCCTCTCGAAACATTGTAGCAACCCCCAACACTTCCTCATCAAGGACAATCCGATCAATGTCCTGTAATAAAGACAAGAGATTTAATAAAAACAGTAAAGACAGATGGTTATACATTCATCTAGAAAAATGAGCTCTATTTAAAAAAGAAATATAATTCATTATAAGTGAAATAGTTTGCACAAATTCAGTTTAGAGAAATAAAAAAAAGTCTTATTTTGGAAGGAAAGATTTTCTCGTGGGACTTTCTTATGACCACAGTTTTATTTCGTTTTTTTGTTGGTATATGGGAGAACCATTTTGGTCTTGCAAATTTTTTTTATCAATTTACCCCTCAAGCTATTCAATTTTAATCTTATATTATTTTTTCCTAAAAAATTATTTTGATTCTGAATCTTGAAGAAAAAATTTGGCTGGACAGGAGAAAAAAATATATTCCGACTTTACATTTTCACAGTATAATCATATACAAAATTTTGAAGAAAAAAATTTATTGCAACACTTCGCCAATTTAATTAAAATTAGATCTACGCACTTGCTCCCTATTTTAGATCTAATTATACCACCGCTCCCCGAAGGGGGAGTGGGATCTACTGTTTTACCTCTGTCCGTCCGTCCTTCCAAAATATTTTTCGTCACATTTTTCTCAGCAACTATTGATGGCAGAAATCTGATATTTGGTCACAAGCTTCACATAGGTATGCCATATCGTGGGAAACGTTTTTGGAACCATCAGATTCCTACTTCCTGTTTGCCGACTTAGTTGGTTTTTATACACATTGAACATTTATGCACATTTTTCTCAACAACTATTGATTGCAGAAATCTGGTATTTGGTCACAAGCTTCATATAGGTACCCCATATCATGGGAAGTGGCAGGGGTATCATAAGTGAGAATTAGATCACAGTTCACCTTGTTTTAATTAGATTGGCACTTCGCCGGAAAATACGAAAATATGATTTCTGTGGCGTCTGAAAAAAACATTTCTACGGCGAAAAAACGTGACATAGACCCCTTCAAGGTAAATGGTCAGTTCCATATTATTATTGTCTTGTGGAACTAGAAGTAAGGTCTCTTTTGTTTCTAATCCAGCCCAAATTTCTCTGAAACATTCCAGTCAATTAACAAATAAAACAACACTTGCTACGTCATTCGTTTTTATCAGACATGTATTTCACTGTGTTCTACATGTATGTCTCTGTTTTCATATTGTCGGTAAAACTGGCTAAAATAAATTAATTTAACACGTGTATCTAAATCTCGGGGAACAACTTCATAACTTATAAGAAGAAAAAAACTAATTTAGTTATTTTTAACGCCGGCAAAAATTTCCGATCGAAAATACGTAGTTGAACTTGTCCCCATGGGATGCCTCCTGGCATGTTTTCAATGGTTATCGTGGAAATATCGGCTGAATCTGTTAAGGCATGTAGTTTTCATCAAAGAAAATCTATTCCTGATACAGAAATTATTTATTCTACGTCTTTAGATACAATCGGTTCGCAAATAGCTTTTTTCCTCAACTTTTATAGAAACTTACCTCAATATCCATGCTGCAGCATCCGGGCTACTGACATAAAAATAGATAAATAAATAGAGTTGGCCTCGCCCAGGTCAGTGCATAATTAATTAGCTTCCGGTAACGATGGTCAGCTTTTTTAGTCGAAAAATATCCCTTTAACATTATTTTATTATTTAAAATTTTTTTAAATAAATGTTTATTTCATTTACTCTCCTGCAGTATTTTATTATGTCTTTTCATTTCGAGTGGCATGATTTAATCCCATGAAAGTTTTCTCTCTATTCATCAAGTATCTGATTTTCATGTTAGATTTATATAATAGTTACTGATATGGAGGGCGATATTATACAAACATTCCATGTGATTGTGGTCAATATACAAGAATATTTTCCCGAGGTACCTTGAATTGCATGGATGTGTTATATTGTCCGACGCCAACCGCAGAGGGTAGTATAACACATCCATGCAATTCAAGGTACCAAGGGAAAATGTTCTTGTATATGGCCCATCATCACATCGAATATTTGATATATTATATTTTAATAGTAAAACGATTAATCAAAACTAAAAAAATATATTAATAAGTGTAAGTTGACATACTGAATGAGACAAACAGCAAGAAATTTCAAGTAATCTAACAGTTGTGATAATAAACATTAACAGTACATGTGCTGTTATTAAAATTAAATATAGGTTGCAAATGTTTTTATATTTGTCGTCTGTTTACAATAGATTTGTTTAAACCGGAAATCGTCACCGGGCAATATAACTCACGCGCAGGAATTGCAAACGTTATATTTCCTGGTGGACGTAGCAAGTGAAGCTAGAATAGAAAAAATAGCGTAAAATATTGAGTTTCTAATATTAAAAGAAATCTAGTTCCAAGATATAATATCAGGATATACAGACTGCTCAAGGGTCGTGGAACGGACTAGTGGAAATGATATCATTTCCACTGGTCCGTAGCACGATCCAACGGCAGTATGTCTATCCTGATATTGCCCTCTATATCAGTAACTATTGAAGACCGGAATCTGACACATACAATATAAATGCATAAACATTTTTAATCGGGATCATTGATGGTTCCCCTAGGCGTTATCACCTTCGTTATTACCTAATTTGAATTGATTATATACAGCAATTGTTTGAATGGTGTTCAACTTATAATGAGAAAGAAAATGAGATTATAAGTAACATTATAATTCATTAAAACGTAAACAAACAAATATCCATGTATAGACCAGTAGTACCAGTCTATACACGGTTTTTGGACCGGTCTATATCAGCATTCCAATCTATATCGCGGAATAGTGAAGGTCACGTGGAGAGTGTTCAGCCAATTAAATGTATGATTTTTATTCTGATATCCAATAATAATCTAATATGACACGACACAAATTTAATTGGAATTAGAATTTGGGGTGTATCCCTTTGTTCTCTTGGTGATACACTAACATCTAACAACATCCCCCTTGGGGTCATGTCATTTAACCTTTCAATCATACATGATCATCCAATCAAATACAAGAGTTAAATATATTGACCAATCGTACAACAGTTCTTGGTGTGTACTCGGTTTTGATACCTAAAGATTTAGTAGGCTCATCGCTGATTGGTCTGTAGTAAATATGAACCCTGACGTGTCGTTAGGATAAAGAATAAAAAATAAAAAGATACAAAAAAAACCATCTCATTTTAATTAGATAAACCTGGCACTATCTACAAATGTTCTTGTTACCTTTGTCTCAGAAATATCAAAAGCTGACATTGGGGGTAGGTCAAGTATTGGGGATTAAGGTGGTTAGGGTTGTGGTGTTTAAATTAAAACGCCACTTTCAACAATATTTCAGTTATATCTAGGGGGTCAGTTTTATTGGTGGAGGAAACCGGAGAGCCTGGAGAAAACCACCGACCTGTCGCAAGTCAATGACAATCTTTATCACAAAAAAATGGTATCGAGAACAATGCCCCATGAGCGGGATTGGGACTCACAATATACAGTTGTTCTATTTACAATATTGGTTAGTTTTATTTGTATTAAAAAAATACAATTGTTTCTCTTTTTTCATTTTCCTGTCTTAGTTCTCCGTGGCATTCCTATGAGCGGTAGTTCTTGGTTTCATTCCGCTCTACTGGTGTGGTCGCTTTGCGTCTGTATGGTTGTGTATTATTATTCGACGGTGTCACTAGGTGATCACGGTAGCCTTGGAGACGTTGTTGGCGAACAGGTGTGTGTATTGTCTTTTCCTGATTACCTGTGTACAGCTCACCTTCAATAACAAGTTTGTCTCTAACTAGTGTAACTTGTTTATTTTCGCGTCTAGCTTGTTTCATTGTTTCATTATCGGATATATGCTTCTTCTGCGGTTCTCTATTTCGGCAGGAAACTGTTCATTTACACCGTATGGTGTATTCCGTAGGCGGTATCCATTCTTTAATACGAGTTCTAGGTCTCGATGGTAAATAAATCTAGCGATAATAGGTATGGCTTCGTTGACTCCCCTTTTACCAAAACAATGAACGTTACCAATTTCAATGAAATGATTTATTCTAAGTTCTTTGTAGATAAAATCTCTTAATTTAAGTTCGCATTCTTCGTTATGTGAATGACCTAGGCCGGTAAAAATCATGTTCTTCTTCATGGATCTGCACTGTAGATCCAAAACTGTATCTTCCAAATATTTCCCTTTTTCAGGGGTAATATTTGGGTTGGACGAGATATCTTTTTCAAGCTTTGCGAGTCTTCCGTTTAAAGTGTCTAACTTAGTCTTATTGTAGAGACATTTACCTACAGTCCTTCAACACTTGCTTCTAATTGAGCGGTTTCACATTTAATGGCATGAACCGTTTTCTCCAGGTCACCAACTCTCACTAACGCAGATGTAATTGTATTTTTTATTTGATTAATTTTAATAAATGCGTTTTCTAGTTATTTCATTCGTTTGTCAATCCTTTTATCCGAGTCGGTTACAGCTTTCAGAATAACATTAAGCTGAGCTTCCATTGTATTGTTTTTATTTCCTTCGTCAACTTACAATCTAGTTTCTTTTATTAGTTTCGCCGTTTCTTTTAACGACATTGTTTATACCATCGGTGATTGGTCATCAAAGGGTCATGAGTCAATAGGGTAAAGGTCAAATTTACTATGGACAAATACTTCGAATACTTTGAGAGTCCAAAGTCCAACTTGGCGTAGACTGTTGTGAGTTCTTTACATCAGGTGTTATGCCCCGTGGGTATAAAGACGGGTCACAATGAAGAAACTAATTTGATATGTTCCAAAGTATATGTCTAAAAAAGGGTTTCATAAACTCCCGATATATAAAGCTCTAATTTACATGATATATATAATATAAGATATTCACGTTTGCGAAACTATACGTCCAGAACATAAATGCAAATATCCAAATTCTATGAAAATATGGGGAGAGAAAAAACACTCCATGTTGTTTTGTCACATGACCGCCAGTTGAATATGCTCGATTGAATATCAGAATGAATCATGAATTAACCACACACCGTACACACGTGTTTGTCACCTGAACAGCAAAATATAGTGTCAATGCAATAAATAACATGTGGTTAGGTTCATATGTAATAAAAGTTAATCGTGAAAAATGTATTCTTGAAGCAAATATCAGTGCTATAGTCTTTTGGATGTACGAGATCGAAGCTCGAACCCACGATTTACTGCACCAGAGACCACAAGCATTATAACCATGACATCACTGACGCTGATGTAATATAGTTGAAAGTAGTGTTAAACACACATGGTTTGATTGGTTTATGGTGCTTAAGCCCTCTTTCAACAATATTCCAGTTATATCGTGGTGGTCAGTTTCATTGGTGGAGGAAACCGTAGTACCTGGTGAAAACCACCGACCTGTCGCAAGTCACTGATAAACTTTATCACATAATGTTGTATCGAGTACACCTCGCCAGGAACGGGATTCGAACTACCAACTTTAGTGGTGATAGGCACAGGTCGCTCAGGTAGTTGTAAATCCAACTACCATACACTCTCGACTACGATGGCCCCCTTCTAGATGGACTTCCTGAGTCAAACAGCAACACACTCTACATGTATATTTGGTTTTTTTTATTCCTTTCACACTTATATTATACAAGATTAGTTCTGTTCCAATCAACGCCCAGTACATAATCCACAGTGTAGGGGACAATAAAGCTTGGCTGCCTGGGCATTGCCACAAATATTCAGCGTGTCAAGTTGATTACAGTCCACGCCAACCTTATCCTGACAACCAGTGTTGGTTCCTGTAAAATATATTGACGAATACAGTAAACCGATTTTTAAATCTATTCACATAAGTTTGTCAGTAACTTGCGGCAGATCGCTGATTTTCTCCGGGTACTCCGGCTTCCTCCACCAATAAAACTGACCGCCACGATATAACTGAAATATTGTTGAAAGTTGTGTTAAACACCATAAACCATAACCCTAAATATATAGTCTCTTTTATTTCAATATAATTAAGAATAGATGATCGATTGTTTTAACTTCTTAATCTAGCAATCCACAGACATTTAACAACATTCTGTTTCGGATTACGTCCGAGTTCACGGGTCAAACGATCAGTCGAAATCATGAGGTACTGAATATATCTGTGATTTTCCAAAAGGTAGAAAGCTTCAGAATGTGAATTAAAGCGTGACCTGTATTTTAATTGTAATGTATCTGTCATAAGCACTGCCTGTTAATAGTGGGTGATAGTTGTTTAATGCCAACTCAATAATTTTTCAGCTATATCATGGCGAGAACAAGTTAGTTTTCAATGAAATGATGATGAGGTCCGGTTTGTACTAAACCAACACGTTTAGTTGGATTTTTATAGTGCTAGTATACTGACACAACAGTCCGCGGATAAACATGTCGCACAACTTGGACACATTATCCTGATTCCGAGCCAACCAGTCTTTGCTTTTTCTCTCTATTGCCGCGTACTTAGCGGAGAAGCAACAAATACCAATTTTATAGTCTTTGTTTTAACCCGGTAAGGACACGAACCCACCATCTACCCTATTGCAGGCGAGCACACTAACCTTTACACGACCGATTTACACTATTAATCGTAATCAATGACAGATTTAATGTTTCTTACCGTGACCGGAATTAGGATCGTAATCAATGACATATTTAATGTTTCTTACCGTGACCGGCATTATGATCGTAATAAATGACAGATTTAATGTTTTTTACCGTGACCAGCATTTGGATCGTAATTGACATATTTAATGTTCTTACTGTGACCGGAATTAGGATCGTAATCAATAACATATTTAATGTTTCTTACCGTGACCGGCATTAGGATCGTAATCACTGACATATTTAATGTACCTTACCATGACCGGCATTTGGATCGTAATCAATGACATATTTAATGTTTCTTACTGTGACCGTCACTAGAATCGTAATCAATGACAGATTCAATGCTTCTTACCGTGACCGGCATTAGGATCGTCATCAATAACAGATTTAATGTACCTTACCTTGACCGGCATTTCGAACGTAATCAATGACATATTTAATGTTTCTTACCGTGACCGGCATTAGGATCGTATTTTATAACAGATTTAATGTTTCTTATCATGACTGGCATTAGGATCGTAATCAATGACAGATTTAATGTTTCTTACCGTGACCGGCATTTGGATCGTAATCAATGACAGATTTAATGTTTCTTACTGTGATCGTCATTTGGATCGTAATCAACGACAGATTTAATGTTTCTTACCGTGACCGGCATTAGGATCGTAATCAATGACATATTTAATGTACCTTACCATGACCGGCATTTGGATCGTAATCAATGACAGATTTAATGTTTCTTACTGTGACCGTCACTAGAATCGTAATCAATGACAGATTCAATGCTTCTTACCGTGACCGGCATTAGGATCGTCATCAATGACAGATTTAATGTACCTTACCGTGACCGGCATTTGGATCGTAATCAATGACATATTTAATGTTTCTTACCGTGACCTGCATTAGGATCGTATTTTATAACAGATTTAATGTTTCTTATCGTGACTGGCATTAGGATCGTAATCAATGACAGATTTAATGTTTCTTACCGTGACCGACATTTGGATCGTAATCAATGACAGATTTAATGTTTCTTACCGTGACCGGCATTTGGATCGTAATCAATGACAGATTTAATGTTTCTTACCGTGATCGTCATTTGGATCGTAATCAATGACAGATTTAATGTTTCTTACCGTGACCCGCATTTGGATCGTAATCAATGACAGATTTAATGTTTCTTACCGTGATCGTCATTTGGATCGTAATCAATGACAGATTTAATGTTTCTTACCGTGACCGGCATTAGGATCGTAATCAATGACATATTAAATGTACCTTACCATGACCGGCATTTGGATCGTAATCAATGACAGATTTAATGTTTCTTACTGTGACCGTCACTAGGATCGTAATCAATGACAGATTCAATGTTTCTTACCGTGACCGGCATTAGGATCGTAATCAATGACAGATTTGATGTTTCTTACTGTGACCGTCACTAGGATCGTAATCAATGACAGATTCAATGTTTCTTACCGTGACCGGCATTAGGATCGTAATCAATGACATATTTAATGTACCTTACCATGACCGGCATTTGGATCATAATCAATGACAGATTTAATGTTTCTTACTGTGACCGTCACTAGGATCGTAATCAATGACAGATTCAATGTTTCTTACCGTGACCGGCATTAGGATCGTAATCAATGACAGATTTAATGTACCTTACCGTGACCGGCATTTGGATCGTAATCAATGAAAGATTTGATGTTTCTTACCGTGACCGGCAATATGATCATAATCTATGACATACTTAATGTTTCTTACCGTGACCGGCATTATGATCGTAATCAATGACAGATTTAATATTCTTACCATGACCGGCATTTGGATCGCAATCAATGACAGACTTAATATTTCTTACCGTGACCGGGATTTGGATCGTAATCAATGACAGAATAAATGTTTCTTACCGTAACCGGCATTTGGATCGTAATCAATGACAGATTTAATGTTTCTTACCGTGATCGTCATTTGGATCGTAATCAACAACAGATTTAATGTTTTTTACCGTGATCGTCATTTGGATCGTAATCAATGACAAATTAAATGTTTCTTACCGTGACCGGCATTAGGATCGTCATCACTGACATATTTAATGTACCTTACCATGACCGGCATTTGGATCGTAATCAATGACAGATTTAATGTTTCTTACCGTGACCGTCACTAGAATCGTAATCAATGACAGATTCAATGCTTCTTACCGTGACCGGCATTAGGATCGTCATCAATGACAGATTTAATGTACCTTACCGTGACCGGCATTTGGATCGTAATCAATGACATATTTAATGTTTCTTACCGTGACCGGCATTAGGATCGTATTTTATAACAGATTTAATGTTTCTTATCGTGACTGGCATTAGGATCGCAATCAATGACAGATTTAATGTTTCTTACCATGACCGGCATTTGGATCGTAATCAATGACAGATTTAATGTTTCTTACCGTGATCGTCATTTGGATCGTATTCAATGACAGATTTAATGTTTCTTACCGTGACTGGCATTAGGATCGTAATCAATGACAGATTTAATGTTTCTTACCATGACCGGCATTTGGATCGTAATCAATGACAGATTTAATGTTTCTTACCGTGATCGTCATTTGGATCGTAATCAATGACAGATTTAATGTTTCTTACCGTGACTGGCATTAGGATCGTAATCAATGACATATTTAATGTACCTTACCATGACCGGCATTTGGATCGTAATCAATGACAGATTTAATGTTTCTTACTGTGACCGTCACTAGAATCGTAATCAATGACAGATTCAACGCTTCTTACCGTGACCGGCATTTGGATCGTAATCAATGACATATTTAATGTTTCTTACCGTGACCGGCATTAGGATCGTATTTTATAACAGATTTAATGTTTCTTATCGTGACTGGCATTAGGATCGTAATCAATGACAGATTTAATGTTTCTTACCTTGACCGGCATTTGGATCGTAATCAATGACAGATTTAATGTTTCTTACCGTGATCGTCATTTGGATCGTCATCAATGACATATTTAATGTTTCTTACCGTGACCGGCATTAGGATCGTAATCAATGACATATTTAATGTACCTTACCATGACCGGCATTTGGATCGTAATCAATGACAGATTTAATGTTTCTTACTGTGACCGTCACTAGGATCGTAATCAATGACAGATTCAATGTTTCTTACCGTGACCGGCATTAGGATCGTAATCAATGACAGATCTAATGTACCTTACCGTGACCGGCATTTGGATCGTAATCAATGACAGATTTGATGTTTCTTACCGTGACCGGCAATATGATCATAATCTATGACATATTTAATGTTTCTTACCGTGACCGGCATTATGATCACAATCAATGACAGACTTAATGTTTCTTACCGTGACCGGGATTTGGATCGTAATCAATGACAGAATAAATGTTTCTTACCGTGACCTGCATTTGGATCGTAGTCTATCAACATTTTGTTACATAACGGTGTATCACAACACTTGACCTTGACTGTCTGGGCTTGTCGTTTTTTACCCACCACAGGAGCACCAGATGTTAAAGCATCACATACCTGTAAGATGAAACAATATGCCAGTAATACAATATAACTATGTGTTTGATATTTACTTAGTAAGTTTAGTATTCCTATCATCAAACTTATAAATTATTTTTAAAAAGACATTATATTTTCATCGTTCATTTTCGATGGTGCAAACCTTTCTTTAGGCCTCTGTATCCAGATTTCCAAGAGGACGTCGTATTTTATTGGGTTTAAATGGTAAGATTGATTGATTGATTGATTGATTGATTGATTGATTGATCAGATTTATTCATTGAATATTATTTAGCATCAGTTGCATATTCACAAGGACAAATTAACATACAAATCTGTACGTGTGTATAAATATGTCAATATGTTACTAAGATGATCCTACTGGTGGAATTTTAATTGGCACTTATATAATTAGATAAACTGAATAGGAGGGGCACCATTTGCTCTTTTACTCATTAAGATCTAGCATTATGGCCATATTAATTTTTAGTGCAAGCTTTGTACTCATACTTCAAACCTATCTAATCAAGACGCGTCGTTCCCCTATTAAAACAATTACCATGAATTATCAATAGTTTATAACACTTACCAGTTTACTTTGACATGTCAATGAAAATCGAGTCAAACCATCAAGAATATAGGCAACTTCCTCACAAGACTGAAATAGAATCATAACCATTAAAAATTTAAAGAAAAGCAAAGATATTTACAGATAGGTCACGGCAAAGCAAGGGAAGTTACTCCATGCTTATGTAAGCAATGCATACACAACACATGTTGATCATCACTAAAAAATTATACGGATGTAAATGGACATGGCAGACTAATCAAAAACATAACACATAACATCTGATGGCAGACTAATCAAAAACATAACACATAACATCTGATGGCAGACTATTCAAAAACATAACACATAACATCTGATGGCAGACTATTCAAAAACATAACACATAACATCTGATGGCAGACTATTCAAAAACATAACACATAACATCTGATGGCAGACTATTCAAAAACATAACACATAACATCTGATGGCAGACTATTCAAAACATAACACATAACATATGATTATGGTATTGGTGCACAACCACACGTCAGTACTGTAAGGTTCGTGGTGTGAAAGCAACGACTTTAGCAACCCAGCCTACCAGATCCGTCGATTATCGATCATGCCAAATTGCTATACCGTCGTATCTTCTAGTTGTTTCGAAGTCGAAGGGATCAATGATTTTCGAGTATTCGAGCTATCAAGCATAAATTAATCTGAAACTTCAATACCTGAGGTAGACATCGGAGACGAACCTACGTAAGTTGTGTTAGGTCTGTTGTCAACAGGTAATGACGATCCATTCGACCACGCATACCCCTTTCAATATTACGCTTAATAACGCATATGACAAGTTTGAACAAGATTTCGAATATGCTGTAAAAAAAAATATGCAATAACTACGCGTTGACGTTCTTTATCTACTTGAGGTGGGCATCAGTAAGTTGTGTTAGGCCTGTTGTCACAAGGTAATTATGAACCATTCGCCCATGCATTCTCCTGTCAATATTTCATTTTTTAACGCATATGAGGAAAACTTTGAACACGATTTCGAATGCGTTGGGAAAAAAACTCAATAATTATGCGTTGACGTCATTCATCTCTGTTCAATCCTTTTTCGCTATGATATTTAATAGAACCGTAGATATCAAATTTAGTGCGCATGACGAGTTTCTAAAATAAATTTCACCAGGTACGCTTTCTACTGACAGTATGCAATACGTTACCTCCCCTGCTGCACATTGCATCGTTTCTTTGCATGTTTTAGGGTCATCTAAACCATCACAATGGTAACAGGTTATACCATGAGCTAAAATAGAATAAATATTTTGAAATTAAAAATCGCCATTTATTATCGTAGTTGGCGATGTGACCTTCGGCACCTCTTTCGATTTACCATTTGAAGTGTTCTTTCGTCAGACGTTTAAGGTCTTGTAATAATAATCTAGACTTGTCTAGTTCTAAAACAACCCGTAACCTCCTGAGCACATGATATACTAGGTTACACAAAACTCAACTCGATTGTAATCCGGTCAATGGATGTTTTCGGGTTGATATAATGAGCTCAATAATTGTGCCTGGTCTATTATTCAATTTCTAAAGAAAATCAAAATATGTTCTATTGTCTACATGATCTGTTTACATAGTATCCTTCGACTAAAAATGGTAAATATATAGCATACAAGCTAAGGTATCAATCCTTCAAAAAGAAAATGAAAATGGAATGTTGGCTTTTTTTTCTCTTACAAAGTTTTGCTTTGTGCTTTCAAGACAGATAGTAAATTACTCTAGATCACTTAGTTTCCACGAACTAGCTTAATTTTAGCTTAATGTATTTGCAAAAATATACAAATTGGACAAGACACGAGTTATATCAACTCACAAGTTCATTTCCATACAATAATAGGTTGTACGACTCCGTTCTAGTTTCCATTTGAAATTTAGATAATATATGTTATATTGGGAAGCCTCTGGTACCACTGTAAAACCAATGTTTCTTTTCTAAAAAAAATCTTGTTGATAAAGAATAATAAACTAATCACCTCTACACTGAATAACTACATCTTGTGTATGTGTACAGTGATTATTGCCCCATCTGTCATGGATACACTGGTCAATAGCTGTCTCATTTCCTGTACACTGAAGATGGTTGAGCCATATCGGCATGGTAGTTACCGATTGTGTAGAACCAAGAGATGCCAATTGTTTAATTATTGGTGAATCACTGAAATAAAATGGTCGATGCATTATTCAGATTGTGGGAGTTTAGGCGTTTTTCTTTTTTTTTATTATTAAAGTGCCTAAAATCTGATTCAACCCACCATTTCTTTAGAAATGCCTGTACTAAGTCAGGGTCATTACGGTTTTCACAGTTTTCCGGTTGTTGACTGATTTTGTCTGTTTATATACTTGTGAGTTTTGACTTTCCCTTTGTAAGATTGTTCGGAGTTCGGTAATTTTGTTATTACCCTTATGCAAAGCCATGAAAGTGAACTGTCAAATATTTGTGTGTTAGGTGTAATAAATTCTATTGGAATTTAGTCATTTTCCCAGTGTTGTATTTCATTTTGGGGGAGGGAGGCGGGGGGGGGGGGGGGGGAGGGGGTATTTTAGCAATTTTTCAGATATATTGTGGTAAACGGATTAATCAGTGGTGGAAACCAATGTAAGAAGAAACCGAGCAACCATCCATATGTAGTCAATATATGTCTTCAGATCAAATAGTATGAATTAAATTAAGTATTGAATATTCCTAACCATATCATATTCAGATTAGAAACTACTGGCATGCTCGAGTTCGATTTACTCAAATGTATTCCTTGTTTGTTCAACGAGGTATACAAAATGTCCATTAGTTGTCCAATATCTGTTTATACAATAATCTACTGTCGTGTTATATAGTTGATCAATTTTAATTTCTCTTTCTGAATTTCGATGTTGTACATGTTGATGAAGGTATTTGTAGAACTATTATGTCTTGTTATAGTTTACCTTGGGTATCCAAGCATACTACAGACAACTTGGGCAGCCTCTTGGTTAAAGCCATCACTACATACACTTCCCCATTGGCCAGTGTGGAAGACCTCCAATCGACCTTCATACGGCACTGATGTACCGGTCAAACGAACCGGACTTTCAACTTTTCCTTAAAACATCAATAAATGCAAATATATAAATTCGACTAATATATGATGACTCTCATAAAATTATTTGATAGTTTGTTCAACAATTGAGCTAGATTTATACTATCTTCTTTGTGTTAAATTTCATTGGTCATCTCATCAATGTGAAAAAAACGAATTATTTGAACTACACTTAAAGCATTTTTCGATTGAATCATTTACAAAAAAAATGTACACTGGAAAAATTAAATAAAACACAGAATTTCAAATACTTCGTTCTAACGTTAGAAAACACACAAACTGTGTCAGCCCCCATGTTTTATTAGAAGCAGATATTCTATTCCTTCAATTCCAATACTTTGATGACACCTTTTTTACCATTCGGTCTCTCAGGAAGACCATTAAGTGCATTGGATTTTAATGAATAATTTATATTAAGAAACATCAAATGTGACCTGACTTCAACCAGTTATATCAACTGCCTACAAAAAATAGGATGAAACCAGCTTAACCTTCTCCGTAAGTTATCTACAGTCATTCAGCTACCTTGTCATTGGAACTGTCTATATCTTACTACCATTGCTGTGATAGTGTATGGTTTTTTTTAATTAGAAACGAAACGTCTTGAATTTATATGATTTTTGTTTATATTGCTCGCATATGGTTGGATGTTAACTATCTATTTATGAAGAATGGAATGATGTTATTTCTGTAACTGGCTTAAAACCGTTATTTATGTGTTATTTTTCAAAACAAAAACAGCTATATTTCTAATATATACATTTATCCTTAACTCTTTGTCATAGCAAATAAAAGGTAGAGAAAACCGAAGGGGTAATCAAGAATGGGCAATCCCTAGAAACATTGGCAACATTGAGTACACATGACACAGGACGAAGACAAACAAAACAAAAAACACAACACAACACAGAAAACTAAACAGAACCCCATTAAATAGCTGGTGGCAAACCCAAGTGCCCGAAAAGAGTTAGTAATCCCTGCATCTTATAAGACACAATATTGTATTGTTTACTACTTATCCTCATCATTGAGATATCATGTTTATTTACTACAAGGGGAAATAACTCTATTAAACATTAATTGGAGCTCTGATCATGACCATTTCATATGTAATAACATGTGATATAGGTATTAACTCAATGCATCAATATATACATCCAGATCTGAAAAATACCAATATATATACAAAGAAAAAAGTTAAGAACCCCCTATCTATTAAAACATAATAAGTTGCGCTAAGTTTAGATTTCAATATTTATATTGATTATAGCAAGAACAATGTTCCATTAAAAAGATGTGCTCACATAGGTGTGACCATTATGTCTAATATCGACTAGACATGCACGTGAACCATGCCTCTCACGCATTACTCAAATTTCAGTATGTTCACGCTTCGAATTTGGGTATTTAAGTCCTGTGTTTTTAAAAAATATTCATTCTCAGGAAGCATGGTACGAAGGCGAATATCAGAAGCACAAGGATGGCAAATAATCGGCATGCATACAACAAGGATGTCCTTCAAAGCTATTGGACGTCATATGGGCTACCACTATGCTGTAGCCAGCCGACTGGTGAGAAAACACACACACACCAACAATGTGAAAGACTTGCCAAGATCCGGCAGACCACGGGTAACATCTGATCGTGACGACAGGGCATTGCAGCGTTTGGTTAGTCGAATGCCATTCGCAACCAATCCCGTACTCAAACAACACTGGCTGATCAATAGACGTCTGTCAACAAGAACAGTTAGAAACCGTCTGAAATCAGTGGGACTTAAGTCAAGGAGGGCCATTAAGCGTCCACTGTTGGCAGACCGACATCGACGAACACGTTTGGCATGGTGTTTAGCACGACGTGGTTGGAATTTAAGGACATGGCGCAAGATCCATTAGTCAGACGAGAGCCGGTTTCTGCTTCATGTAACCGACGGCCGCATGAGGGTTTGGAGACAGCCTATACCCCAACAAACATCCAGCCAACTGTCCCTTACGGTGTATCTCTCATGACTGCAAGCTGGATTTAGGCACCATACAAGGCAACCTAACTGGTGATCAGTACATCAAAGACGTCTTGCAACCAGTTGTTGTCTCCCACTAGTTACAAGGCCTGTGTGTATGGATGACAACGCCAGGCATCATCGTTCAAGAGCAGTAACCGCCTACTTCCAAAGCGAAGCCGTGACTTCTGTTCCTTGGACAACCATGAGCCCGGATTTGAATCCCATAGAGCATATTTGGGACATGTTAGGCCATCGTATACAACCTCGGGAACCTCCTGTGCAAAACATTCGTCAGTTGAAAGCAGAATTGCATCGGGAATAGCAGCAGCGATCAGAACAGGACATCCGACGTCTAACTGGAGGGATGAGACGCATGGTTGAGGACGTCATCCAAGCACGTGGAGGTTACACCCGGTACTGAACTTTGAACAATAGATCTCGTCAAGTGATTCATAAGTGACGTTTTGAAAGTGAAATGACAATATTATCGTGCTTTTTGAACTGTGAAGGTCAATACTTTAACTGGACATGTTTTACTGCAAAAACTGGCCTTGTGATATTGTGATTAAATATTCATTAAATTAACATTTTTCTTGATTTTTATTTTGGTGGTTTCTTACAGCCAATGTAATGTCCTAACAGGTACCATTGCGTGCTTGAGCTTATCCGGTCAGTAATCTCCTGATACTTTTCGTATCATTTGTCATTTCAAAAAAACATTAGCGTGCATAACTTTTTTCTTAGTGTATAGTATGTGTAATGTATTGTTGTGTAAATGAATTGCAGTATCTGTATTGTATGTAAAAATGGAAAATTACAAAAAGAATAATAAAACTGTTTATAAATTTAGTTTTACTTCCTTTCTTACCGTCACACCTAATACCAACGTCTTCACTGTGATCACAATTATTAGAGCCATAAGGGTTATGTCTACATGCTGACAGACTATCCTCTCGTCCAGTACAATGAACGTTATCTAGTAAGATTGGGTCCATGCCGGGTCCAAAATGTGCCCCCTTTACTGCCTCTGCGTTAGTCCTAATAAAATCACAAGTTTAAGAGCATTTTAATTAATGGAAATCATCTAGACCCTGGATTTGGACGGACACAAACACGTGGCGGAATTAAACCGGTCATTGATATCACAACTCCTTCTCATGATTTCTGTTGTTGTTTTGTGTGGATATTTGCAGTTTGTCAGTGTTTGGTTATATTGTTGATCATAATTATTTTCAACAGTTTAATCTGAAAATTGAAACCAGCAGTTGTTTTTTAATTACTTAGTTTTAAAGTGCATATCACTACTAACGTTGTGAGTTCGAATCCCACTCAGGTGAGATCTACTCGATACAACATTATGTGATAAAGTTTGTCAGTGACTCAGTTTCCTCCACAAAAAAGTGGCGTTTAATACCATAACCCCCTCCTCAATGAAAACATGATGACAACGAACAAAGTGAAAAATTATGTCGACTTACGTGGCAAATCCTAACATGCTGCATGCCACTTTAGCTGCTCTGACATCAAACTGATCGTCACAAACTGTCCCCCATTGACCCCTGTAGAAAACCTCCAAACGTCCTTCAAATGGCGTCTTGCCATCAACTAGTCTTATCTGCACAGATGTATTCACATTAACTGAAATTATACAATTAAATAATTTAAGATTAACACGACAGGTGCCACTAGTGGAGCAGGAACTACCTACTCTTCCGGAGCACCAGCGTTCTCCCCAATTTTCAGTAGGGTTCGTGTTACTCGATCTTTTGTTTTATTAGTATGCTTTGTAGATCGTTTGTCCTTTTTCTGTTGGCCATTGCATTGTCTGTCCTTCTTCGATTTACGGATTCTGATTAACCCGTTGGTATCTTGAAGCTCGTCTTTGTTTTTGTTTGTTTTATATTATACATTAAGTTCAAGAAATCTTTGAAGATACCAAAAAGAAGCCTTAAATCGAAAGAGAACATGCAATAAAATGGCCAAGCGAAAAAGAACAAAATATTACACAGAAATCTAAGCGATTGAGCAACACCAACCCCACTCAAAACCGGGGATGAACACAGGTGCTCCGGTAGGATACGCAGTTCCTGCATCACTAGAGGCACCCGTCATGTTACTCTAGTTACAAACCCAGTGATAAGTCATAAATGAGGAAAAGATCGGATTGCGATTTCGACAAGACTATTCCCCCAGCGTTCTTACCAACAACAACAACAACAAATATATGTGAGGTCAGAGGTCAATACCAAGGTAGATATATATTATAAAGGTAGATATATATTACAAAGGTAGATATATATTATAAAGGTAGATATATATTACAAAGGTCGATATATATTATAAAGGTAGATATATATTATAAAGGTAGATATATATAATATAAAGGTAGATATATATTATAAAGGTAGATATATATTATAGAGGTAGATATATATTATAGAGGTAGATATATATTATAAAGGTAGATATATATTATAAAGGTAGATATATAGTATAAAGGTAGATATATAGTATAAAGGTAGATATATATAATATAAAGGTAGATATATATTATAAAGGTAGATATATATAATATAAAGGTAGATATATAGTATAAAGGTAGATATATATTACAAAGGTAGATATATATAATATAAAGGTAGATATATATTACAAAGGTAGATATATATTACAAAGGTAGATATATATAATATAAAGGTAGATATATATTATAAAGGAAGATATGTATTATAGTGCACTCGAGAAGATAACCAAATGGTCAAACAGTATAGCGTAAATCAGTTAATGAAAACGTAGATACCAAATTTAGTGCGCATGACACGTTTCGGGAATAATCTTCATCAGGTACGCTCAAAATCATCTCTACCTGAAGGAGGAGAATGTGAAAACATTAGCACGAGCACATTGTTTCACTAGGAGATAATGCTTTGCACCTATAGAACTACTTTAACTCCGTCTATTTTTGTTGAAGGGCCTGAATCAAGCCAGCTGTGTGAGAAATACAAGAAATACACATGACGAGACATGATGACAGTAGTTGTTTGTCCTCATATCAAAGATACTCACCAGCATTACAGATTACACCGGCGTCCTCCGTATGATCACAATCATGTTGGCCGTATCCATCAAACTGACAATCTCCTAAACTACTTTCAGTACCACTACACTGTAACTCATCCATGAAAATAGCACCAGTACCATCACCGTATTTAGAATTGCCAACTGCTATTGCCGTACTGCAGAGTAAATACAGGAATGTTATGAGTTTTATTTTCATGTTTTTAAATATCTTCCTAGATTGGTGACACACTTTTGTATTTCTGTGTGCATAAATAAATAAATCTCTCACTGAAATAATTAACATTTAAAAAAAAACAACGAACAAACAAATATCTCTCGTAATGGAATCTTTCAATTCCAAGATATAACTGTAATATTTTTGAAAATTGCACTAAACACCATAACATTAACCTTATACCACATATCTTCTGTAAATAAACATGCCGATCTTTCTTCGACATCAAAGTTGTAAACCATAATTAACGTCATCAATGAATTGATATTAATATGGAGTTTTCAGTCGAATTTTATGCTGGGTCTGGATTGAATTTCTTTTTCAAGACATTTACCACTTGTCTGATATAGCATCTTTGTCTGTTACACTCTTTCTACTGTGCACCACTCGGGAAACGTGGGAATTTATCACTATCTTGCAAGAAGAGTTTGAAGATATCAAAGGTTTAATCAGAATCCGTAAATTGAAGAAGGACAGACAACACAGATATTCTGTAACGGAATGGTGGCGACCGTAAAACTTTCAAAGTGATGAAATCCGGATATAGGAATCGCAAGCTCTGGAATATCGGATCAACTGAGATATATATACTCCATATGCAGGCGCTGCTAATATGCTGCCACATATACCTGATTTTCAATACTGTTTCGTGTGAACCTATCAGTTTCCCGTGAAGTAGACACAGTACTGATATAAGGAACGTCGTGTTCGTGATAAAAATTATGTTGGTTGGATTTACAACTACCTCTGCAATCGGTGCCTATCGCCACTAAAGATGTGAGTTCGAACCCCGTTCATGGTGAGGTGTACTCGATACACCATAATGTGATCAAGTTTGTCAATGACTTGAGACAGGTGGGTGGTTTTCTCCGGGAACTCCGGTTTCCTCCGCCAATAAAACTGACCGCCACAATATAACTGATATATTGTTGAAAGTGGCGTTAAACACCATAAACCAAACCATCCAAAGTACATACCCGTTGAATCCCAACATCCTACAGATTACACGTGCTTCTCTATCGTCGAACTGATCATCACATACTGTACCCCATCTACCATTATGATTAACCTCTACACGTCCCTCTGTAGCAGAAGGTCCATCTACTAGCCTGACCTGTGTCACTCCGCCACCTGCAAAATATATGAGTGAGTTTTATACTTTAATATATCTAATATCACCATCAATATAAAAAAAATGCATAGCAAAAAACATTAACTTTTACTTTACATTATCATTGGGGGGAGGCTTTTTGTCAGGGGGCTTTTCTCCTGTTCCCCTTTATTCCTTGTAAATATTAACATATAAACCTGCTAGAAAGTGAATCGAACTATTGACTACAACTGGTTTTAAGCCCCACTGTCCAGACATTGACTTAAGCATTGAAGCCCCGTTGTCATGCCTTTGACTTTCATTAATATACCTATTTGCTCTAAAAATGATTTCCAGATTACTTAGTCATTCTCTCTAATTAATGTTTCTCTTTCGCTTTGTCATGCAAATGTTTTAAAACTTTCCACTTTTCTCCTGTCCACTTATCCCTCCTGACGTTTTCCTATTGCATTAGGAGCCATCGTGGTCGTATGGTAGTTAGATTTACAACTACTTGTACAATCAGTACCCGATACAACAGTATGTGATAAAGTTTGTCATTGGGTTGCGACAGATCAGTGCTTTTCACCAGGTACTCCTGTTTCCTCCACCAACAAAATTGACCGCTATAATAGAGCTGAAATATTGTTGAAAGTGGCGCTCAATACCATAACTCTAACCCTCATATCGCGTTGTCATTTACTCTTTTCAAAGAATCGTTAATTACTTACTGTCTTTTCCAGAACAGCTGACTCCAGCATCTTCAGTATGATCGCAGTCATTGTTACCATAGCCACCAAAATTACATGATCCGAGAGTGGCTTCATTTCCGGTACAGTCAACATCATCCATTAATATAGTTCCTGTTCCACTGCCAAAGTAGGCATTACCATATGGTTTGGGAGCACCACTATTGATAGAAGAAGACATAACAACGAACACGATTTCATGAGAATGAAACTCCCATTAATATTGTTGCTATTAATATATTGGCAAAATCAATGGCACATATGTTGCAACACATCGGTCAAAACATCCAATTCGCATATATTGATAGAAGATGACATGAGCAGGTAAACGAGTCCATGAGATTAATATTGTTGCTACTTCTATATTGGCAAAATCAATAGCGTAGATGTTGCTACGCGGCTGTCAAAGCATCCAATAATATAGTATTTGTATGCAAAGGACAGCACTTCTATTTTCGGATTTAATTAATGAACTGTGTATAAATGATATATTGTGCCTGTCCCAAGAACAGGATTCAAACATCATATGTCCTGGTCTTTGTTTTGTGTTCAATGAGGTGATTGTTGGTGGAATTGTTTAATAATTCAATTATTAAAGAATCTAAGTTTCTCATCCATCAGGCATAGGTCACCTTATCCGATCTTGGATATCCTGTTTACGTCCTTTGGTTTTATTGTTCCCAAGATTTAAAATTACTTGGCTTTTTAATTTTTCAATTTTTAGCGCTCCTGATAAAGGTTATTCCAGAAACGCATCGCGCGCACTAAATTTGATATCTACGTTTTAATTATCTTTTTGTTTTTGCCAGTGAGAAATTTAAGATTTATATGATATACACAATAAGCAAACACAAAATTTGTGTATGTGTTTTCATGATCATATAGCACTAACGAAAGATGTATATTTTATCTAGGTTTTATTTTGGGCATATTAACATATCACCAAATATCAGCGGTGATCCCTAATATGAAGCGCTACCTTTAGATATTTATTGATTGATTAATTTATTGATTGATTAATTGATTGAATCTTTGACTGATTGCTTCAATGATTAAAATTTAACGCCCAACAATCGGTGTTTCAGCTATATTCATTTCAATAATATATAAGACATATATATATATAGAAATAAGTAAAAGATCTACAAAAGAGCTCTTTAGTGTACAAGGAGCACGGTCCCTGGTCAAGCGGACAGCTCCTCACCGAGAGGGCACACCCTGTTCGTAACCTGAGAACGCGCTCAGCGTCTCTGTGGGTTTGGGACTTGGGAACGGGAGTACCAAGCGTTAGCACTAAAGATCGAGACTGTAAGCTTCATATTCCGTCCAGCGGCAGATATTTGAAAAGTTGATATAGGCGTAAGGAAATGCACTATTTTTTTAATAACAAGTAAGAGCGATTCATAAATGAGCACATCTCCATGAAGTAAAGTCGACAATTACCAAGCGATCTTTAGATTGGAGGATGCATTTGCTTTTTTGCAAATTGTTGTCAAATACTATTTCTTTGAATTGAATTGATTTGATTTATTGTGTTTAACGCCACTTTTGGCAGTATCTCAGCTATATCATAGCGACCCGTTTTAGTGGTGGAAGAAGTCGGAGTACCCGGAGAGAACCACCGACTTGCGGCTGCGAGTAGAGTGCACCCATTTTTTTGTAATTTACAAAGTTGGGCGGGAACCCACGATGCATTGGTGATATGAGTTGTTAGGTAATCCAACTACCTAACTCATTGAGCCACCTGGGCCGTATAAATAAGACACGAGCCATATAAATATCAATAACGAAAATACGTACGTAGTAAATCCCAGCATTTTACAGACAACCTTCGCATCCTGTACCGTCCATCCATCGTCACATATTGTGCCCCATTCTGATCCAAAGTTGACCTCTACACGACCTTCATCGGGAGACGGACCATCAACTAACCGTATTTGTAAATGTGGGGGTTGATCTAATAAAACAAATGCATTTTATTTAATTCCAACGGAAAACAATGATGCAATATATCCATGCATTTGCAAAATATAATTTTAAGGGGTAAAGTACTGATACGTCACAAATACAATCAATGCCGGATGTCGATATAGCTATACTGTTACAAAATACGAGAATTTCGCCGGAGAAAGAAAAGGTTGAAGATATAAAAGTGGAAGGACAACAAATCAAGGAAAATATAGAAAACAATATATATATAACACTAATTCAAGAAAAGTTAAAGGATACCAAAGGGTAATCAGAAGTCATAAATCGAAGAAAGTCAGAATAATTCAATTTAATCTAATTAAGTGCGCACGACATGCTTCAGAAATAAACTTCATCTGGTACGTCCACAGTCAATAGATTGGAACGCCAAGAAATCTTTAGAAGCAAGAAAATCTTTGGAAGCTAGAGAATCTTTGGAAGGAAGAAAATCCTTGGAAACAAGAAAATCTTTGGAAGCAAGAATAACTTTGGAAGCAAGAAAATCTTTGGAAGCAAGAACATCTTTGGAAGCAGGAAAATCTACGAAAGCAAGAGAATCTTTGGAAGCAAGAAAATCTTTGGAAGCAAGAGAATCTTTGAAAGCAAGAAAATCTTTTGAAGCAAAAAAATCTTCGAAAGCAAGAGAATCTTTGGAAGCAAGAAAATTTTTGGAAGCAAGAGAATCTTTGGAAGCAAGAAAATCTTTTGAAGCAAAAAAATCTACGAAAGCAAGAGAATCTTTGGAAGCAGGAAAATCTACGAAAGCAAGAGAATCTTTGGAAGCAAGAAAATCTTTGGAAGCAAGAGAATCTTTGAAAGCAAGAAAATCTTTTGAAGCAAAAAAATCTTCGAAAGCAAGAGAATCTTTGGAAGCAAGAAAATTTTTGGAAGCAAGAGAATCTTTGGAAGCAAGAAAATCTTTTGAAGCAAAAAAATCTACGAAAGCAAGAGAATCTTTGGAAGCAAGAAAATCTTTGGAAGCAAGAAAATCTTTGGAAGCAAGAAAATCAAAATGTCTAAGCACGATAACCAACATCGTCTATGGTCACCTATGCCTGCGGGAGGATAACTTTAGCTATACTAATGATTAAATGAATTAGGAACAGTAAATTTCAATATTTAATATATTTAATAAACCATGTCCATGCTGAAATACTGATTACTGGATGGATATGTTAGGGGGCTAATGTTATTCTTCCATTTATGGATTCGTATCTTCAATTTGGACTTACGAATAATACGGGATAAATCATTCTGAAAGCTACAATGAACAATCAAATTTTCTTCCAACTACATGTGTATCCAATGAAACAACTCATCCGGGTTCTAGATAACAAGATTCAACTGTAATAACTTTCCTATTTGATTCTAAAAACACGTGGTTTTTTTTGCACAATACATGAGAAAAAATATGTTATTTGCATTGGAATTTACATGAAAGGGGAAATGTTGCCCGCCTTAAAGGGGTGATACCCTACAAGGATACTCTCATGTAAGGGAAATAACTCTTGTAAAATCAAAAATCGGATATTAAATGTGCAAATGATATATTGTTTCAAACTAAGATCGGTCCAAATCTAACAATAATTAGATTAAGTCATTACCGGAACAAATAACACCGACGTCTTCCGAATGGTCACAATCGTTTTCGCCTACAGCTGTCATGTTGCAGTTCAGAATGTTTGTTTCACTTCCGGTGCATCTGACGTCATCATAATATATTGGTGCCGTTGTAGCTCCACGAGGAAACGAATTTGATGGTGTGGCATGTAAGCTAAAAGTACAATGTATTATTATGATTATTAGGGGTAGTGCTACGTTGTTTGAATCCACAATAGTTCAGCTATATAGTGGCGGTCAGTGTTATTGGTGGAGGAAACCAAAGTACCCGGACAAAACTACCGACCGGCCGCAAGTCACTGAAAAACTTGATCACATATTGTTGGATCGAGTACACCTCGCCATCAGCGGGATTCCAACTCACAACTTTAGTGGTGATAGACACTGATTGCATATGTAGTGGTAAATCCTACACGATCATGACGGTCCCATAAGACTGCTAACTTTTAACCTCAAGTCTCCATGCCCACCTTAAGTCTGAAACTTTCTAGACTGCTAATTAAGGCCGGAAATTTCACCAGTCAGTTCGTTATAAATATCCAGGTTTACCTCCCTTAATGAGTTTGGTGGTCACGATAAAGCTAAAGTATTGCTGAAAGTGACATCACACTAACCCCCTCCCCCCTCCCGCAATCATTGGTCGTATGATAGTTGTATTTATAACTCCATATGCGATACGTACCTATCACCACTCACGTTGTGAGTTTCGAACCCCGCTCAGGCGAGGTGTACTCGATACAACACTATGTGATAGAGTTTGTCAGTGACTTGCAACAGGTCGGTGGTTTTCTCCGGTTACTCCAGTTTCCTCCATCAATAAAACTGACCGCCATGATATAACTGAAATATTGTTGAAAGTGACGTTAAATACCATGATTCAATCAACCAATCATCGATTGGTCATCACTTAGATGTACTAATATTTCTTAAATTGATCGGAATACGAAAACATTGAAATGATAAATCATAAATCGTACATAGATGTTCATTACATTATACTTAACCATGTACTGTTTCATCCCGCCACATTTGTGTGTCTGCACCAAGCCAGCATCTAACTGGATTTTCAACGGCACATGTTGTGGTCTTTTTTTGTGTTCAGTGAGGTAAGTTCAGATGTGAGGTGATTGATTGTTCGTTTTGTCCATATTGTTGGAATTGATGATCTTCACTGTTTAATCTTTCTTTTCGTAACGCATTTTAAGTATCGATTTGAGATCCAAAATAATCAAAGTCGTCAAATACCACCATCCAATGGGAAAAGCGTTTAATTAAGATAATCTTAAAACAATTGTTTCTGGGAATTTTGCCCTCTCTTAAAGAATGTGAATGGTAAAGTTTCTTTGTTGGGGTGGGGCTTGTATCAATTTGTGAATCACAAAGAACATTTTTCATACTTATTTTGAAGAATAATTTGAACATAGCGACATACAATATACATGTGCATGTAATATAAATATGAACGAGTTTTCTTTTTATATTTCATGACATGTTACAACTTCCCATTTTGTCATACATATCAAACCTACGTTACATTTCAAGGAAAAAAATCGTTTACTTTTTTTATTTACAGAAATTATCCAACATACAGATTCATTTTAAAAGCATATATCAACTTACGATGGTAAACCAAGTTGTTTACAGAGAACTTTTGCAGATGTTGCGTCAAACTCGTCGTCACACATCGTTCCCCAGATACCATTGATATTTATTTCTACACGTCCACTGTTCTGATCTTTTCCTCCTGTAAGTCTATATTGTACCTCACCTACAAAAATATTTATTATATTGATAATGAAATGAAAAACCAAAAAATACCACACTGTCTGAGCAGTTCCAAATTCCAAAAGAAAAATCGTAGAAAGAGGCAAAGAATATACCCCATAACACATAAATATACAATATTGGTGTACTGACGGTAAATATAGAATTTATGTGGCGAGGCTTAGAAACGGGGGAAAGAACGAGCTTTAGCGAGTCTTTCCAACTGTTTCGTGCAGAGCCACTTGAATTCTATATTTACCGTCAATACACCAATATTGTATTTATCCTGCAATAATATTTGGAAACAAATGTTATTTAATTTAATAATAATAATAAAAAGATAACGGAAACCCCATTGATACCTCAATAGTAGTACCGGTAAGGGGCATGGCTTAATATCTTTATTAGGCTAGTGTGAAAAGTGTTATTATGACAGGGGTGTGGCTTGTTAGCTTTATTAGGCTAATGTAAAAATGTTATTATGACAGGGGTGTGGCGTAACAGCTTTATTAGACTAATGTGAAAAGTGTTATTATACCACTGTCATAATAAAGCAACAGTTTATTTCAACCCATTCATTGTGACAAAAAATAACCCAATTGCAGGATAAATACATGAACTCCCCTCATTTTGCCTGTCTTGGTACATGCACTTCAATAACAAGTGGCGTGGTAAAACAACGTTCCCTGGTAGACATGTCACTCATGCATATTACCCTGAATCAGAACCAGCTAATCTCTGCTCGGTATATGTTATTTGAAAATATAGGTATGAAAAAGGAGCAGGAGTAAGTATCGGTATCTTTTGTCCACAATTATTTCTCATTTTGTACAAACTCTGTGATAAGTCATGAATTTAAAGTATTTCTGAGTGAATTGAAACAAATATATATAATGCCCTAGTTGTATGATAACTCTCAACAGCACTTAATGACATTACCTGTCTAAACCGAACCCTGAATAAACCTTAATCCTGTATAAATTGACCTTTAAATAAAGTCAAAATGTAAGAAATCTTAGTTAATTTAACCTGTATGAACCGAACACCTGTCCATTCTGTACACAAACGTTGGTCTCAAGGAGACTCGGTGTAGAAAGGTTTCACATTACATACAAGTAAGAAGAGTTTGAAGATATCAAAGACGTAATCAGAATGCGTAAATCGAAGAAGAATAGACAACACAATGGCCAAAAGAAAAAGTACAAAAGGACAAACAACGATCTACAAAACATACATATAAAAATAAAGATCGAGTAACACGAACCCCACTAAAAACCGGGGGGTACTCAGGTGCTTCGGAAGGGTAGGCAGTTCCTATATAACAAATGTACCTACTTGAATCACAGATTACTCCAGCATCTTCACTATGGAAACAGTCCTTAAATCCAGAACTCTGACAATCGTCAATAGTTTGTTCTGTACCAATACAACTTAATTCGTCGTAGAAGATTTTTCCGTGTCCTGGAGAGAATACTCCCTCGGCTACGGGCGCTGCTACATCACTGAAATGGTAAATAACTGATGCTACAACTATAAAAAAATGGATGCGTATTTTGAGCATGAGTAAAACGACAATGTCGAAAGGGGGTGTTATAAAATATCAATTCATTTCACATAAATAAATAGGAGGTGCAAATCAAGACATCCCCTATCCCTCTATTTATTCTCATAGTCATAACTCTGCCGAAACATTTAATGGAGAAAACAAATTTAATATCAATAGCACCTAATCACACTGAAGTTATGAAGAGGTATTGTGGTAAAATGTCCTTGGATTTCATCAAGCGTGGTAAAGGTAGTTCTATAAGAAGAAAAAAATGCAAAACGTGTCACAAATGATCACGGATGTGTTTCATTTGTCGAAAACACTTACCGGTCATTTCCTCATTCATGACTTATCACCAGATTTGTACCTATAATAACATGAGGGGTGCCACTTGTGGAGCAGGAATTCGTTATCCCAGTAAAGAGACCACCAATACAGCTTCGTCTGCATCATTTTTGGACTAATACCTTGAATTTGACGACAGTGGTCAACTCAGTACTAAAATTTATGATAAGCGGGATGACTTCAATTTTAAAATCATAAATTTTCCAAACATGTGCAGCAATATACCAGCTTCTCCTGCATATGGTGTTTACATCTCACAATTGATTCGCTATGCAAGGGCCAGTAGCAATTATTCTGATTTCCTGAAACGTCATCTTCATCTGAGAAACAGGCTACTGGACCAGGGCTATAAAAAGATTCGCCTTATTCAATCTCTTAAAAAGTTTATATTCCGATACCAAGATCTTGTCGAAATATATTCCGTCTCTGCAGAAAAAATTATAAGCGATGCATTTTCATATAGTGAAAATGTATAAAGATAAAGATGTCAAAAATGTCAAGGATAATTTTTTTTGTCAATGTGTGACGTAAAAATATTTTTGACATTTACGTCACCGAATATGGTACTGCTTTGACAACTATTTTACCTATTTTGTTCCTGTATTTAAATACTGTTACAGTGACAGCCGGAACCTTTGAACCGTAATGAGAGCGGGAGGTTTGGCGCCTTAAAATCTGATTCAACCCACCATTTCTTTAGAAATGCCTGTACCAAGTCAGGGTCATTACGGTTTTCACAGTTTTCCGGTGGTAGACTGATTTTGTTTGTTTATATAATTATGAGTTTTGACTTTCCCTTTGTAAGATTGTTCGGAGTTCGGTAATTTTGTTATTACCCTTAATTAGTGTTTTGAGGATCAATGTTTGTCCTTTTCTTTTGGCCATTGTATATTCTGTCTGTCTTCAATTTACGGCTTCTGGTTATCCCTTCGGCATCTTCACATTTCTACGTCTTTCTAGATTAACTTACCCTTTGCTTCCCAACATACGGCAGACGACCTCTGCGTCAGCTTTATTGAAGTTGTCATCGCATACAGTTCCGTCTACACCATCTTTTGTAACCTGTATCGTTCCGGACCCTTTTCCAGATAGCCGTATAGTCACTATGGAATAAATATTGACATACGATTATCTAAATTTGATCTTCTTACATTTTAAATTATGAGTCTAATGAACCGAAAATTATATTTCAAAATTATCAAGTTAACCGGTATAAATTAAAATAAAGGCCAACATGAACGAATAATAGTTTACCTTGAGCTATTTAAGGAAATTATGTATCGTGGTTCAAGATAACGACCGTCTATTGTACATATTATACCTTATCTTAAATGTCTAACGATTTTAATTATTTCAGGTAATATTGTTTTCCTGAATTATGATGTACAGTCACACTTGTATTACGAAATCACATTTAAGACAAAGAAAAAGTCGCCTTATAAGACAGGTCACCTCTTAAAAGACGGTCAATTATAGTTGCTTAATATTCCTGGTTTGTGATTGGACAATGCTGTAATTTTCAAGGCATCAATTCCACGGTTGAAATATCATGAGAATGTTAGCCGATTACCGCTTACGTCATCTTGTCAATAATGTGGCAATACACATAATTAAATTAGAATGGAGATAACAGTATTGCATATGAAAATTTCACAGCATCAATTGTCGATTTAATGGTGTGATTTTCACGGTTTCAATTCCACGGTTGAAATAGCATGAGCTATTTTTAGAATTTTAGCTGATTACCGCTTACGTCATCTTGTCAATAGTGAATTGATGCCGTGAAATTTTCAAATACAATACACACTGTGTATAAACTGACCCGGCAAAAAATGTTTGGACACATGCATATCTAATTCCGGAACGGAACCGGACTGCAACAAGGCAAGAAGAAGGTAAGAATTCTGTTTATTTATTTGTTTTTTGCATGAACTTGGGGGAAATAAATGCTTTATTAACCATTTTCTGCTGTCAGATGAAACATTTTGGCTATGTCATCGTATATTAATTGAGAAATAAGCGATAATGTGCCGCAAAATGACGATCAGCTTGACCTCAACCCCGAATTTCGCTCAGTTTCTCTTTGAATAGCTCGAATTGAATGGAACGAAATGTATTGAAGGAACGATCAGTGAATAAAGATGACAAGAATCGTCACTGTGTGCTTTTAATTATTGATATAAGTAAGCACGGAGCGAAAGAAATGGGTAATGTCAAAATGGCAGGACCCGGTTTCGTAAATGAAAAAGCTCTGTAGAGCTTGTGTTTTTTTATGTATGTTGTGATATGTATCGACTCTAAATAAAACTTTATTTATTTATTATTTATTTACAGCATGATGACCCGGTTTGGTTCCAAAAAATTTATGAACAAACTGGAACCGGTTTCGACATATAAACATATGTGTATTACTGACGTGCTAATCTAAAGAATTATGAACAATTTATACTAAACATTTACGAGAAACACGATGCCTGTTAGGCATCAAAAGTATACTTTTGACGCGTATCAGGCATTGTGTTTCTTGTCCATTTTAGTCTCCAAAACTGCAATAGATTGAATAAATATTCTTTGGTATATATATCATGCATTGGAACTCAGTGCCAGAAACAAAATTGGATATTGTTATTATAATTTGATACAATGAATATCCCAGACTCTGAGATCCCAGATTCACGAACATTTTACTTTTTAATGCTTTTGGTCCAGTTTTACATTTGTGTATATAAACTAGATATACAACCAGACAACGTCATGTTAATCCACAATATTAGTTATGTTGTCGGTTAAGTGATGTACAATTTCTTTGTATATTTTGTTTTATTGGCAGGGTACTAACAAACATGGAAAGTCATTTACCTTACCACTGTTAATACTGCAATGCGACCTTTGCACGACTCGATCAAATGAAAAAGCACTCAACAGAAATCCACAGCCACCATTGTTTATACTGTGATACAACATTTCCACAATTCGATGACTTATTAAAACATTCTAGAGAAAATCATCCGTACCATTGTTATTACTGCAAAACAACCTTCGTCCTATTTGAAGAAGTAATAAAACACTCGACGCAAAACCACAGCTCACTAATGTTGAAAGTTAAATACCTTGAACTGAATCCATCTAGTGGACATTATGGTTACAGAAGCCATAATTTCAATGTTATTCCAGAGAAAATAAAGGCTTTGGGACAAAAAATACAAACAGACTGTACAAGTAATGCATTGACAATACACATAGCCAAGGATAAAAGTACAGATATAACCACTATTTCCAGTCCTTTGCATAAAAGAATGAAAACATCAGTACCAGTTGCTGAATCTATACCTGGCGATGACGATAGACCGCTAACGCCAATGGATGTTTATGAAGAGGGAACTGATGATGACGAAAGAGAAATTCTAATCAAACTTATCCCCTCAGTAGTGGAAACAATGAGGAATCATGGACAATTAGAAACTTGGATTCAGTTTAATCAGCTGTTATCAACACAGTCATTTCCAATGGATAATATTGCTTTTCTACTATTTCTAGATGTTGTGCGATGGTATGGCAAAACCTCAACAACTCAAATGAGGTACAACGATACAGCAGTAAACAAATTTTGGCGTATAGGATACAAAATGTTCCATGGCAAGTGGCTTAGATATATGAGTGGCCCTAAAAACAAAGGCGATCTTGTTAATAGATTATCAGCTCCGGGCGAATTTGATCCAAAAGGATCAAGAATAAATTTCAGCGTACCATTTGCAAAGGTTACTGGTACCTCAGAATCTCCTATACCATCGAGCCAAATACGTCCGGGAATATTAACCCATTTACTCGACAAAGTATCAGAGCAAACCAGCAAAGACCAGATATTCAAACTGTGTTTTGATGAAAAGAAAATTAATTGTTCTATTAGTGGAAAATATGGAGATTTAGATCTCTTTGGCTTTGAAGGTACACCAACACTTGCTGAAAAACAGCTGAGAGTGGAACAGGAGAGAACATCAGTAACAGAATTGATTGATATGTTCAGACATCAGACTGTAAACGACATTAATTCCTTGCAACGGATGTCACAAGTAACAAAATCCAATGCAGTTGAATCCATTAGAGCTGTCATACAAGTTTTGTCCTATAGATTGAAGGAGTTAAGGGAAGCACACTTGGCAAAAGAGATGGCTCTTACTAAATTTAAGAAAATGGCAGGAGAGGATTGGCGAAAGAGTAAATTGTTACATGTTATAAGCGCATTTAAAAAAAAATTGTTTTGGCAATAATTCTTTTTGACTCTGCGGCTTTTTTAAGGGCCGGTCGGTGAAAGGGGAAACAAACTTAATTTTAATTTAGGCCTAGGTTGTCAGTCATCCAATTGATTCGGTCCAGACCTAATGCTACTTATAAGAGGTAACACCTTGAAACATGTGCATAGCTAGCATTATGCAAACTTGGTATCTTTGTTTATTTCATACACAAGTCTATTGTATTGTATGTATATTTCCACATGTCACACAAAAATGTGTTGTACTAACTTTGAGTATTCCAAGGTATCACTTGAAGCTGTAAACAAACCATTTTATGGATTTAGCAAGTATATGTGTAATTCAGTTGAAGTTGTAAAAAAAATGTAGGTCCGGCAAATGCTTGATTGGTCTGACACATTGTCTACATCTGACAGACCTATTGTCTGACAGACAGGAAAAAGATTTCGACAGCTCTGTGATACGCCTCAAAAGTATACTTTTGATGCCTAACAGGCATCGTGTTTCTCGTAAATGTTTAGTATAAATTGTTCTTAATTCTTTAGATTAGCACGTCAGTAATACACATATGTTTATATGTCGAAACCGGTTCCAGTTTGTTCATAAATTTTTTGGAACCAAACCGGGTCATCATGCTGTAACATCATTTACGAAACCGGGTCCTGCCATTTTGACATTACCCATTTCTTTCGCCCCGTGCTTACTTATATCAATAATTAAAAGCACACAGTTACGATTCTTGTCATCTTTATTCACCAATCGTCCCTTCAATACATTTCGTTCCATTCAATTCGAGCTATTCAAAGAGAAACTGAGCGAAATTCGGGGTTGGGGTCAAGCTGATCGTCATTTTGCGGCACATTATCGCTTATTTCTCAATTAATATACGATGACATAGCCAAAATGTTTCATCTGACAGCAGGAAATGGTTAATAAAGCATGTATTTCCCCCAAGTTCATACAAAAAACAAATACATAAACAGAATGCTTACCTTTTTCTTGCCTTGTTGCAGTCCGGTTCCGTTCCGGAATTAGATATGCATGTGTCCAAACATTTTTTGCCGGGTCAGTTTATACACAGTGATACAGTTATCTCCTAATTCATATGAAATTTTGTAAGACAGGACAAAAAAGGCGACCTCTTAATACAGGTGACTGCCTAATAGAGGTGACTGCATGGGCATGATTGACTGTATTTGATTTTCAGAAAATAAAATAACAGCGTGAACTATACAGAAAACCTAGGTTTAAAAGGACAAGTCATGAACGTCATGCAAGAAATGTGTATTGTCGTCATCTGATCGATTGTTGGCAGAAGTGCGAACTTCACAATATATTAAACTGTAAGAAAAGAAATCACTAAACTAAATCTCAAAAACAGAAACGTCAATATTGAAGACATATTCCGAATATTTACTACACTTTTCTAAATTGTATTTAACAAAAACGTAGATTTCAAATTTAATGCACAAAACGTGTTTCGAGAATAACCTTCATCAGGTACGCTCAAAGTCGAAAAGTTGAAAACCAAAATAATTTGATAAGGTTAGACCTAAATTGACAACACAATAGTTGAAGTTGTGCCAATATGTAATGATGACTTCGATATCACAAACAAGTATGTGTTCAAACAACTTTATCAACATAGCAGATATTCCAACCCAAAATAAATGAGCACCCGAAGTTGATCGTTGTTTTTTTTTAAGAAACCTAATCTGTAAAATATTGGGGACTTCAGTCCAGCCATTGCAATGCCCATTTCGGTTAAGATCAGTAAGGTTATCTACAACCATGTATATGGGTATATTCTGATCGAATGTGCAAGTTCTTCTTACATGACGGGTATTCGTTAGCATAAACCGACAATTCCAAAACACTTGGTTTCACTTCCGGTTTCTGTGAAATATCGTGCCGTTCATGTATTTGGAGCTGCTTTACCTGTATTCGTATACTTGTGTTTATCGTTTCCATATAGTAAGTGATTTGATATATAATGATAGACATATGTCATAGAGAAGACGTGACGTTACGATATGTGCTAGAATTAGGGAAATAGGTAATATCAGATTTTTAGTGGGGTTCGTGCTACTCTATCGTTAGTTTTATGTTTATGTTTTGTAGATCACTGTTCTTTTGTCCTGTTTCTTTTGACCAGAGTTGTGTCTGTCCTTCTTCGATTAACGGATTCCGATTGCCCTTTAGGCACCTTCAAACTTTTCTTCTTCAGTAAAATCCTAGGCATAGAGCCTGGGTCATGATCATAACTGATGTTTACCTTGTCCTCTGGCATGCTCGATCAAGAAAACTGAAAATATTAAAAATATTATCAATTAGTATTTGTCATTGATAATCAAATTGAAATGGTGTTTCACTTAACATGAGTAAACTGACCTTGGGAAATCAAGAACCAAAATTCACAGAAGATAACGTGCAGAATTTCCTTGTTAGGTTATCAAATTTTCATAGGATTCGATCTAGGGCAAATTCTAGTCACGTTATTATGAACACATACGCCTTAAATTAAATTTAATACTAAATCAAATCTAATATTGGTTTTTATCACATTTAACTGAGAATGAGCTAAAATATAACCATATTAAAAAGAAACCAATGGATTTGAATCTTTTCTTAATTTTAATTAGATATACATCTTTATAGGCAGTCATGTTAGAACCGCTTTAAACTGGTTAGATTATCTTGTAGTGGTAGTCGTATCATTCATTTACTAGCAAACAAAGCGAATATATAACCCACTGGATTGAACAGTTATATCTTTCATGAAAAGAAAGTTTGAACAGTGATTGTCAACAATTCCACAAATATATAAAAAAAAAATATGAACAATGACATCTCACCTTAAACCACTGAACAAAGAAAAGTACCACATCATATGTCGTTGGACATCCAGGTCCTTACTTGGAACAGGCACAAAAAGTGACAGGACTAAACAGCTTAATGGAATCATAAGCCCTTATTTATTCTGAATAACTTAGTATAATTGTACTACTAAATACAAAGGCAAATACTAATCAATTAAGGAAGTGTTTGTTGCAGGTGAAGCATTGTATTAGGGACCGACCATTTAACTTAAAGGGGGGGGGGGGGGGGGTTATGGTTTTTTTGTTTCGTTCAGAATTTTTTTTTCCGACAACACAAGAGTTAGAATATTTCCTTTTTTTTCCAGAATTTAACAATGGGTTATATTACAAAAACTCTGAATCAGATTTTTTTTATCCTCCACCAAAATCAGAATATTTTTTTCAGCAACATTGGGAATCAGAATATTTTTTTAGAAAAAAAACCCATACCTCCCCCCCTTCAAGTTAAATGGACGTTCCCTTACAATGTGGATTAACAAGAAAACACCAATTAAATAAAGAAGTGCCTCACCATCTCATGATGTGAAATTCACTGTGAAGTTATTCGACATCTTAACTATATCATATTATAACGCTAAGGCAGCTACATTAGAATATTACAAAATTAGACATATGAAGTAAAGCATTTTATTTTCTATTTTTTATTTAATTATAATACGTCTAATTATGTAATGAAATTCATTAAATAAATATAGAAGGCATAATAAATATCGGGTGAAAAGAAGACAAAATTCACACGTCGATGCAAGACTTACTTTAATTTACTTCATTTTATTGTTCAACTTGCCGCCGTGTCCGTGTCCTTGATCGTAATGTAGTTGGATTTCCAACTACCTATGCAATCTGTGCCTATCACCACTAATGTTGTGAGTTCGAATCTTGATCAGGACGAGGTGCACAACATTATGTGATAAAGTGTTTCAGTAACTTGCGAAAGGTCGGTGATCTTCTCCGGTTTCCTCCACCAATTAATCTGACCGATATAACTTATCTATTGTTAAAGTGGCGTTAAGCACAATAAAACCAAACAAAACCAAATCATATATGAAATAATAATGCATAACGTGAACCGGTTTACCAAAAAAAAAAAACCCATCAAATTGGTCAAAGCTGTATTAGGTAAATTGTAATATTCAAACCTGTTAATAGTGTGAACCAGAAGTACATCTTACGGTATCAAAGTGTACAGCCAAATGTAGATCTAAGACAATCTGAACCACACCAAATGTCATTGTCATTCTTAATCAAAGATCAAAGATAAGACAGGAAGTCGTTACGTCATCATATTTATCACGTATAATTTACCTGAATATTACACACTGACCCGTGCATTACATTAAATAGTCCGTTTGACCAGCCTAAAACAGGACTAAAAAATTAATTAAAAATCAACAGTTCAACTTATTGATTTTTTTTCTTCACACATTTACTCATATATCATCTACCAACTCTGACAAATAATTTCAGAATTTTGACACTATTTTCCAATAATTTGCCCATTAGGTCTCTATGTTAAATATTTGTACCAATTAGGATATGTGCAGAGGGAGTTAGTATGCTTGTTGTTACCAACTTCCAGTGTAAACAATAACAACAACACATGTGATTTTATTTACATTTCACTGTCATGTGATTACCTAATTTGAATGTCACCAGAACCCAAGCATGCATGAGATGTTCATTTCACCCAAAGTTAACTTTTTACATTTTATTGGAAATTATTTTAGAAATTTAAAAGTAAAAAGTATAAATGCAAGCCTTTGAATTTTAAATCTTTTTCTTTAAATTCTAAATAAAATCACTTTTGTTTTGGTGTTTTCTAAAGCCCAGTATTTGAACTCAAAGAACATGGTTATAAAGTAAGCCTATGTGTATTGACCAGATATACCATGTAAATAGCCCATGCTTTGCATGCTTTGTGTATACTTTTAGAAAATGAAAACAAGTTGTATGTATGTTATTTAAGCATAATAAAAAAAACAAGTAATTAATATATATTTTTTTTTAAATATAATAGAAAAAATATAAAATAAAGGTAGAAAAAAACAACATTTTTTTTGTCTTTTCATAAATTAATATTAAAAATTATCTGCCCTTATTTAGAACTCTACCAATACTTATATAGAAAGGATAGTCATGCCTCTCAAAACTTCAGATGAAAAACAGGATTTAATACTAAAAGTGTTTGATTATTTTGAAGCCGAATCAAAATTGTCACTTGGTGAAAGTGAAATGAACATCTCATGCATGCTTGGGTTCTGGTGACATATTCAAATTAGGTAATCATATGACAGTGAAATGTAAATAAAATCACATGTGTTGTTGTTATTGTTTACACTGGAAGTTGGTAACAACAAGCATACTAACTCCCTCTGCACATATCCACATTTGGTACAAATATTTAACATAGAGACCTAATGGGCAACTTTTTGGAAAATAGTGTCAAAATTCTGAAATTATTTGTCAGAGTAGGTAGATGATATATGAGTAAATGTGTGAAGAAAAAAAATCAATAAGTTGAACTGTTGATTTTTAGTCCTGTTTTAGGCTGGTCAAACTGACTATACCTAACGCAGAGACTTAATTATAAAAAGAAAGTTTAAACAATGGTTGTAAACTATTTTTTATCATCACTCACATTTTCAGTGATTTTATTGAACCTCAAATCCTCAATTTTGAGAGAGGTCTCATCATGTCCTGGGGCCCTAAAGCAGTCTTGCACTTACCTGTATATTAAAGGGATATTGTCTACCACAGCTGCGTAATTTTTTCATACCCAAAATTATTGTCGATTTCCCTACTGACCTTCATAAAATGAAGATTAACACCGAGTTATGCTGCAAAAGATACGATTTTTTGGACAAAAAAGACCCAAAACTATCGTTATCATAATTATTGTCTGGATGACAATATTCAAATCTATTCATATGGCCTTCTATGTGAACACGTCTTGAGCATGCGCACTGTTTAGAAACAATAAACAACATGTGGTTCTTGGGCAAAAGAGAAACTGTCAACGCGTGGAAGAAAACGGACTTTGATGGATTCAGAGAGAAAGATGAATAAAAGTGAAGTATCTTCCAAATGGAACAAATGCAGGATCAGTAGGGGATCAGTTGGACCGTTGCCGTTGGATGGAGCGAACTCAAAGAAGTGCTACGCGTCAAATCTCACGCTGAAGTGGCAAAGATTTTGCTTGATTATTGTTGATAGGTAAGTCGAGCATGTTGCCTTCTTTTCTCAATCGTTTTTCATATTTTATGAATTTATGATGATGCCTATGATCATTTTCGGTAGATATTAATCAATATATGTAATTTTGCACCTGGCAACGGCAAATTATTGTCAATGAGTAGCATAAAACGGCCGTATTTGCGAGATAAACAAACACAAATTTTAAGAGGCCAGCAAAGGGGAAATGGGAGTGCAAAAATGATATCAATGGCAATGCAGTTTATTATTATCAATTTAGAAAAAAATATCGAATCAATTCATTTTTAATGCAAGAATTAAAACTGTACATGGCTTAATGAAAACCCCATCAAGTTCTTTTTATTTAAGCAAATTTATTTCTTTGATATACAACATATAATTAAGCTTTTAATTTTATCAAATTTCAACAACTTGGACATGAAACTTAGTTTTGGGAACCAGAAGTATATACCTCACTTTCTGCGAATTATCACTATAATGGAAAATCAGTATGTATTTTTCAAATAAAAGCTTTCTATTTAAAGAAGCTTCATTTCAATTGCACTTTTAGTTTGGATCCTGTAAGTATAATATATAATTATAAACAAGGTTTTGAAGAAATGATATGAATAATATCCATTGAAAAGTTTCAGAACTTTTTTATATATGACTACAAAATTTTACTGAAAATTTCAGAAATGTCCTAAAATGCATATTTTAGACCATGGCTAAATGAAAATCATTTTCAATTCCTTTATGCAAATAAGTTTATATCTTGGGTACTGGAAATACATTACATAAATAAGGTTTTAAGTACTTTTCAACAAGTTTGAACATAAAACTTTGTTATGGGAGCCAAAATTATATCTTCCTGTCTGAATTATCACCATAGTGGAAAATCAGTATGTATCTTTTATATAAAAAGCTTTCCATTTAAATAAGTGTCATTTCAGTAGCATTTTTAGTTTAGATCCTGTAAGTATGATACATAAACAAGGTTTTTAAAAAATAATATGAAGATCCATAGAAATTTGCAAGTTTCAGAAACTTTTCTATATATGTGACTATAAAATTTTACTGAAATGTTCTGAACTGCATATTTTAGACTATGGCTAAATGAAAATCGTTTTCAATTTCCTTATGCAAACCAAGTTTATTTCTTGACTATTCTAAAAACATTACATTAACTAGTTTTTTACTACATTTCAACAATTTTGGACATAATTTTTAGTTCAGGGGGCCAAAATTATACTTTACTATCTTAGAATTATCAACATATACATGATAGAAGGAAATCAATATGTATTTTTCATATAAAGGCTTTCTATTTAAAGAATTGTCATTTGAACTGCTTTTTATCCCCTCGCCAACGAAGTTGCGAAGGGATATAGTAATGCTACTGTCCGTCCGTCACATCCTTGTGAACACTCTAAAATCAACATCCTTCAATGAATTTTGACCAAACTTGGTACATACTTAGTCCTTAAGAGAATTTGAAACCCTATTGATTTTCAAGGTCAAAGGTCAAGGTCATCTGGTCAAATTTTTACTGCGTAATATCCTTGTGAACATTCTAAAATCAACATCCTTTAATGGATTTTGACCAAACTTGGTACATACTTAGTCCTTAAGAGAATCTGGAACGCTATTGATTGTCAAGGTCATATGTCAAAGATCAAGGTCACAGGCTCAAATTTTTATCACGTAACATCCTTGTGAACACTCTAGAATCAACATTCTTCAATGGATTTTTGACAAAACTTGGTACATACTTAGTCCTTAAGATAATCTGAAACCCTATTGATTTTCAAGGTCATAGCCTCATAGGTCAAAGGTCAAGATAACTAGGTCAAAATTTTACCACGTAACATCCTTGTGAACACTCTAGAATCAACATCCTTCAATGGATTTTGACCAAACTTGGTACATACTTAGTCCTTAAGAGAATCTGGAACTCTATTGATTTTCAAAGTCAAAGGTCAAGGTCAACGGGTCAAATTTTTAGGCGAGGGGATACGCCACGCTTTGCCCTTGTTTGTTTGGATCTTGTAAGTACGATTTATAAACAAGATTTTTAAGAAATAATGTGAAGATCCATAGCAATTTGCATGTTTCACAGTGTGTGAATTTAACAGTAGACCGATGGCCCATGTTTGTGTTAAAATCATGCAGGTTTTTGTAAAATTATCTTAATTTTTTAGGTAAATTACTACAAAAACTGGTAATTTCAGACAAATGTGATTTTGTAGCGATTGATATTTGTACTTTTGATTTAGATATTCTGACCAAGGTATTTCTAGAGTAGAAGAAATGAGCAGCCATCACATTTCAACGAAACGGATGAAACTGGAGAAATCGAGTTCATTGGTGAACCCATTTGAGTATGTTCATATTGTTAAAGATTAGACATATTCTACATTATGTTTATAGGTAACATTGTCAATATTGTTCAACACAGTCACTTGTATAACAGTTTCCTATTAATTATTGTGGCTTGCATAGTGATACTACTAGAACTATATTATATAGGGATCGTGTTGGCTTCTGCGTCATCGTTACATTTTCATCAATCCACAAGCTGAAACGGAATGAAACCAAACTGGGACAGAATTGACGCACGTCTGGCGCACCAAATTTTTTCCTGGAACTTTGATGTAATTTTGTCTCTTTATATTGAGTTGTGTAGATGTGTGCTGGATACATGTATTTAGATTATAGATTTAATATTATTTTGAAAAGCTTTTTCGTTATACAGCTGCACATCAGAACCATATATTCTTTGTATAACAAAATGTGTTTCGATATTATACACATACACTGTAATAAACAATTATTTGTTATTCTTACAGTCTCTCAATAGATATTATTGAAGAGGGCAGTGATGTTGGTGATGATTCTGACGATGAAGATTTTGAACCTAGCCTCAACTTCACTCTAAGGTTTGTCATGTTAATTTCATATGTTTCAGTTGTAACTTACATACTTGAAATTTTGTGCTAATAACAGAACCATGCATGATCATATGTCATAGGAGCTTTATTATATCCCCGCTCCACCGGAAGGGGGGGGGGATATACTGTTTTACCTCTGTCCGTCCGTTCGTCCCAAGATGTTCATAACATTTTTCTCAGTAATTATTTATGGCAGCAATCTGATATTTGGTCATAGGCTTCAGAAGGGTCAATCGAAAGTCGCAAACCTGCTGCGTTGTCCATGGTCAAGTCCGGTAGAAGTCAGACTTGGGGTCAATTACTTTCAAATGTAATCGATTACATTACAATTACTTTGCAATTTTCATGATTACATTACATTACGATTACATCAATTTTCAAATGTAATCGATTAAATTACAATTACTTTGTAAATGTAATCGATTACATTACTGATTACATTTAATGTCATGACAACCAATATTAGTGTTTTATGTTATAATTTTGTCTCATATGCATCTATCCAATATCTCCTTTTTTAATGTATTTCTTACTCAGAACAATGAATTACAATTCAGTTTTAATGTGATCATTACATGCAATAAGATACATTATTAATTAACTCTATATTATTGTTGTCAATACAACCTAAACTGTCTACAATATAAAATCATAAACTCGGCCAATATAAAAAAACTAAACCAATATCGATATTGGCTTAGTTATTTTTATATTGGCCGAGTTTATGATTTTATAATTACCCATTATAAGATAAAATTTTATGGTTAATTAATAAATATATCATTTACGTTGTAAATTATAAATAGCAATTCTCATTTTCTTTTTTTCATAAAGTAAGTTGTGTCTTATTACTATGACCAATATTCATTCCATCTTATACTACTAGTATTAGTAAATATTATAATACATTTGGGTGATTTTCAAAAAAATGAAGACTTTTCATTTTCAGAGAATAATTTGAATATTAAATGATATGAAAGAAAGGTAAATATCTTAAAACAAGCACAATGGTAACAGTTATCTTCATGTAAAGTGTCATGGAGATTGCTCTTCCGGTTAAAAAGTTATCCTCTAAAAACTGGTCAAATTTGTCAGGAGTGTGACGTTTTAGCGTGACAAACTTTAAATTGCCTTAACTTACCTTGATGATAAAAAAAATAAAATAAAAAATATATTAAAGAAAGATGGTATTCTATAATTTCGTACCATTTTACTTCAAATATGTAGATGTTTTGTGACCCTATGATTTTGCAACAAAAAAATATTCTATTTTTTAAATTAGTGTATGTGAATAAATTTAACTTGGAAAATTGTACAAATGTCAAATTAAACCTTAATAGTTTTTCATTGTTGTGACTAATTAGTTCAGAAAAGTCAAAATATGTTGTAAAAAAACATTAGTTATAATAATTTAGTAGTATTAGACTGGATGAATATGATAGTTGTAAAATTGGGCTTGCATAAGGAGAGACACAAAAAATGTCAGGAGTGTGACATTTTATCTTAGTTGTATAGTACTATGTTGTATGCTTTAATAGTTCACAATTTTCTTTATTTTCCAAAAGCTCCAGATCCAATCAAAGAAAAAAGTTGGAAATAGCTCTGATATATGACATATCATAGCTAGGAAATCAAAATAACTAATGTCAGGAGTGTGACACTTTTAATAGGCATATCTTTTAAATAAAAAATTAAATAAACCATGCTTCTACAAACTTCCACAATGTTTTCAATTTAATCACATATAAACAATAAATAATAATTGTAGTATTTTTGTATATTGCACGACACCTTTCTCATAATAAGTAATGATAAAGGGTTATATTTTCTTAAAACATGTCAAAATATGGATTTTTTTTCTAAATGAAAAATTGATGTACAAACTGTATGTTGCTTTAGATGAACAGAATACTTACTTTAATATATCTTGCCTTTCATAAAACATTTTCATTCTTTTGATATAGTATTTTTGAAAATTTATCAATAATTTTTCATTCAACAGTAATATGTCACACATTAAATGTCGATTGCAATTGCAGTAGGAAGTTTTTTGGCAGAGTAAATTATTGAGAAACATGGGGAAACTAATTTGAAAACCACTAAAAAGTAATTTTATACTAAGAAAAGATGATCTATTGCTAGTTTTAATAAATTTCAAATCCATTTTAACCATTTTTGATGAGATAAATTCCTAAAGGGCAAATATTTAGCACACTAATCATTAGAAAAAACAAAAACATAATTTTGAATCTTCTTTTAATATTTACTGTTAACTGTAAGAAATATAAGCTTTTGAAGAAATATAACTTTTTGTTTGGAAAGAATAAGTTGGTTATATTATTTTCGAGAGGGAGTCAGGAGTATGACAATTTTATTTAAGAAATAGATTATTTTGTAAGTATATAGCCTCCATAAAACTGCTTGTAATTGTCTCGGGGAATTATTTAATTCTCAATAAGCACTATACTCTTGAAAAGATGTATAAATGGTTGAAAATTGAGTTGTCATTTTTTATAATTATGATAGTATTACTTAGAATATGATAAAATATGATTGAAATAACATCATAGCAATGCAAAAATGAAATATATTCAAGGGAAACCTTTTTTCAGTCAAAATAGATTATGTACTACTACTTAAAAAAGTTATTGTGACCAACAATGATTGCATTTAGCTTGATATTTGGTGTATTTATCTTATAGAAAAATGTGTCAGGAGTGTGACAAAACATAAAAAAAATGGACAGTATTTTCATTTGGTTATCTCTAGTTTTTACCACCAATGATCAGCTTAACTTAACTTTTGTTATATTTATTAGGCATATATAAATAATTGATTTACAACTATTAAGCCTCACTAGATCATATTTTTTATGCTTGTATGAAAACTTTAATTACCAGATTTTTTAAAATATACAGTAAAAATATTGTTTCTTTGATATACTGAAACTGTTTTCTCATGATATATACAAAGTTTGGTACCAAAATGTGCCTATTTCATATCATTATCAAATGGAAATACATTTAGGTCTTTTACCATACTCAAAAGAAAATGATACCTCTGAGGAAGTAAGTCTGTATTTGTTATCATTTTAACACTTTGTTGCTAATAAAAGTTGAAAAAAACATTTTTGTCTTCATATATTGCACCGAGCAACTGAATCTGAAAAATATATCATATAGACATTATTTTACGACCAAAATTATGTCAATTTGTCCAATTTGAAATTTCACCCTCTATGTCACACAAAGTCTTCATTTTTTTTAAAATCACCCATTTGCACATTTTAATAATATATATCAAATAATTTCAAACATCCTGTCAATAGTTTATTGTGGATAATAAACTAGCAGTTAACCTGAGCGCTGTATCCCGGAACGCCAACATTTTGAAAGATCAAAGAAAGTTGTCCTTCCTGATTAAGGGGTCCCATTAAGGGTGGATGATCAGAGCAATCACGGGTAAATAAAGGTAAATTTGATTCTCTTATTTGTATTTTCTATATAAATGGAATAAAATAAAATACGAAAACATAATAATCAATGAATATTTATTATTAAATTTTAAAACTATAATATAAGCACACATGAAATATGAAAAAAATAATAAGGAATATTTATTATTAAATTTTAAAACTATATAAGCACACATGAATTATGAAAAACATAATAGTTACTATTTATATTAAATTTTCAAACTATATAAGCAGACATGAAATATGAAACATAATGAATATTCTTTTTAGACGACTTTTTAACTGTGTCAATAAAAGGTTTTATACTATTATGGAAACTGTGATAAAATGGATCTTACCTTTTAACTGACGAGATGATAACTTTTTAGAATTAGTGGTGAAATGCATATTTTTATATCTAAAGTAGTCAATCAGATGTGAATCTATAATTTTAATGAACTTTTTAAATGGCGACACGGTTGGGGGAAACAGATGTGAAATACAGCAAAGTGATATAATATTCATGTATGCCAATGACAAATTTTAGACTATCCTATTCCTGTAATTAACTTTTAGCAGCAATCTGACAAATTGTAAAATCTTAACTGTATATAGAAGGATTTTCATGCTAAGTGTGTGTGGGTAGGACTTCACTGTATATATGTGCACAAAATCTAATGATGGAGGGAATACGAGCACTGTACATAAACGGAGCACTTGTTCTACATACTGACGTATGGTTCTCCTACAGAGGGGGTTAAAGATAAAGAAGAAGAAGAAGAATGAATATTTATTTTTCAATTTTAAAACTATATATATGAAATATGAAAACGTAATAATAAACTTTAAAACTATTATAAGCACTACATTTAGAAATATATAAATGTCAATGATGTTGGTATTTAGCTTGGATGGGGAGCCCTTGGATCATCTGCTCTCCATATGTTAAAGTTTTAATTAATGGCATATTTTCTCATTACTTTGTCATTTTCTTTAATTCAATTTTCTTTTTAAAATCAATATATTTTACTTCATTTTCATTATATTTTAATTAAATATAGCATGTCATATTTCACTTATTAATTACTTTTTTAAAACTAAATTACAACAAATAAATTATTTTATTTCTCATTAAATTTGTCATTTTCTTTACTTCAATTTCAATATATATATATATATATTTTTTTTTTTTAATGAATCACAAAAAATATATTATTTAATTTCTTATTAAATTTGTCCTTTTGTTTATTTCAATTTTTCTTCACATATATTTATATATTTTTTTTAATTACAAAAAATATTTTATTTCATTTCTCATTATATTTTAATCAAATTTAACATATAATATTTCACTGATTAATTACTTTAAAAAAAACCTTCAAGTGGCCTCAACTTAATTGCTAAAACAACAATCTACACTATATGTTGTTTTAATGATTTACCACCAAGAACTACACTGACAGACAGCCAGGAAGTGTCTCTCAGATGGTAACCCAACTTGGATGGGAACCACTCCAGGTTAGGAGAGTTAAGATCCGCCTCCTTTTGCTATTTAAGACCCAGCATAACCTAGTGGCTATTCCGGCAGAAGCATATCTTCTTCCATCAGACTCCAGGACTAGAGGTCAGAATACCTTTCGGATTCCATCAACCAGGAAGGATGTTTACCGAAACTCCTTTTTCCCCAAGATCCATCCAGGATTGGAACAACCTTCCATCGGCAGCAACAACAGCCAGTTCCGTGGAGGAGTTCAGGGACACGCTGGGCAACTTACCACCTGCCCAGTTCCTGACCGTGTAGATAAGATTCCCGCCTGTTTTTAACTGTAAATATTGCCCTGCAGGGCTTTTATCTTGACTGTCACGCTGGAGTATAACGCTCAATGATGAGTACACTCTGTACATGGAAGAAGAAGAAGAATGTTGGCGTTCCGAGAACACCCCCCCCCCACCTGAGCCACAGATAAAATTTGTAATTAAGGTCTTATTTATGACACAAAATTATGTAACAATCATCATTACTAAATTTCACACCATTTACATGGGTGTCCTTGATATATAATTCAGAAGATAAAAAAAACCAAGTCATTCTGATTCTAAACATTTGCTTAAAAATATGCATGATTTCTCAGTCTAAATATGAAAATTAAATCTTTAATTTATGTAAATAGGTTTAATAAAATATAATTTAAAATTTTAGAGCTGTTTTCACTGAAATTTTTAAACCCCATTGAAATTGAGATATTATTTGTTTGGATATCAAGTCTTTGAAGCCATACTTAATATTTTTTTTGTACTTGTGATAGTTTTGATTGCATTTAAACGTAGAAGAATATCTTTTGATCATGTTGTGATTGCCACTTTATTTTAATAGAGTTTTTTTTTAAATTTCATAACATATTTTTTTATTTAGATGTCAATAAACTTTATATGTTTTCTAGTAAACCATTCTACATTATTTGTTAAATAAATTCTATGAAGAAAATTCATTTACATAAATCATACATTAAATATCTAAGGAGATATATGTTTCAGTTAAGAAAAATTAAGTCAAAATGATGAAAAGTAATCTAAATGTCATCAGAAAGTAATCATGATTACAGGGTCAAAATGAATGTAATCGATTACATTACGATTACATGTAATCTAAAAAATGGCCGATTACATGAAAAAATGTAATCGATTACAACTGATTACAATTACAAATTACGATTACTCCATGTCTGGTAGAAGTCCCATCCGATGAAGGGAAAGACATCAACAACAAATGAAGATCAGTTCTGATTTGGGTAACAGACACCCTGTAACCATTGACCAGCTCGTGATGCCTACCATAGAACTTCTTGAGGGATGACCACAACCTAAAATCTGTCTACAATCACTCAAATCCTTCATAAAGTGGACTTGTAATGATACATGTATGTTTAGTTGCTCATTCACTATACATTCGAGATATTCATCTTGAATTGAAAGTTAGGGCTCCATAAATCATAATCTCAATTCTATTGTTTTATTCTTGTGAATTACATTGTATGTATTTTTCTACTTCAGGTGGCAGAGAAGTTACAACAAAAAGACAGCTAGATGGTCTGTGCAGCCTGTTAAAGCTGACAAGTCATATTCCTATGTTCCAAGACTATTAAGGGTAATCATTTGTATGAGACTGCAAGATAATGAAGGAATGAATTAACATGTGCAGTTGGAAGTAAATGATCCCAGAAGAATCTAGGTCCATCTTGCACCAATTCCACAACCTCCAACTCTGGATAATATTGTAGCATCTCAGAAATCCAGATTTGAAGACCAAGACAAAACAATTGACTTTATTGTTGCATAAAATAAATTTAGATTGTCACTCTTTGTTTTTACTGGTCTAACAGAAGTTCTGCACATTTAGAGCGGAAAAGTACCCAAGTCAGGATAATGGGCATTACAAATTGTCCAATGCACAATAATGATAGCACTCGGTGCGTTGGTCTAGTTAGTACAAACCAGGACAACTTTTTAGGACCTCACAAGAAACATATCTGCCAAATTTGGTTAAATTTTTTTCGGCTGTTCTCAAGAAGAAGATGAAAATGTTGTTTCCCATAGGGTTTCAATGCAAACTTTGACCTCCGCTGGTGGCCATTTTGAATTTTCAAATGGCGCAAACAGTAACAACACATGTTAAAGAAATTCATAGGAACATACATACCAGATTTCAATTCAATCCCTTCAGCGGTTCTTGAGAAGAAGTTTCTTGAAAATCGACCAATCAGAATTTTCAAAGTCACATGGTGGCCATGTTTTTTGACGAATCTGCACAAAAGTAACAACTCTTGTGTAGGACCTCATAGAAAACATCTCTGCCAAGTTTGGTTTTGAATTATATAAAAGACTGTCAGTCCATTTTAGAAGAAGTTGTCAGTGCTGATAGAACAAAAAATAATAATAAGATGGCAAAACTTTCAAATTAAATTTACAATTCCAACTGACCAACTTGTGAAATTAACAACTCATTAGGGTTGATTTATTTTTAATTTTTGGTGTTTTAACGCCACTTTCAGCAATATTTCAGCTATATCATGGCGACCAGTTTTAGTGATGGAGGAAGCCAGAGTACCCGGACAACCACCGACCATAGGGAAGCAAGTGGTAAACGTTATCATTAGGGTATATGGGATAAAATACAAAATATTTCATGAACAAGTTTTAATTAAATCGTCTAGGAATGAAACCCTTGTATTGTCCATATAGATCAGGATACTTGTCCCTAATTTTCCAAGTACAACAGCTTGGGATCACACATCTGACCCCAGCTCCAAGTCGGCCATGTGCCCAAATGGTATACTGGCGGTAGGCTGCATACCTATTGGATCTGTTGTAATCCTCGTCATGGGGCATTACTACAAGTTCCTCCTATTTAAAAAAGAAATATAATTCATTATAAGTGAAATAGTTTGCACAAATACAGTTTAGAGAAATAAAAAAAAGTCTTATTTTGGAAGGAAAGATTTTCTCGTGGGACTTTCTTATGACCACAGTTTTATTTCGTTTTTTTGTTGGTATATGGGAGAACCATTTTGGTCTTGCAAATTTGTTTATCAATTTACCCCCTCAAGCTATTCAATTTTAATTTTATATTATTTTTTCCTAAAAAAATATTTTGATTCTGAATCTTGAAGAAAAAAATTTGGCTGGACAGGAGAAAAAAATATATTCCGACTTGACATTTTTACAGTATAATCATATACTTGCCATTTTCACAGTATAATCATATACAAAATTTTGAAGAAAAAAAATTATTCCAGCACTTCGCCAATCTTATTAAAATTAGATCTACGCACTTGCTCCCTATTTTAGATCTAATTATACCCCCGCTCCCCGAAGGGGGAGGTGGGTATATTGTTTAACCTCTGTCCGTCCGTCCTTCCAAAATATTTTTCGTCACATTTTTCTCAGCAACTATTGGTGGCAGAAATCTGATATTTGGTCACAAGCTTCACATAGGTATGCCATATCGTGGGAAGCGTTTTTGGAACCATCAGATTCCTACTTCCTGTTTGCCGACTTAGTTGGTTTTTATACACATTGAACATATATGCACATTTTTCTCAACAACTATTGATGGCAGAAATCCGGTATTTGGTTACAAGCTTCATATAGGTACCCCATATCAGGGGTATCATAAGTGAGCATTAGATCACAGTTCACCTTGTTTTAATTAGATTGGCACTTCGCCGGAAAATAAGAAAAAAAAATTCTACGGCGGAAAAACGTGACATAGCCCCCTTCAAGGTAAATGATCAGTCCCATATTATTTTGCAGCAACTGTCTTGTGGAACTAGAAGTAAGGTCTCTTGTTTCTAATCCAGCCCAAATTTCTCTGAAACATTCCAGTCAATTAACAAATAAAACAACACTGGCTACGTATACGTCATTCGTTTTCATCAGATATGTATTTCACTGTGTTCTACATGTATGTCTCTGTTTTCATATTATCGGTAAAACTGGCTAAAATAAATTAATTTAACACGTATCAAAATCTCGGGGAACAACTTCATAACTTGTAAGAAGAAAAAAACTAATCTAGTTATTTTTAACGCCGGCAAAAATTTCCGATCGAAAATACGTTGGTGAGCTTGTCCCCATGGGGTGCCTCCTGGCATGTTTTCAATGGTTATCGTGGAAATATCGGCTGAATCTGTTAAGGCATGTAGTTTTCATTAAAGAAAATATATTCCTGATACAGAAATTATTTATTCTACGTCTTTTAGATACAATCGGTTCGCAAATAGCTTTTTTCCTCAACTTTTATAGAAACTTACCTCAATATCCATGCTGCAGCATCCGGGCTACTGACATAAAAATAGATTAATAAATAGGGTTGGCCTCGCCCAGGTCAGTGCATAATTAATTAGCTTCCGGTAACGATGGTCAGCTTTTTTAGTCGAAAAAACAACGTTTCGGAGCGTATTCGTCAATAATTCGGTGTTAAATCATCATTTTATGAAGATCAGTACGGAAATCGACAATAATTTTGGGTATGAAAAAATTACGCAGCTGGTAGACAATATCCCTTTAAATGGTGCCTAACACAGAGACGTAATTGAGAAAATAAAGCTTAAATAGTGATGGTGAAAAATTCCACCAATATCAATAAAACGGAATAACCACCTCTGACCTCACATCATAGAAAATAAAAAGACAACAACATATGGCGTAGGATATTCAGGTCCTAGTTTGAGGACAGGCATAACATGTGGCGGGGTTAATATATGCATTGAAAAATCACTAAGAAATGTTGAAGTGGTGTAAAAAGGGTGATACAATATACTAAGGATCGTTATGCTATCATCCAATCAAAACTCTGCACTCAGTTATTGCAATACAGTTTGTTTATATTTTCTACTGATATGAACTACGATTCATTTTCCATACCACTATTTCTATCAATTGTTTGTCAATTGTAAAATTCAAAAGCTTAACATTGAAATTCCATATATTTTATAATAACCGTTAGAGAAAGCCGAATGGGCAATCAATAATGGACAATCCGGAGAGAATGTCAGCAGGACATATAACGAAAACAAAGCAAAACACTCGCAACAGAGAAAAGTCAAAAGATAAGCGACACGAAAACCATAAAAATACAGGTGATAAACCCAGATGCTTGCGAAAAGTAAGTAGTTCCTGCTTCTTATAAGATACCGGCCGTATTACTATAATCAGTTCTCGTAAAAGTATGGTCGGTGATAAAGAAAAGAACGGAATTCTATCGTGATTTGCAAATTCATGCTGTCAAACTACTTGATGGACATCCTTTTTATCTTTGACAAACTGTTCATTATCACATGACCTAAATGTGCCCACAGCAAGAACCGCGGGAATATATTTCTGGTTTTATAAATAAAGATGAGTGGAGCAAAATTGCCAGACGTTTAATGATCTTAGGATATAATCTTTGTACAATTTCTATTGATTATGACATCCCTGTGGACTATTAACCATTCAGGAGTACATGAGTTCATCCTGGTTAGTTGTGGGGTTAATTATGACATCCCTGTGGACTATTAACCATTCAGGAGTACATGAGTTCATCCTGGTTAGTTGTGGGGTTAATTATGACATTCCTGTGTACTATTAACCATTCAGGAGTACATGAGTTCATCCTGGTTAGTTGTGGGGTTAATTATGACATTCCTGTGTACTATTAACCATTCAGGAGTACATGAGTTCATCCTGGTTAGTTGTGGGGTTAATTATGACATCCCTGTGTACTATTAACCATTCAGGAGTACATGAGTTCATCCTGGTTAGTTGTGGGGTTAATTATGACATCCCTGTGTACTATTAACCATTCAGGAGTACATGAGTTCATCCTGGTTAGTTGTGGGGTTAATTATGACATCCCTGTGTACTATTAACCATTCAGGAGTACATGAGTTCATCCTGGTTAGTTGTGGGGTTAATTATGACATCCCTGTGTACTATTAACCATTCAGGAGTACATGAGTTCATCCTGGTTAGTTGTGGGGTTAATTATGACATCCCTGTGTACTATTAACCATTCAGGAGTACATGAGTTCATCCTGGTTAGTTGTGGGGTTAATTATGACATCCCTGTGTACTATTAACCATTCAGGAGTACATGAGTTCATCCTGGTTAGTTGTGGGGTTAATTATGACATCCCTGTGTACTATTAACCATTCAGGAGTACATGAGTTCATCCTGGTTAGTTGTGGGGTTAATTATGACATCCCTGTGTACTATTAACCATTCAGGAGTACATGAGTTCATCCTGGTTAGTTGTGGGGTTAATTATGACATCCCTGTGTACTATTAACCATTCAGGAGTACATGAGTTCATCCTGGTTAGTTGTGGGGTTAATTATGACATCCCTGTGTACTATTAACCATTCAGGAGTACATGAGTTCATCCTGGTTAGTTGTGGGGTTAATTATGACATCCCTGTGTACTATTAACCATTCAGGAGTACATGAGTTCATCCTGGTTAGTTGTGGGGTTAATTATGACATCCCTGTGTACTATTAACCATTCAGGAGTACATGAGTTCATCCTGGTTAGTTGTGGGGTTAATTATGACATCCCTGTGTACTATTAACCATTCAGGAGTACATGAGTTCATCCTGGTTAGTTGTGGGGTTAATTATGACATCCCTGTGTACTATTAACCATTCAGGAGCACATGAGTTCATCCTGGTTAGTTGTGGGGTTAATGTTACTCAATCTTTTGTTTGTATGTAATGTTTTGTAGATCATTATTTTTCATTTTGTATTTTTTTGTTGCCATTATACATGAATTATCCTTAGATTTCCGGCTTATGGTTACCCCTTTCCCTTGAAACCTTTCTTAAAGAGATATTAATAGAGCATAGAGTCTAGAGCATCTCGAGGTACCAATATGCGGTACCATGTAAGCATGTAAGCATACGGACAGTCTAACCGTGGAGCATAGTGGGCAATGTGTTTGGAGAGGAGTGCCTGATACGCTACACCCTTTGGAAGATTGCGTGGTGTTCGGTAATTTTGTTATTACCCTTATCCCTTACGCTACACAGATAAAGACTTATTTTGCAGATTACGAAAAACAAGTAGGTCCTTTGTAGTCATTAGTAAAGGCTAGATGTTTCGTTCCTACCCACCATTTCATACTTTTTCGGTGGCTGTCAAAAGTCATTGCTCCGGTTCTCGCATTCATAATGTCATGAAGTCATGATGGTGATAGTAAAATTGGGAAGTATATGACTTCAAAATAGCCATTAGGATCCATTGGTTTTGTAGCTTCCCGTTATCATCAACTTTCTATGACGAAAATCCCAAGGTCTGGAATACCATCCCAACCGCTGCGATCTATATTCTTCGTATGCAGATGCTACTGGAATGTGGCAACATATAATGGAATGTTCGCAATAGGAACATTGAAATCATCTCTTTTGTCGTAAAGTGTTGTTCTTAACTGAACCTCACAGTCAATTTCGAGGTGTAGGTCAAGGTCAAGGACCTACTTGTATCTGTGGTGTCCTTTATTTGAAGGTCAATGGAATAGATGTGACCAACATAGTCACAAGTCATATTTAGTGAAAGGATATCATACATATAACTTCTGTTTTCGCTTAGCTTAGTGAGAAGAGGGTTACGGTTGATACCAATGTCAACTGTCTGTTGAAATAAACGTGAGAGAAAACTGAAGGGACATTCAAAATTAGACAATCCAAAGTAACTGGCAACATCGAGGACACACAAAAAAACACAACACAAAACCACGCTCGCCAAGTATAATAAATATCATGTTTGCTGTAATATGGGGAATGTTGTATCATCCATTAGAATGATGTGGCTTGCGTGTACGGTGTAATAGTAAATGGGGAATAGTGTGAATGGCATAGTTCGGTGAATGGTGTAGGTAGTAAAGTTGAACGTTTTAAGCTCTGTATTACTAATATGCGATCAGTTCAACGTATCTTCACTGGTCATTACCGACGATTTTTATTTTTGAAAGGCATTGCCGTTCCCAAATCATTTAATGATTATTAAAACTAAGGTTCTCCTCCCTCGGGCATATGCGACGTTAGCTATCAAAACTAAGGTTCTCCTCCCTCGGGCATATGTGACGTTAGTCGATGTTGGCTATCTTGTTTAGACACTTTTGTTTTCTTGTTCCAAAAGACTTGTAGATCATTTGGCTATCAAATATTTTGGTTTTGAGTGTACCTGATGAAGTTTGTTCCAGAAACGAGTCTCAAGAAAAGCGTCATGTGCACTAAATTTGATATCTACGTTTCTCTGTCTAATCTTAGACGTATCAGTATAGCCTACGCATCTGATCAGTAATAGTAGGCAGAGTAAGGCATGGGGAAATTGTGACCTGTCATCTTCCTTTTAGATGGACAATTCTACTCCCCCCCCCCCCCCCCCCTCTCTCTCTCTCTCTCTCTCTCCTAAGACAGCTCCTTCTTTACGCTATATCTGGATCAAATTATCGTCGGCATAGAATTATTAGCTGTCGCCGTACAATGAACTGTACTTAATAACTCGTCATTATGAATTTTATCTTCATGCTTTATCTAAGCAATTCCCAGAGATAAGAGTGTTTTGATACTTTTACGACTAAAGAATAATGTCACTTAATTCCGTTCTGTCATGTCTATTCTTTGGTAAGTAGATATACATATTTAGATGGACCTTGAGAGCACGCAGTTTGATATTATTCGATCCCAGCAACTATAAAAGAAAATTAAAGATTAAAAAAACTCTCAATAATAATAATTTATGTAATAACAATTTTAAATATTGTTTTAATAAACTTTATTACGATTGTAAACATTTGATTGTTTTAATTATTGTCGAGTGTAGGCACGGCTTGGTACAATCAGCGACACTAGTTTAGTGTTCAATAATCGTTCTTTGTTAATCATAATTAATGGTTAGCAATCAAGCCACAGCTGAATTTAATGACTAATTAACACAAATGATGAGAAGTTTATACCTCTACCTGTAATTGCTAAACAAACAATTATCTGTTGGTAATCTGACATTTATCACACCTTGCAGTAAGCACATTCAACCGTAGCATACATCTGTCAGTTAAATTGTGATGTTCGAGTTTGGCATGGTAAAACTCGTGATTTTATTATTGACGGGACCATTTATTGAGTTCGACTGTTCGAGGTATTGGTGTTCGAACGAAAGGGGTTTTTTTTACTTAGAAATATAAGGAAAATTGACGGGACTTTCAAATCAGTTCGAGCCATCCATGGTATTCGACCCATCCGAGTTCGAGGCACCGAAGTTTGACTGTATATGAAATTTACTATGTGAATGGCATAAAATATCAAATAACATTGTCGCCAGGGCCAGAGGTCAGTTGACTAATCATCCAACTTCATACACAATGTATTATTGACTACAGATATGGCCATCTATTTCATCGTTTTTTCTATATTTAATAAAAAAAAAATCGAGTTCGTGTTTTAAAATTCGGTCAACCCGAATATTATTGGAGAATGGATATATACGTCAATATGAAATTGCTATCGACCATCTGTGCCTATCCGTTACCTGTCATACAGCTGATTGGCGTCATGAAATGCAATGTTCCCACTAGATTTACGTGTTGACAAGGTGTATTTTTATTCAGTAGTGCTAACGCATATTGGAATGTCCCCTCATTATTATACAACCAATAAGGATTGTACAAATATACCATACATATCAAATGCAGTAGATATGTTTTTTGTTCACTATGGCCGCCATGTTCTTGAAAAAAAATGATTGGGTAATTGTTGAATACATGTGTCGTCTTGTTTCTATATGTTGTATCACCGTTTAACATTTAAACTATTTTATAGTATACAAATCCAGTTTACCATATTATGGCATCTAGATATTGAACACTATAGTCAAATGTTAGGTAGATTAAATTTATAGACAGATACCGTACGAAATTTCGTGAGAATATAAATTCCAATATTGACTGTGACCCCGATTAATGCCGTTTGCATGAAATTATGGTAATTAGATTGACATTGACCTATGGAATCACCACTAAAGTTGTGAGTTCAATTCCCTTCCATGGCGTGTGCACTTGATACAACCTTATGTGGTAAAGCTTGTCAATTATTTGCAAAATGCAGGTCGGTGGACTTCCCCGATTTTTTCCTGTTTTCAATAAAAATAAAAGCCACTATATAACTGGAATATTATTGAATAACTGGCAACACTATATTGACCATATTGACACTCGGCCTTTGAACTCGCCTTAATATGTAGTACATATCCAATATTATTGAAACTAGTAACCATAAACTTATAACAACGAACATATTATATTTTATTTTTCTGTTGTACTACTGTTGAGAAGACAAAAAGCAATAATGTTCCGGAATGTTTTTTTTTATTTGTAGTGTTTGTTGTTTATGATACAGATCTTGTAGGTAAGCTTTAAGATAAAACAATCCAATATAGCAAGCTAAGAGTTAACAGCCAGTCAGTCTTCTAGTCTTTTTTATCAACAATGATACTAGACATGAAGCAACAAACAATCAATCGATTGATTAATCGTCTTCAAGATAATGGTGTCGATGGTTAGTCTTGCTATATGCAATTTATATTTGCTACTTCTCAGGTGAACACGCAGTATTAAAGAGTGAGAGGAAAGACTTGACCTTGGTTCTGTTGTTTCATTAAGCTAGAACTATATAAATCAAACTCAGTACCAACCAAAAGCCGCTATCATCTCATTTAAAAATAACTTGATATAAATGAAACATTGTCCAATTAACATTAAACTAACAACACTCGTTAAGTCCACTCTTTAGAAACATACAGTCAAACCTCTCTTAAGGTGGTACCATACACTACAGGGAGATAACTCTTTAAAATCAGTTGAACGTTTTGATCATATGATGTTTGTATGCAGATTTCAAGCCTCTCGGTGATCAAAACCACAGAGAGAAAAGCTGCTATGTGGCTAGTGAATTTATAGCTCTGAGTCTGTTGGTTGGAATTTGTTAAAATTTTGATATTTATTACAGTGGATATATTCAAACACACTGCCAAATAAATAAGAAAATTAAACGAGCAGATCAAATTTTACCTGAAGTGTATGGCCTTTTTCTATATAATACATCACTGTCTATTAAGGGTAGTCTCATTTTCTCAATTATATTGGATAGTGCATATAGTTTTAACATGTATATAAAGGACAACTAACTGTTCATAAAGGTCACATTTTCAGATTCTTTTGAGTAGCCTTTATTTACAGGTTAGACTGTACTTTCTGCGTTTTATCTTATTAATAAAAATGTAATAGTTAAATCAAACAGCAAAGTAAAATATTCAAGTATTAATAAAAAGAAAACGTTGGCGTCCATTTTGAGTAATAACACGAAATCAAACGTCACATCCGGAAAATCTTATTGTTTCACAAAAGTTCCAATTTCTGTTTTCTATGTGGTAAGTCGGAAGATTTGTTTTTGTATTTTCCATTCCTTTGTGTAAGGAATATGATTGTGGGAAAATGTTGAGATGTGATTCTTAGTTTCACAGGTAACTTTGTCCGGATCGGGATCAGGAGTCATAAATGTTGTGAAGAATGGCCAAACCGGAACAATCTGTTCGGATCATTTCACTACAGAGGATGCCAGGGTAGTATGCCGAATGGCAGGATACGGAAGTAGGTGAGTCATTTTAAAGCTGTTACGCTACATTCATTTTCTAACTGTCCACTCAGTGCCTACCCATGTACGCAATACAACTTAATATGTTAATGTTTGTTAGTATATTGCTATAAGTCGGTGGTTTTTCTCTGGGTACTCCGATTTCCTCCACCAATAAAGCTGACCACCACGATATAACTGAAATATTGTTGAAAGTGGTGTTAAGCACCCATCATCAGAATCCCTGGCGCTAACCGGGGGTTACTCTCAAAACAAGTCTGGTTGTCACGATATAGATGACAAATTGCTGAAAATGACGATAAACACCAGTAACCCCATCTCATTGATTGATCCGGGCACTTCAACAAAAAGTGGTGGGCTAAGCTTGTTTTATATAACAAAGCATCACCTATTAACATAAGGCCAACCCTCACATATAGCCGGGTGAACATCGTCATTGTTACGAGCCCAATAATATTGAAATTTATACAACATAAACGTAGATATCAAAATTAGTGCGCATGGTATATTTCTTGAATAACCCTCATCAGGTACGGTCAAAGCCGAAATATTTGAAACCCAAACAATTTAAAAATCTAGTGCACAAGAAAAGCAGTGGGCTCAGACAGGGCGGAAAAAATAAATTAAGGTCACCTATGTTTGAGGGGAAACCTTATTTTTAATGATAATAATAACATGATTTATTATATTCTCAGCTGATAGACAGGAGAAACTGTATCTCAGAATACTCTAAAATTAAGAAATGTATTCCAAAAGACTACTTAAAGTTCTTAAAAAATGAAAATAATGATATAGAAAACAAAACTAAAAGTAGAAATAAAATGAAATTGTTAAATAATTTAACACTTACAGATATTAGAGGCAAAATTATTAATACAAAAGACGTGAAGATTAAAATTATACAAAAAATATTGAATAAAAAATCAATACCAAAATGTCAAGATAAATGGAATAATGTTTATAATGAAGAATTTCACTGGCCAAAAATTTGGAATAATCTTAAAAGACTGGACATCAGTAATAAAATTAAAGAATTCCAATGGAAATGCAACCATAACATTATTTACACCGAAAGTAGACTTAGAAAAATGAACCTATCCAATGGAAGATGTCACCTTTGTAAAGAATCGAACATTCAAGAAGATCTTCAACATTTGTTTTTTAAATGCATTATATCTAACCGATTCATATCAAACATCACAATTTTAATAAACACTTTAAATGTGGGAACTGTTAATTTAAATGAGAAAAATATGATGTTTGGGTTCAATATGGGGGGTAACCATGAACTTCTATTAAATACATTAATTTTTATATCTAAGTGGTCTATTTGGAAGGCAAGAAACAAAGTTAAATATGACAAAATTCATATCAATCAAAATGTACTTTGTAATATATGGAAACAGACTTTAAAATCTGAACTAAAAATTTTGCTAACGGCCAATTGTAATGATACAATAGATAAAGCCAAAATCTTGACAATTCTATCAGTGATTAGTAAGTAATTATAATATATGAGTACAATGCATGTATGTAAATGTTATAAAAAATTATGTTGAAGCTATCATAAAATGCCGATATAGATTGACTTACATGTTGATTTTATTATTGATAAATTTAGTTGTATTTTTGAAATAGGATCATGTGGACTCTAATAAATCTCTTAATAACCCTGGATAAGAGATCTATTGTAAAACAGGGAACCTTAGATTATATTTGCTTACCTGGGCATCTAAGGTGTTTTGTTAACAGGCGAGTCAAACAATAAAGTATTATGAAAAAAAAAAAAAAAAAAAAAAAAACATGATTTAGGAACTTTGAATTATTATATTTAATAAACCATGTCAGTGCCCAAGCATTGACTCCTGGGAGGATGACACCGTCGGGGTCTTTTAGTCCACCAGCAGAGTTATCGACCCAGTGATAGAAACAAAAACGTAGATATCAAATTTAGTGCGCACGACTCGTTTCTTGAATAACCTTCATCAGACACGCATCAAGACCGAAATAATCGAGAGGCAAACAATACAAAATATATCTAATCTAAATTAATTGCTGTTTCTATGGGAACTTATTATCAATAGTCTCTGCACATTTATCTAGAACTAGATAGAAAGGAATGCAGTCAGGTAATTAAAAAAAAATGGCAGTGGATCCATTTAGACGTTTTGTAATCAAATGATTGACATCAATGGTTGCTTGATCGTCTAATGGAAATGTTAATAGGTTATTTTAGAAAAGAAATATCATCAACCAATTTCATCGGTTGTTATGGTGAACCGTTGTTATAGATCGTTTGCACAAAACAAACTTGTAACAGCTCATAATGAGTAATATTGTAATAGTAATAATTGTAGTGTTTCCGCTACAAAGCAAAGAAAAAAATTCTCATATAGATTATCTCCCCTTTACCATGTGTCGATCAAACATTTGTCAATATTCCTTCTCAGAGCATGTTTCTATATATATTAGTTATTGAAATTTGTAGTTCCCTAATCATGTATTTAGTATACAAATTAACGATCTTCTCTCTCAAGCCTACATTGACATTTTACGATGGTGGCGATCCTGTTTAGGCATTTCGTTTACCTTTAAATTAGATGGCTGTCCACTCTATTGACTATTAGTATACCTGATGACGGATATTTCAGAAACGTGTCGTGTGCACTAAATTACATGTTTTCATTATGGCTGCAAGATTTATTTCATGTACACTTGAATATATCTAATGAAACTACCTCTCGCTGGATGTTAAAGACCAATCAATCAATTACATTTAATGTTATTTTTTACAGTGGTATAGCAATACCTGCAGCGGAAGTCATCTTTGGTGAAGGAACGGGACCAATTCATTACGACGAATTAGCTTGTAGTGGCTTAGAGCAATCAATCAATAAATGTAGCCATAGCAACTATAACGATTGTACACATTCAGAAGACGCAGGCGTCATTTGTGATGGAAGTAAGATAGTAGACAGTGATTTATGTACGATGAACGAAATTATTTCCATTTGCACTCTGGAACTTAGTCCTCAAAGCAATAAAAGGCAACACAAATACCAGCACACTGTCAAGAACAGTTCTAAAAATCCAACAGTAATGATACAAACAAAAATGCAAAAAGGATCTCCCGAACACAAATACATGACCGCTCACTCTCCTGGCTTGGTACATGTACCGCCATAAAACGTGGCGGATAGTCTTAGCTGGATTTAGCGGAAATTAAGTATTGTTAGTTCCCCGTCTTCAGAACAGCATGTTTTAATAGTTCCGCTTCTTGAAGAAAGTACGTTTTGATTATTTGTCGTCTTGGGGAAAGTAATTGTTAATAGTTCCCCGTCTTGGGGACAGTAAGTTTTGATAGTTTCCCGTCTTGGGGACAGTAAGTTTTGATAGTTGCCCGTCTTGAGCAACACTGAAGAAGTTAAATATCTGACACGAGATCCAAACTAGGATCTTCCGTATCCGAGAGCAAGCTAAGCATAACACTACTTAGGAGGTCTTTTTTTCTGTAATACTTTGCAATATCCTAATATCCTGAAATTATATGTTCTAATTTTGGGGGTTAGGTGTATGGTGTTTAACGCCACTTTCAATAATATTTCAGTTATGTCGTGGCGATCAGTCTTAATGGTGGAGGCAACCGGAGTACCCAGAGAAAACCACCGACCTGTCACAAGTTACTGATAAACGTTATCACATACTGTTGTATCGGGTACTAATATGGTGTAGGAAATATTGGTAGTGTTTGTCTGACAGAGTTATCGGACTTTGTAGCCATTAAAAGACTTTGTAATCTTATATCCATCACTGGATGAACTAAATGATTCCGTATGGCAAGATAAACTATTCATAGTCGTTTTGTTTTATATATAGGTAATGTTAGATATCGACTATCCCAGGGAACTAGTGGTCGACTGGATGTTTCAATAAATGGAACGTGGGGGACAGTGTGTAACGATAATTTTGACACCAATGCTGCGAAGGTCATATGCAGACAACTTGGATATTCTTGGTAAGAATATTAGACAACTGATATCGTGGATTACACAGTACATTTTCTTTGTAATCGTCGAAAGTCACGGGATTTTGAATCAAAGGAGTTCCTTCTTATTTGTGGCTTCTTTCGTCATGAATATTCATTAGCAAAATTATTCAATCATTACACGTTCGGGAAAATGTACTCGTTGACTTAATATACGTAATAGCTCGTATATCTCCACACCATTACGGAACAACTCATATTGTGAATAGTATCTGGAACGTTAAATTGTACCTAAATAAATAACAACCCGTCTACTGATGTTTGTTTTTGTTGTTTGTATGATGGTGTTTAACGCCACTTTCAACAATATTTCAGTTATATCGTGGCGGTCAGTTTTATTGGTGAAGGAAACCGGAGTACCCGGAGAAAACCACCGACCTCTCGCAAGTCACTGACAAACTTTATCACATACTGTTGTTCACATCGACCTGATCGAGATTAAAACTCACAACATCAGTGGTAATATGACCGATTGCATAGGTAGTTGTAAATCCAACAATCATACGATCACGGCCACGACGACCCCTCCGTAAAATGAAAGTCAGACAAAAATACAATGGCCAAATGACGCATGATGAAATATGGTACAAAAGCAACTACACAGAAAACTAAAGATTGAGCTACAATAACCAATAACAAATAAATCACGTGACCTCGGATGTTCTGGTAACCAATAACAAATAAATCATGTGACCTCGAATGTTCTGGTAACCAATAACAAATAAATCATGTGACCTCGGATGTTCTGGTAACCAATAACAAATAAATCATGTGACCGCCGATGTTCTGGAAGGATGAGTATTTCCTGCTCCAATTATCAAGAGAATAGATTTTAAGAATTATTATAGGAATGAATATTTATATCAATGTATGTTGATTGAATGTTTTTTGTCTTATTGAAGGCAGAACGCTCATGTTGCCAAAACTCGTCATGTGGTTGGAATTGAAGTACCAATTCTCATGGATGACGTGACTTGTACGGGATCGGAAGATAATATCTTAAAGTGTAAGATGAGTGCTATTGGTGTGAATGATTGCTTTCATGACGAAGACGTCAGCATTGTCTGTACAGGTAAAACACTTTCCATTGAGTGAGCGGTTGTTGTAAAATGTCAACTTGAGCTATTTTTCAGATATGTCATTGCGATACCAGGTTTTTTTTTGGATAAGATGATGATAAGGTCTACTTTGTATCATATTAATGCCATGAATTCGATTTGTATAGGCTAGTTGATTGAAACAACAGACCACGTGTACGAATACAGCTACATTCGGACACGTAATCCTGACTTGTCTTCGCTCGTATTATTGAATGCTGATTTCTTAGTGGAGAAGCACCAACTACAGATATTATAGTCTTTTGTTAGTCTTAGCAGGGAATTGAACCCACGATCAATTTACACAAATCGCAGTTGCCACGGTAACCATTACACCACGGAGGCTGTTTTACATTGTTTAATATCTTTTAAAATCATAAGTATGCCGAGAAAACTAGACTTTATGCATGTCTCCTTTGTTCAACTAAAGTATGAATGGCATGTTAAGATAACAGCTGTATTTGCTAACCAAAAATCCGATTGGATTGAAGCAATATATAACCAGTTTGACCCCGCTTCTTTTTCGTGCCTGTCCCAAGCGAAGACCCGGATTTCCAACGTCGTATTTCGTGATCTTGTTTGTGTTCAGATGGGAGGTGATTGTTCGTTTTGTTGATATTGGTGGAATTTATGACCATCACCGTTTAAAACTTTCTTTTTATAAATAAACAATACATACTAATAGTTATTAAAATGGCAACATATGTAGACAAAATACATTGCATAGTCTAAAATTAGTTATCGGTCTCCTTTCATCAGTTTTAATTACTGTTTCATGAATAAAAAAAGAAACCATTGTGTTAATATATTCATGTGTTGGTGAATTTATATACACTTTACTTCTGCTACCAGTGGATTACGATATTTCTCCAATCGAAGTAGTTAACATTTGAAAATAATTTAACTATCGAGTGTAGATAAATGTGGTATTGTGTCCAAAAACGTCAAAAATATTTTTAATTAAGATGTTAATCTCTGTCGTTATACACTCGTTACAACTTCGGCTGATTCCGTAATCTTCATCATACCTCGTCCGTATTACGATACCTCCCATTGGAACTACTTTCGGAAATCTTCAATGAAGGAGGTATTAAAATAATTTCACTTTCGAATATTCGTCCAATAATAATATATTTTCATTCGTCACAATGTCGGCTGATTCCGTACGTTCATCAAAGACCAATATTTTTCTAAACAAACTCATCTATTGTCGCCATTTTAGAACTTATTCGCGGTGCGCAATGTTTGATTGAAGTGATACGGTCTTCCGGCGAAGAAATGTGATGCGTAGACGCATATCAAATACCGTATTACAGCCGAGGTATTGAGGGAGAGAAGCGGACTCACCCGAGGTTTGCCGATTGTAGCATTATATAGATTATATCTTGATTTTCATATTATTTCGTTCGATATTCAACATTTTCTCCTTATAGCGTTTGGTGTCAATGTGATAATCTATTTCCGTTTCTCTTTTCTTATTCCAGGTAACCAGATTATGCAAACAACAGGTATGTATTGCCATTGGTTAACTTTCAAATAGGTGATCTGATATTCAATTTATATCAGTGCGATATTATCATAATTGGCCATATATATCTTATAGATGGGTTTGGCTTATGGTGTTTAACGCCACTTTCAACAATATTTCAGTTATATCGTGGAAGTCAGTTTTATTTTTGGAGGAAACCGGAGTATCCGGATAAAACAACCGAACTGTCACAAGTCACTGACAAACTTTGTTCACATAATGTTGCATCTAGTACACCTCACCACAGGCACTCGACGTTCAATGAATAAAATGTAGGGTCAATGTGGAAAAAAAATTAGTGTCACTGTTATATAATAAAGAGAAGGCTTCCAATGCATTTTTCGGCACAAATGTAAACAAATCGGTTTATTTTTTCGTGTACGGTTTTTGCTTGACCTTTGCGGTATTTATGGATGGAGACCTACCTAATAGTTTTTCCGCTGCATCATTTATTGGAGAGCAGACGATCATACTTCACTAAACCATACTTTTGTGACGTCCCCAGAAATATTCGACTTCCATTGTGGAGCGACCACGACATTGCAGGACCGCACAGAATAAATAGCATATTTAATAAAAGAAAGCTAGATATAAAAAAAATTACGACCGATTACTGGACAATTGAACTAAAAGGTATACATTTTATTTAGTTGGTAAACTTCTGACATTTTTTTGTGACCAGTAAGCGGTCGTAATTTTTTTTATATCTAGTTTTTTTTTATTAATTATTCTGTGCGGTCCACGAAATACCCCAAAAATTTTCGCCCCTCCCTTCGCTCGGCGCAATTTTTCAAGTGCGCCCTCTAACTTGAAATCCTGGATCCGCCCCTGGACTATCCACTTTAACTTTTAGAAACAAATTGCAATAAAGGAAGACAGCTTGTATTGATATAATATATTTCACAGTCACAGTAAAGTCTTCAATAATGAGCATATTTTATACCCTAATATGAGTGTTATGATTATGGGATGAGATAAAATTTCCAAAATCAAATATCAAGATGGTGGAAAGAGTACATTGTTTTCCGGTATATATAGGAAAAAATGTAGTTAAATACCTCGAGTTAGCTCCCTTTTTGCATGAAAGGATATAGATGTAAATGAACATTAGAAACTGTCCAACTAAAAAGGTGGACACACTGTTTAGTCAAGGAATATCACTGTGATAGCTCTTCTACATTTAACAGTCCAATCTTCAAAAATTCGCATCACTTGTACCCTGAAATGAGTGTGAAAAGTTCATTAACCTGCAGTTGAACGGGACAAAGTTCGTTAAACTCTTTGCAAATTACTTCAAATTGTCTACATTGAATCTGTGAATGCTTGAAGATGTCAAAGTAGTAATCAGAAATCGTCAATACAAGAAGGAAAGACAAAACAATGGTAAAAAGACAAAAGGAGAAACAAAACATTACACAGAAAACGACGAGAGAATAAATAATAATAAGTTCAACACTATAATAAGACTACACTGGATACAGTGGAGAATTTTGACATGCGAGGCAACGACGTTCGACTGTCACTGGAAACATATGGAGAGGCAGGTGGTAAACAAAATGAGTCATATCACGTACTGTGTGAATATCGATTGTTTATGTATATTGAAAAATAAAAATGTAAGACATCTGATTGAGTGCACTCGTCGCGTTTCAGGTACACTCAAAATCAAAAGATTGAATAGCCAAATATATTAAGATCTCTGTGAGCAATAAAACTAAAGGGCGTAAACAGGATACCTAGCATCGGCTAAAATCCCCTATATCTGATGAAGGAGAACATTTTACTTAATGAGTATTTCATTATTTAGACTTTATTCTTAAGGCCAAAAAAAAAAATATGTGTGTTTACGGTCACCCGACCTACCCTAATTTTTGCTAGCGACCCTATGCATTTTTACACAGAATTCGGATAACCATTTTTGTTGTTTAACCAGCAGCAATGTTTTATTTATTCAACTGCTAGCTTTTTGTCGAAATTGAGAGCAAAGAAGGTAGATAAACTGCATAATTCGTCATGTTACCGGAATTTTCGAAAATTAAATACCGGAATCGGATACCGAAACCGGGAACGACTATTTCCGGTTTTGTCGATAATAAAAAAAAAAAAAAAAAAAAAAAAAAATAATCCCGACCGACCGACCCTAGATTTTTTTGACATGTGACAGTAAACACACATATTTTTTTTTGGCCTAATGCGAAATATATACATTAATCCACGTCAGTGTTGAAATACTGACTAATGAGCGGATGCCATTCTCGGGGCCCAATAGTCCACAAGCAAAGGTATCGACACAGTGATGGTAATAAAGTAGTAGATATCTAATTTAGTGCCCACGATGAGAGTTTCTGGAATAACGTACATCAGGTACTATCAAGGTCAAAACACGGTAGTTTTAATAAAAATTGCATTAATCAAAAACTGTAAATTATAATTAAGTAATATATGTATATGTATTCAACCATATGAGTCCCGGAACACTGGCGACAGAATATACCATCTCTATTGAGATATGCTCAAAGTCAAAAGACGGAAAAGCCAATTAATTACAAATATTTGTAAGCAATAAAAACCAAAGGGTTTTAACAGGATAGCCAACATTGTCAAAGGTCACCTATTCCTGAGAGAGGAGAGCTTTATATTTAATAATAATTTCATTATTTAGACAATACACATTATCTATATTCAATGTTTTTATTTCTATTTTCATCAGCGTCACACAATACCGGAACACTGACTACTTTGAATGGTTTTTTTTAATTATTTTTTGTAACATCTGCTTCACGCAATACCGGAACACTGACTACTTTGAATGTTTTTTTTTAGATTATTTCTAGTAACATCTGCTTCACACAGTACCTGAACGCTGGCTGCTTTCAATGTTTTTTATTATTATTTCTAGTAACATCTGCTTCACACAGTATCTGAACGCTGACTACTTTGAATGCTTTTTTTAAATTATTTCTAGTAACAACTGCTTCACACAGTACCTGAACGCTGACTACTTTGAATGCTTTTTTTAAATTATTTCTAGTAACATCTGCTTCACACAGTACCTGAACGCTGACTACTTTGAATGCTTTTTTAAAATTATTTCTAGTAACATCTGCTTCACACAGTACCAGAACGCTGACTACTTTGAATGTTTTTGTTTTAATTATTTCTAGTAACAACTGCTTCACACAGTACCTGAACGCTGACTACTTTGAATGCTTTTTTTAAATTATTTCTAGTAACATCTGCGTCACACAGTACCTGAACGCTGACTACTTTGAAAGTTTTTTTCTGATTATTTCTAGTAGCATCTGCGTCACACAGTACCTGAACGCTGACTACTTTGCATGTTTTTTTAATTATTATTTCTAGTAACATCTGCTTCACACAATACCGAACGCTGACTACTTTGAATGTTTTTTTCTTATTATTCCTAGTAACAACTGCTTCACACAGTACCGGAACGCTGACTACTTTGAATGTTTTTTTCTTATTATTCCTAGTAACAACTGCTTCACACAGTACCTGAACGCTGACTACCTTGAATGTTTTTTTTATTATTATTTCTAGTAACATCTGCTTCACACAGTACCTGAACGTTGACAACTTTGAATGTTTTTTTATTATTATTTCTAGTAACAACTGCTTCACACAGTACCTGAACGCTGACTACTTTGAATGTTTTTTTTATTATTATTCCTAGTAACAACTGCTTCAACATGTGTCGATGACTCACGTGTACACTGTAGTCCATCTTTGTGTAGTAATGATACCTTTAAGAAGTTATGTCCCCTTACATGCAAAGTGTGCAGTAAGTTCATTTTTTTTTTAAATACTGTGAAAATATTATTATTCGCGGAGAACCAATTTGCGTGGATTTCGTGGGTATAAAACACGAAATATAATACACAACGAAGTGCAAAATTTCCATATTATTATTTTGTTCCAAGCATGAAATCAGTAAGTAAGGAATCCACGAACCAATGAATTTTCCTCAAACCACGATATTTGGCATCCAAAGTACTTTCACGGTAATAAAAAGTGCATTAATCTAGAAAATTAAATACCTGGCTGGTCTGATATGACAGTTAGGAACTTTGTTGAGCTGTTCTGTAGAAATGGGTGATGCTAAACCAATAGGAAAAAGATGTAGTTTTATTTGGAGGTATATTACCACATTGGTGTGAAATGGTCAGCGAGCTCGCATTGAGTGTGGTAGATCGTGAGTTCAATCCTCGCGTGGATTAAAATTGGTATGTGATGTTTCTCCTGTAAGCCTGCATCATGAAAGAGTAAATACAAAGACTGATTGTCAGGATAATGTGTCCGACTGGAGCGACATTGTCAGGATAATGTGTCCGACTGGAGCGACATTGTCAGGATAATGTGTCCGACTGAAGTGACATTGTCAGGATAGTGTGTCCGACTGAAGTGACATTGTCAGGATAATCTGTCCGACTGAAGTGACATTGTCAGGATAGTGTGTCCGACTGAAGTGACATTGTCAGGATAGTGTGTCCGACTGAAGTGACATTGTCAGGATAATGTGTCCGACTGAAGTGACATTGTCAGGATAGTGTGTCCGACTGAAGTGACATTGTCAGGATAGTGTGTCCGACTGAAGTGACATTGTCAGTATAATGTGTCCGACTGAAGTGACATTGTCAGGATAATGTGTCCGACTGAAGTGACATTGTCAGGATAATGTGTCCGACTGAAGTGACATTTCTATCTGTGGACTGTTGTCTCAGAGAGCTAACACTATACAAATCCAACTAAACGTGTTGGTCTAGTATGTATACATCATAATTATCTCACCAAATTTAAACCTGATCTCGCAACAAACAAGGCCTCTTGGTGAAATGGTGTGGTCATGTAAGTGTTTTGGACCTATGCCTAACATGCCAACGTCCAACTTGGGTGAGCATCATTAGTGACCATCAAATACTAAGCTCGCATAGTCTTTTAATACGGTAAAACCTGCCTTTAAGAGCATATATATGTAACAAATCACTGTCTATAAAAGCAGTCTCATTTTCCCCATTAATGAATAATGCCTATAATTCTAACCTGTATATAAAGGACAGCTGCCAATGAAGGCCACATTTTCAGGTTTCATTGAGATTTGATTGTACTTGTTTTTATCAAGCTTCAGCTCCAATTACAACAAAAGCTACATGTATAGACAATCCACTCGTTCATTGTAAAGATCCCAAAGTATGTAGTGATCCCGCACTGAAGATGTTATGCGCAGCTTCCTGTGGTACATGTCCAGGTAAGAGTATATTGAAATACTCAGTAATGGCTGTATAAAATATTCTGATTTTGTTGGAGGAAAAAAAAATGATCTGATTCAGAGTTTTTGTCATTTTAATCTAATGTTGAATTCTGGAGAAAAAAAATTCGCGCTTGGCGCGACAATAAAAATAAATATTCTAACTCTTTTTGGCGGAAAAAAAAATCTGAACGAAGCAAAAAACCATAACCCCCCCCTGCAAGTTAAATGGTCGGCCCCTTAGCGATTTAAATAATTACATTACAAATTTGTTTATTTCAAATAATGCCTTTTCATACCAAAAAGACCAGTTCTAAAATCTATCAAATCTTTGTTGCTTAATATAATAAATTTAAGCCAAGTCCGCGATCAGAACATGTTTCTTAATACAACACTGTATTATTCTAGTTTACTCCACCATTTATTAATGAGTTACAAGTATCAATCCCGGGAACTGAGTGGTCATATGTAATGTATGCGTGTGTTATGTAATATGTAATGTATGCGTGTGTTATGTAATATGTAATGTATGCGTGTGTTATGTAATATGTAATGTATGTGTGTGTTATGTAATATGCAATGTATGCGTGTGTTATGTAATATACAATGTATGCCTGTGTTATGTAATATGTAATGTATGCGTGTGTTATGTAATATGTAATGTATGCGTGTGTTATGTAATATATAATGTATGCGTGTGTTATGTAATATGTAATGTATGCGTGTGTTATGTAATATGTAATGCATGCGTGTGTTATGTAATATGTAATGTATGCGTGTGTTATGTAATATGTAATGTATGCGTGTGTTATGTAATATGTAATATGTATGCGTGTGTTATATAATATGTAATGTATGCGTGTGTTATGTAATATGTAATGTATGCATGTGTTATGTAATATGTAATGTATGCATGTGTTATGTAATATGTAATGTATGCGTGTGTTATGTAATATGTAATGTATGCGTGTGTTATGTAATATGTAATGTATGCGTGTGTTATGTAATATGTAATGTATTCGTGTGTTATGTAATGAATGCGTGTGCTATGTAATATGTAATGTATGCATGTGTTATGTAATATGTAATGTATGCGTGTGTTATGTAATATGTAATGTATGCGTGTGTTATGTAATATGTAATGTATGTGTGTGTTATGTAATATGTAATGTATGTGTGTGTTATGTAATATGTAATGTATGCGTGTGCTATGTAATATGTAATGTATTCGTGTGTTATGTAATATGTAATGTATGCGTGTGTTATGTAATATGTAATGTATGCATGTGCTATGTAATATGTAATGTATGCGTGTGTTATGTAATATGTAATGTATGCGTGTGTTATGTAATATGTAATGTATGCATGTGTTATGTAATATGTAATGTATGCGTGTGTTATGTAATATGTAATGTATGCGTGTGTTATGTAAAATGTAATGTATGTGTGTGTTATGTAATATGTAATGTATGCATGTGTTATGTAATATGTAATGCATGCGTGTGTTATGTAATATGTAATGTATGTGTGTGTTATGTAATATGTAATGTATGCGTGTGTTATGTAATATGTAATGTATGCGTGTGTTATGTAATATGTAATGTATGTGTGTGTTATGTAATATGTAATGTATGCATGTGTTATGTAATATGTAATGCATGCGTGTGTTATGTAATATGTAATGTATGTGTGTGTTATGTAATATGTAATGTATGCGTGTGTTATGTAATATGTAATGTATGCGTGTGTTATGTAATATGTAATGTATGTGTGTGTTATGTAATATGTAATGTATGCGTGTGTTATGTAATATGTAATGTATGTGTGTTATGTAATATGTAATATATGCGTGTGTTATGTAATATGTAATGTATGTGTGTGTTATGTAATATGTAATGTATGCGTGTGTTATGTAATATGTAATGTATGAGTGTGTTATGTAATATGTAATGTATGCGTGTGTTGTGTAATATGTAATGTATGTGTGTGTTATGTAATATGTAATGTATGTGTGTGTTATGTAATATGTAATGTATGCATGTGTTATGTAATATGTAATGTATGCGTGTGTTATGTAATATGTAATGTATGCGTGTGTTGTGTAATATGTAATGTATGTGTGTGTTATGTAATATGTAATGTATGCGTGTGTTATGTAATATGTAATGTATGCGTGTGTTATGTAATATGTAATGTATGCGTGTGTTATGAACATCCATTATATCTCTGTTTCAACGAATTTTACGATTAGATTTTGGAAAAGTTCCGACATTGTGGTTTGTTTTTCTTTTCTCAACTCATTCACTATATTTCGGTACGAACAGGGGTGTCTCTCTGCAGGTCAGAAGTCACTAGCAGCAGCTCCTAATGATCAATCATTTGTTGGGCGTGCTCGTTGATGTCCTGTTACAAGACAAAATGTTTCGACCCAATACATTCAATCTCTATTTCCTGTGTCAATTAAGATCTCCTCAGCAATCTTTTGTTGGGCGTGGTCGTTGGTGTTCTGTTACAAGACAATATGTTTCGACCCAATACATTGAATCTCTATTTCCTGTGCCAATTAAAATGTACCACCATATTACCCACAAATTTCATCATTTGTAAACGTGATCGTGTCGTGAATATAGCTGAAATACTGTTCTCCTGACGTTAAACAACGATCAATCAATCACTCATTTTATCTAATAAGTACGTTATAGATTCATGAATGTCACAAGTTTTGAAGCAGTCACAGTGGAGCAGGAACTGCGTACCCTTCCGAAGCACATGAGTTCACTCCCGGTTTTTAGTAGGGGTTCATGTTACTCGATCTTTAGTTTTCTATGTGATGTTTTGTAGATCGTTGTTTGTCTTTTTGTCCTTTTTCTTTTGGCCATTGTGTTGTCTGTCCTTCGATGTACGGATTCTGATTACCTCCCTTTGGCATCTTCAAACTCTTCTTACAGTTAAGTCGTATGTAATATATATATAAGAATCGTGAAGGTCCGGTCGTGGTCATGATTGTATGGTAGTATAAGAATCGTGTAGGACCCGTCGTGGTCATGATTGTATGGTAGTATAAGAATCGTGTAGGGCCTGTCGTGGTCATGATTGTATGGTAGTATAAGAATCGTGTAGGACCCGTCGTGGTCATGATTGTATGGTAGTATAAGAATCGTGTAGGGCCTGTCGTGGTCATGATTGTATGGTAGTATAAGAATCGTGTAGGGCCTGTCGTGGTCATGATTGTATGGTAGTATAAGAATCGTGTAGGGCCCGTCGTGGTCATGATTGTATGGTAGTATAAGAATCGTGTAGGGCCCGTCGTGGTCATGATTGTATGGTAGTATAAGAATCGTTTTGGGCCCGTCGTGGTCATGATTGTATGGTAGTATAAGAATCGTGTAGGGCCTGTCGTGGTCATGATTGTATGGTAGTATAAGAATCGTGTAGGGCCTGTCGTGGTCATGATTGTATGGTAGTATAAGAATCGTGTAGGGCCTGTCGTGGTCATGATTGTATGGTAGTATAAGAATCGTGTAGGGCCTGTCGTGGTCATGATTGTATGGTAGTATAAGAATCGTGTAGGGCCTGTCGTGGTCATGATTGTATGGTAGTATAAGAATCGTTTAGGGCCTGTCGTGGTCATGATTGTATGGTAGTATAAGAATCGTGTAGGGCCTATCTGTCGTGGTCATGATTGTATGGTAGTATAAGAATCGTGTAGGGCCTGTCGTGGTCATGATTGTATGGTAGTATAAGAATCGTGTAGGGCCCGTCGTGGTCATGATTGTATGGTAGCATAAGAATCGTGTAGGGCCCGTCGTGGTCATGATTGTATGGTAGTATAAGAATCGTGTAGGGCCTGTCGTGGTCATGATTGTATGGTAGTATAAGAATCGTGTAGAGCCTGTCGTGGTCATGATTGTATGGTAGTATAAGAATCGTGTAGGGCCGGCCGTGGTCATGATTGTATGGTAGTATAAGAATCGTGTAGGGCCCGTCGTGGTCATGATTGTATGGTAGTATAAGAATCGTGTAGGGCCTGTCGTGGTCATGATTGTATGGTAGTATACGAATCGTGTAGGGCCTGTCGTGGTCATGATTGTATGGTAGTATAAGAATCGTGTAGGTCCTGTCGTGGTCATGATTGTATGGTAGTATAAGAATCGTGTAGGGCCTGTCGTGGTCATGATTGTATGGTAGTATAAGAATCGTGTAGGGCCGGTCGTGGTCATGATTGTATGGTAGTATAAGAATCGTGTAGGGCCCGTCGTGGTCATGATTGTATGGTAGTATACGAATCGTGTAGGGCCTGTCGTGGTCATGATTGTATGGTAGTATACGAATCGTGTAGGGCCTGTCGTGGTCATGATTGTATGGTAGTATACGAATCGTGTAGGGCCTGTCGTGGTCATGATTGTATGGTAGTATAAGAATCGTGTAGGTCCTGTCGTGGTCATGATTGTATGGTAGTATAAGAATCGTGTAGGGCCTGTCGTGGTCATGATTGTATGGTAGTATAAGAATCGTGTAGGGCCTGTCGTGGTCATGATTGTATGGTAGTATAAGAATCGTGTAGGTCCTGTCGTGGTCATGATTGTATGGTAGTATAAGAATCGTGTAGGGCCTGTCGTGGTCATGATTGTATGGTAGTATAAGAATCGTGTAGGGCCTGTCGTGGTCATAATTGTATGGTAGTATAAGAATCGTGTAGGGCCTGTCGTGGTCATGATTGTATGGTAGTATAAGAATCGTGTAGGTCCTGTCGTGGTCATGATTGTATGGTAGTATAAGAATCGTGTAGGGCCTGTCGTGGTCATGATTGTATGGTAGTATAAGAATCGTGTAGGGCCTGTCTGTCGTGGTCATGATTGTATGGTAGTATAAGAATCGTGTAGGGCCTGTCGTGGTCATGATTGTATGGTAGTATAAGAATCGTGTAGGGCCTGTCGTGGTCATGATTGTATGGTAGTATACGAATCGTGTAGGGCCTGTTGTGGTCATGATTGTATGGTAGTATAAGAATCGTGTAGGGCCCGTCGTGGTCATGATTGTATGGTAGTATAAGAATCGTGTAGGGCCTGTCGTGGTCATGATTGTATGGTAGTATAAGAATCGTGTAGGGCCTGTCGTGGTCATGATTGTATGGTAGTATAAGAATCGTGTAGGGCCTGTCGTGGTCATGATTGTATGGTAGTATAAGAATCGTGTAGGGCCTGTCGTGGTCATGATTGTATGGTAGTATAAGAATCGTGTAGGGCCCGTCGTGGTCATGATTGTATGGTAGTATACGAATCGTGTAGGGCCTGTCGTGGTCATGATTGTATGGTAGTATAAGAATTGTGTAGGGCCTGTCGTGGTCATGATTGTATGGTAGTATAAGAATCGTGTAGGGCCTGTCGTGGTCATGATTGTATGGTAGTATAAGAATCGTGTAGGGCCTGTCGTGGTCATGATTGTATGGTAGTATAAGAATCGTGTAGGGTCCGTCGTGGTCATGATTGTATGGTAGTTGGTTTTATGACTATCTATGCAATCAGTTTATGTCACCACCAACGTTGTGGGTTCGTATCCCGCTTAGTCGAAGTGTACTCGAAACAACATCATGTGATAAAGTTTGTCAGTGACTTGTGACAGGTCTGTGGTTTCATCCGGGCACTCGGGTTTCCTACACCAATAAAACTGACCGCCACAATTTATCTGAAATAATGTTGAAAGTGGCGTTAAACACTATTACACTAATCCTTTGTTAGGAACCGTGTCAATCAATTACCAGAAATGAGGAATGGATCAGCAACAACCAATCAATCAATCAATCAATCAGTATATTTACCAATGTTTGTTTGCCTTTTAGGATCAACAACAACATCGTGGATTCCATTCCCCAATGGTGGAGCAGTTGGAAAATAAATATATACAACATGTAATTTATTGTGTCTTTGTGTTTTAGTGGTTTGTTTTGTATTATTAGAAAAACTGAACATGTGAGTAGAATGCCAACCCTGACATATAACTGGCGAAGCAGCGTCGTTGTTTTAAGAAAAGTTTGAAGATTTCAAAGGGCTAATCAGAAGCCGTAAATCAATGAATGACAGACAATGCAATGGCCAGACGAAAAAGGAAAAAAGAACAAACAATGAACTACAAAGCACTACACAGAAAACTATCAATCGAGCAACACGAACCCCCGCTAAAAACTAGGGATGAACTCAGGTTCTCCTGTGGAAGGGTAACCAGCTCCTGCTCTACTAGTGGCACCCGTCGTGTTATTCTAGCTACAAATTTGGTGGTATGTCATGAACGAGGAACGATGCTGGATGTGCTTACGACCAGTTAAACATATTCGTGGTCATTTGTGACACAGATATGCCATAACGGTTAACTAAGCGAAGGCGACCGTAAACATTCGAAGTGATGACTTCAACTTAACCAATAGGAAACCTTGGTTCAGTAGGTGTCTGCTTAGCAACAACCCTGGCTTGTCACCGGCACGTCAATAAAATTGGCGAGATAAAACTAGTTTTATGGGCCCATACCTTCTCTCTTAGTGAAATGACAGTTAATTTATTGACCAATTGAGAACAGTTTGCTCAGCGTGTGCTCAGTTGTAATACCGCAATATTTTGAAGTCACACCTGATTGGTTATTAATCACATGAATCCTGACGTGACCCCATATGGATTGTCGTTATAAGATGTTCTCATTGAAAAGATAGTTTAAATTGTGATGGTCAACAGCTTCACCGATATCAATAAAACGAACAATAACCTCTCACCTCAAGTCATTGAACATAACAAAGTCATATATGTCTTGTAATAAAATGTAATAAGAGAGATACACGTGTACAATTAACTTCTAACCCAGCACGTTAGATTGACTTTTACTGCTATAGATCACTGAAACAACAGTAGGTAGATATGTCTGTCTACTGTGGCACACTGAGCTATCTAGAACTTGATATTACATATTATTGTTGCATACAAGGCGAATTAACAAGACCGGTTATCGAGCCCATATCATATAACCTGTTTTTTCTTTATATCAATGTTTGTCAGTTACTTACAGAAGGTCGGTAGTTTTCTCCTGGTAATCCAATTTCCTCAAAAAATTTAATTTACCGCTATGATATAACTGAATCGTTATTTTAAAGTGACGTTAATTACAATAATATTGTGCTATTTCTGATGATTATGTAACCGTTTCACTATAACTTCAAGATCGATTTTATCTCCACTATATCATGGTTTCTGTAACCCAGTATAAATTAAGTATGTGTACATAATGTCAAGCAGTTTAAAGCCGGCTTGCACTTTTAGTTATTGACAAAAGTAGCAATAAAAGCTAAAAATAGATTAAATAGACGAAGAAGTAAGTCATAACCTAGATTAAATATGAGTGATTGAACTATTGACAAGGTTTCAAGGACAGTTTCCATATTTTGGCACAACAGGAAATTAAAATTAGGTCAAACTCAACAAAATCCGTTATACTTAAGATAAATGCAAGTGTTTCCGGAAGTGACCGCTACATGATACATTTTTCTCCCTCTTGATTTCCAAGGCAACAAATTGTTAATATCACAAGATGAATACGATATAGTCTGAACTATAACTGATGAAAGGGAGGGTTATAGTAATCGACCTAGTGATTTGGTTGAACCATATGGGGGTTAGGGCTTAATGATGTTTAACGCCACTTTCAACAACCAGTAGAACGCTGTCGACCTGCTGCAAGTTACTGACGAACTTTATTGCATAATGTTGTATCGAGTACACCTCGCCATGAACAGGATTCACAACGTTAGTGGTGATAGTCACTGATTACACAAGTAGTTGTAAATTCAATTACCATACGATCACGACCACTACGTCTTCTAAAATACTGTATAATTTTATGCTTTGACAACAAAAGAATATTTGTGAACGTGAATATCCATACGCAGATCAGAGACCATGTTATGGACACAAAATTAATTTATTCATTAACATAAAATACTATCAACGTAGAACCCTTTGGCCTTCATAAAAAAAAAAAATACAAGGGCTGTTCTCCATCTTAATGTTACAGTGAAGCAATAAGAACGGCAAAGAAACATGCAGCGGAAAGAGTACCGTAAACTGGTTTCCGTTATTCTGATTTGTTTCTAAGTGTATAATTCGATAGTCTCTCATCTTCATTTACATCCATCATGTCTTACTACTTACTATATGTAATTAATAATAAAATAATTACATTACTTCCGTTTTTCATTGAAATGTTACAATATGATTGGCTATGAAGTGGTCACATGATTATAAAAGAGATGTTTTACATCCCAATAAAACTCAAATAATCTAACACAAATAAAATTCACAGCGAAATATTCAACTATATTAAATTTTTGTGTGATTTAAATGTAATTATAAGAATTGAATGCATTTTTTTGTAGTTATATAGGCGTGTAAAAGTTTGAACCGAGGCACATTTTTTGTATGAAGCACTTTTACACGCCAATAAAACTACAAAACTTAAATAAAGGAAAAAAAATATATCACGCTGTCGGAACAGTTCCAAAATCCAATAGCAAAATCGTAGAAAGAGGTAAAATCGATATCCCTAACACATAAATACATGACAGCTGACTGTCCTCACTTGATACAGTCACTTCAGTAAATGGTGGCCGGAGTTAAGCTAGTTTTATAGGACCAAACCTCCCCTCATAATCTATACAGTAACAAACCAAACCTCCATGTTTATATGACTTATGAATCATAACATTTATAATTGTATTCTTGGGTTGGTAGATTACGTCGTGGTATCAGTGTTATTTAAGGTACATTGTAATCATGTGGCCCTTCAGAGGTGTATTCCTGAGGCGGATCTGTCTGATCTTCAGAAGTCGGGTATCTATTGTTATAACTATAAATCTATTGAATTATCAATAAAAATCTTTGATCTTGTAAGTTAATATATCACTGTATGTGTATACACATGTTGACACAACGAAAGTGGATTGTTAATATTTTCTAATAAAAGTGCATATTGATGATTTGTATACTGTCGGCAATAAGCGTGAGAATCTTTTTCTTCTCATGAGCGAAACACAGCCAAACTAGAGTAAAAGACACCATAACGCCACATTCAGCAATATTTCAGTCATATCGTGGCGGTCAGTTTTATTGGTGGAGGAAACCGGAGTACCCACAGAGAACCACCGAGCTGACACCAATCACTAGAGTAAAAGACCGAAATTCTCACATAAACACACACTATTCTTATAAATCCACGATGGATGGTAACTACTCTCAGAAATGACAACTGGGAAATCACAGTCAGAGTAAGATCTTCAGTAAGGGGTATAACTCGCACACTACAATGAGTGTTAAACGGAGCTCTTTACTTCTGTCGATACACGCATATTGATGATTGGTATATCGTCGACAATAAGCATGATCATTTTTCTTTTCATGAGCGAAACGCAACAAAATTAAAGTATAAGACAGAAGTGCTCACATAAACTCACGATATTCTTACAAATCCACGATGACATCCCCTCTCAGAAATGTCAACTTATTTATGCATCCCCTCTTGTGTTAATATGTGTAATTGACTCTTCCTATACCACTAGCAGGCCCTCCTCGAGGGCAACTGTACTCTGAATCAGAGAAAATGTATTATTTATATTCCATGGAGCACCACAGGGAACGAGAGGTGATGGAAGTCATATGTTTGATTGGTAATAAAATGAAAAGCATAAAATACCACACTGTCGGAACATATCCAAAATCTAATAAAAATAATCTTAGAAACAGAGGCATAATTGATACACCAACCCATATACTGACCGTACACTATCCAGACACTTCAATAAACAGTGGCGATGTTAAACTAGTTTTATGGGTCCCCTCTTAGTAAAATGTTGCAGTCATGCACGTGTTTTCAATATTCTCTGAGGGACCGGGTGGCTCATTGAGTTAGGTAGTTGGGTTACCTAGCAACTCATACAAGCCTATCACCAATACGGCGTGGGTTCGCGCCCGGCTTTGTAAATTACAAAAAGGGTGCTCTCGACTCGCAGCTGCAAGTGATAAAGTTTACCGGTTGCTTACCCATGGTCGGTGGTTCTCTCCGGATACTCTGGCTTCTTCCACCACTAAGACTGGTCGCCATTATATAGCTGAAATATTGCTGAAAGTGGCGTTAAAACACCAAAAATCAAAATCAATATTCTCTAAAATACATGTTGATCAAGTGAACTTCGGGGTTAAAAAGATTAAATTTATATAAAAAAAAAATATTTATAGGTAGCTAGCTCAATATTATTCTTCTGACAGTAAAAACTTAACAGATTCATGATTTTTTAATTGTCATGGTGACGACACAATAATATTGTAATATCAAAACATTTCTTTGACGTCATCTCCATAAAACGTGTCAAAATGTGATTTATATGGAATCATAACCCAAAATATAATATAAATAACTCCCTGCTACGAATTTTATTTCTATCTGTAGTTTGAACTTTGTAGTTATAGTCTAAGCACAGACAATAATTATTGTCCTTGTAATAAATCAAAATATTTGTCCTTCAAGTGAATGTTTTTAATTGTCTTTACGTCCATCATGTCTAGTGTACAACGACTTTGTTTTTAATTTTGGTTTTTGACCACACATCCGTGTTACATTTATATATCTACGCAGTGTGTATCGTATCAGAAAGGATTGAAGATAACAATAGGGTAACCAGAAGCCGTAATTCGAAGGACAAATATGCATTGGCCAAAAGAAAAAGGAGAAAAGGACAAACAATGCATTGGCCAAAAGAAAAAGAAGAAAAGGACAAACAATGCATTGGCCAAAAGAAAAAGGACAAACAATGATCAACAAAACACTATACACAGAACTAAAGATTTGGCAACAACGAACCTTATTAAAAAAACCGAGGCCTAACTCAGGTGATCCGGAACAGTAGGCAGTTCCGGTTCAACTAGTGGCGCCCGTCGTGTTATTCTTGTAACAAACTCGGTAATACAACCTGTCCATGAGGACCTGTCTAATATGCGGTAACGTAAGAGATCACTATTTATAGGTTCCAGTGATAAAAAATAATAGAAAGTGACCTTAAGTAAGCAGCCACCTGTCTTATGTGGTAACCTTTTTTATTTAACCTTTGTCTGGTCGCTTAAGACAGGCTTGAATAGATGTATCACAGTCTTTATGATATTGATTGTTGTTTAACACTTAATAAGTTGCCGATCGTCGATGGAACACCGGGGAAAGAAATGTGATTTTATTCTCGCAGGAGTTCAACTACTTGGAAAGGGGCTTACAATTGTCGTGTGAAACAAATAAAATACAATAACACTTCAATTCATCCAAGACGACTGTCAAATGTAAAAAAAAAAAAAAATAATGGAGCTTTATTTTAATATAGCCCTCGACCCTTCATGTTTATCCTTTATTTTAATTTTTTTCCATTAAAATTCATATTTACAGATAATGCGAAGTTCATTGCATGTTACAAACAACTTGTAATTAGCAACCTTTTGTTAGAAGTTGTTGGCGGTGTTCCGGTGCAACATTATCCGACCCCATCCATTACGTGGTTTTTCATGTGGCAATTTAATTCTCTGCCTATCTCGTAAGTAACAATATAGCCCAACCTTTGAGAGCCTTTAATTTCATTCAGTTGATAAACTAAAATGTATGTTATATGTATTTATATTTCCATCCAATTCTACCTATTTTAAGTATTAAATCATTGTAGGTTAAAAAAAACAAAAAAACTCTAGTGCGTCCTTGACAACTATGGATAAAGAATTGTGTTTTTTTTTTTCTCAATTTTTGACATGTTTTGTACTATTTAGTGCATATATGATATATTGAAACTCATCTTTTTATCATATACTTCTTCATAATACATAGTTTGATGTGGACGTATTTTGAAATATAATACAATCATAACGTCAATGCACTGTGTCTCGATCTATTTTATAATTTGGAACATAAAGACTCTTAATTAAGACCTTGTAGCGCTCGCCTTATTTAAATTAGTTTTATTTACACTCTGTTCAGTGATTTACTTCTGTGTATTGTACTCAATATTGCTTTTGTCTCTGAAATGTCCATTCTTTATATCCCCTTCGGTTTTCTCTAACGTTTATCTGTCATGTGTCTTTGTACCCAATGTTGCCACTTTCTCTGGATTGTCCATTCTTTATATCCCCTTCGGTTTTCTCTAACGTTTATTTGTCATGTGTCTTTGTACCTAATGGTGAGTGTGTCTCTGGAATGTCCATTCTTGATATCCCCTTCGGTTTTCTCTAACGTTTATCTGTCATGTGTCTTTGTACCTAATGGTGAGTGTGTCTCTGGAATGTCCATTCTTGATATCCCCTTCGGTTTTCTCTAACGTTTATTTGTCCTGTGTCTTTGTACCCAATGTTGCCAGTTTCTCTGGATTGTCCATTCTTTATATCCCCTTCGGTTTTCTCTAACGTTTATTTGTCCTGTGTCTTTGTACCCAATGTTGCCAGTTTCTCTGGATTGTCCATTCTTGATATCCCCTTCGGTTTTTTCTAACGTTTATTTGTCCTGTGTCTTTGTACCCAATGTTGCCAGTTTCTCTGGAATGTCCATTCATGATATCCCCTTCGGTTTTCTCTAACGTTTATTTGTCCTGTGTCTTTGTACCCAATGTTGCCAGTTTCTCTGGATTGTCCATTCTTGATATCCCCTTCGGTTTTCTCTAACGTTTATTTGTCCTGTGTCTTTGTACCCAATGTTGCCAGTTTCTCTGGATTGTCCATTCTTGATATCCCCTTCGGTTTTCTCTAACGTTTATTTGTCCTGTGTCTTTGTACCCAATGTTGCCAGTTTCTCTGGATTGTCCATTCTTGATATCCCCTTCGGTTTTCTCTAACATTTATTTGTCATGTGTCTTTGTACCTAATGGTGAGTGTGTCTCTGGAATGTCCATTCATGATGTCCTCTTCGGTTTTTTCTAACGTTTATTTGTCATGTGTCTTTGTACCCAATGTTGCCAGTTTCTCTGGATTGTCCATTCTTGATATCCCCTTCGGTTTTCTCTAACATTTATTTGTCATGTGTCTTTGTACCCAATGTTGCCAGTTTCTCTGGATTGTCCATTCTTGATATCCCCTTCGGTTTTCTCTAACATTTATTTGTCATGTGTCTTTGTACCTAATGGTGAGTGTGTCTCTGGAATGTCCATTCATGATATCCTCTTCGGTTTTTTCTAACGTTTATTTGTCCTGTGTCTTTGTACCCAATGTTGCCAGTTTCTCTGGAATGTCCATTCTTGATATTCTCTTCGGTTTTTTCTAACGTTTATTTGTCCTGTGTCTTTGTACCCAATGTTGCCAGTTTCTCTGGATTGTCCATTCTTGATATCCCCTTCGGTTTTTTCTAACGTTTATTTGTCCTGTGTCTTTGTACCCAATGTTGCCAGTTTCTCTGGAATGTCCATTCTTGATATCCCCTTCGGTTTTCTCTAACGTTTATTTGTCATGTGTCTTTGTACCCAATGTTGCCAGTTTCTCTGGATTGTCCATTCTTGATATCCCCTTCGGTTTTCTCTAACGTTTATTTGTCCTGTGTCTTTGTACCCAATGTTGCCAGTTTCTCTGGATTGTCCATTCTTGATATCCCCTTCGGTTTTCTCTAACATTTATTTGTCATGTGTCTTTGTACCTAATGGTGAGTGTGTCTCTGGAATGTCCATTCATGATATCCTCTTCGGTTTTTTCTAACGTTTATTTGTCCTGTGTCTTTGTACCCAATGTTGCCAGTTTCTCTGGATTGTCCATTCTTGATATCCCCTTCGGTTTTCTCTAACGTTTATTTGTCCTGTGTCTTTGTACCCAATGTTGCCAGTTTCTCTGGATTGTCCATTCTTGATATCCCCTTCGGTTTTCTCTAACATTTATTTGTCATGTGTCTTTGTACCTAATGGTGAGTGTGTCTCTGGAATGTCCATTCATGATATCCTCTTCGGTTTTTTCTAACGTTTATTTGTCCTGTGTCTTTGTACCCAATGTTGCCAGTTTCTCTGGAATGTCCATTCTTGATATCCTCTTCGGTTTTTTCTAACGTTTATTTGTCATGTGTCTTTGTACCCAATGTTGCCAGTTTCTCTGGATTGTCAATTCTTGATATCCCCTTCGGTTTTCTCTAACGTTTATTTGTCCTGTGTCTTTGTACCCAATGTTGCCAGTTTCTCTGGATTGTCCATTCTTGATATCCCCTTCGGTTTTCTCTAACATTTATTTGTCCTGTGTCTTTGTACCCAATGTTGCCAGTTTCTCTGGATTGTCCATTCTTGATATCCCCTTCGGTTTTCTCTAACGTTTATTTGTCCTGTGTCTTTGTACCCAATGTTGCCAGTTTCTCTGGATTGTCCATTCTTGATATCCCCTTCGGTTTTCTCTAACGTTTATTTGTCCTGTGTCTTTGTACCCAATGTTGCCAGTTTCTCTGGAATGTCCATTCTTGATATCCCCTTCGGGTTTCTCTAACGTTTATTTGTCCTGTGTCTTTGTACCCAATGTTGCCAGTTTCTCTGGATTGTCCATTCTTGATATCCCCTTCGGTTTTCTCTAACGTTTATTTGTCCTGTGTCTTTGTACCCAATGTTGCCAGTTTCTCTGGATTGTCCATTCTTGATATCCCCTTCGGTTTTCTCTAACGTTTATTTGTCCTGTGTCTGTACCCAATGTTGCCAGTTTCTCTGGATTGTCCATTCTTGATATCCCCTTCGGTTTTCTCTAACGTTTATTTGTCCTGTGTCTTTGTACCCAATGTTGCCAGTTTCTCTGGAATGTCCATTCTTGATATCCCCTTCGGTTTTCTCTAACGTTTATTTGTCCTGTGTCTTTGTACCCAATGTTGCCAGTTTCTCTGGATTGTCCATTCTTGATATCCCCTTCGGTTTTCTCTAACGTTTATTTGTCCTGTGTCTTTGTACCCAATGTTGCCAGTTTCTCTGGAATGTCCATTCTTGATATCCCCTTCGGTTTTCTCTAACGTTTATTTGTCCTGTGTCTTTGTACCCCATGTTGCCAGTTTCTCTGGATTGTCCATTCTTGATATCCCCTTCGGTTTTCTCTAACGTGTATTTGTCCTGTGTCTTTGTACCCAATGTTGCCAGTTTCTCTGGATTGTCCATTCTTTATTGCTACTTCGGTTTTCTCTAACGTTTATAAATCTGAGAGGTGATATTGATGAACTTCTTTTCATTATAAATCTGAGAGGTGATATTGATGAACTTCTTTTCATTATAAATCTGAGAGGTGATATTGATGAACTTCTTTTCATTATAAATCAGAGAGGTGATATTGATGAACTTCTTTTCATTATAAATCAGAGAGGTGATATTGATGAACTTCTTTTCATTATAAATCAGAGAGGTGATATTGATGAACTTCTTTTCATTATAAATCAGAGAGGTGATATTGATGAACTTCTTTTCATTATAAATCAGAGAGGTGATATTGATGAACTTCTTTTCATTATAAATCAGAGAGGTGATATTGATGAACTTCTTTTCATTATTCATAAGCATATTTATACTGCAAACGAAGATAGTTACATATATTTGTTTTAATTTATAGCATATGATCTTCATCTGTGTTTGGCCATCTTTGATTTCCATTCTGTATTTCAAACATAAATTGTATGAAAGAACGTGGTGACCATCTGGGATTTCCAAGATTTATCCAAGCATATTTTTTTATGGAAAATCGCGACGATTTCAAATTTCCAATGTGCATTTCAAACACACACTCAACAAACGTATTAACATTGCTAAAAGGTACATTTCTGCAGGTTATTATGATTTGTTCAAAGGTTGTTGCAATGTACAAGTACATCGTTTTATAGTGTAAGATTCCCCTGAAATAATTTTTTGGGGAAGATTTGCTGTTGACCTGTGCATCATTTTAGGAGCTTGGTAGCAGTTTTTGAAAGTTATTACTGAGAGTGTAAGACATTTAGGTATATGACTGGTTAATGGACGCCCTTTGATCATCCGCTGTACATCAGACTCGACCAGTTTTGTAGTATTTTGAACATTTCCAAAATTATGCTATGCGGTAACGCCATCTTATTATTTAGACAAACACACACACAACAAAATACTATTCCACTATGCTTTCTTTGTTTGATTTCAATTGACCCACTTGTCAAGGATATAGGAATGATGGAGAAGATAGTGTTTTCACTTATTACTGCATGGTTAATTAACGTTAACAGCTGAGAAGTTTGACAATTACATAATATGTTTGGCTTTTATATGTAACAGTAATACTATATCAAAAACTGTACTTATAATGAGAATGAACCTGTAGCATGTTTTTTATAACTGAAATATTGTTGAGAATGGCGTTAAACACCATAACCCTAACCCAATTTGTATTGATTTATTTCTTTCCGCAAAATTGTTTTAAGCGTCAATATGAAAAATATTATTATTTAAAACGAGTAATTAAATCGTGTTCACATTAATTTGAATTTAAGACTATCGGCGAAATTAAATTAATACAATTTTCGTCGATGTTGATATTAAAATAAATACTGGCGGTAAATATAAATTACACTTTCGTTATTCTTTGCAGTTTTCGTGCAAAAATATATTTCCGAATGCGAGGTCAAATTTTTCGAATTAATGGGGGAAAAAATAGTCCATTAATTTGAGAATTTACGTAATCAGAAATAAATCATACAGTTAATGAGTGTCATTGTTCAGCACAGAATGTATATATTATTACCCACATGTACTACACTTTGTAGTACACATTTTCTGGATCACTTCCAGTTCATTTGTCATTTACCTGTCATCTTTAGTATGTCAACATCATCTGCTGTGGTTATTATGCCTACTTGCGTTTGACGGCGGTGATGAGGGGGTTCTGTGATGGAGAGGTGAACAGTGCTTGTCATTTAGACCACATGCATAGCATCGATGACGCGGGTTGGTGCCCTGATACACACTTCAGGTGTTATGGTTTTGAAACACCTACTCAAGGCTTGTGTTTTCAATGGTCAATAAGTTGTAATTGTCCAGGTTTTCCTGCTCAACAAATCGTGTAGTCACGATAATATGGCGGAATAATTGCTTACAGTATTTATTAACACCATGTACACAATTAAACCCTGTATCTACGAACCATTATGTATATACAGTCAAACTTGTGTATAAAGGGCACTCGAGGGAACCTGAAAAGGTGGCCTTTATAAGCAGGTGCCCTTTATATACAGGTTAAAATTATAGACACTATTCATCAATGAGAAATATGAGGATGCCCTTTATAGACAGTGATTTGTTATATAGAGGTGCCCTTTACGGCAGGTTTGACTGTACATGTATAGATATCATTACAGTGGCTCGATACAAGTCGACATAGAAACTCTGACCAATCGTGATGTTAGTGCGTAGTGTACAATATTACATACATTAAAATTAATAATCAGTATTATGTTGGTTTTTCTTTTACAAAAATAGACAACATCGAATGTTCCCTAGTTCACTAACAAAATACATCTTGTATTTTTGGTAAGAAACTTTTTTGTCTGTGTCGTAGGAACTACTGACAGCTGGTAAAAACGAAGAATAGTTGTAAAATTAAGAAATAATTCATGGAAGCCATATGTACATATTGTTTTTACCACGGGTAGGCCTTTATGTCGCGAAGTTTTACCCCGAGCGTTAGCGGTTTATTAAGCGTAAACTGACCCAAACCAGGTTATATCGTATAACCTGTTCAACAATTTCAAATATTCCTTAAATATCACATCCAACTAGATTGTCTATTTATTTATCGAATTCCGCTGTGACAGTCGTGTTTCAGACGCAGATTTACTTTGGGGCGGATTCACAACTCAATTGGGCGACAAAAAATGTATCAATGGGGCGGATGATAATATACACAATGGGGCGGATTTAAACGCATGTATAAATTGGGCGGAATTTCGGAATTTCTTTGCCCTATATCTATGGATATTTGTTTGGTAATACATTATAATACATGTGCCACTTAAAATATTTATTTTTAATTAGGATACAAGATAATGAAACACAATAAAGTTTCAATAATAAAACTGGATGTTTTAATCTCAAAAATGTTAACCACATTATAAATGATATTCAGTACATGTAAGTCATAGGTCAGCTCTTGCACGGAACTTAAACGCAATACTTTTTATATATTCAAACCGAGTAATTTCAATATACCTGAACTTTAGCTGTGGGTGATTAGATTTTACAAATATTTGAATTAAGACAAGCGAATACGCATGTTAATTACAAGCAAAAATACAGGTAAGTAACATAATCTATCCGCCCCATTGTAAACTTTTTTTCCGCCCCTTTGATCCTTTTTAATAAAAAAGCAAATCCGCCCCAATGTATTTTAGCCTCAGGCTCATGACTTATCACCGAGTTTGTAATTAGATTAACACGACGGGTGCCACCAGCGGAACAGGAACTGCTAACATTTCCGGAGCACCTACGTTCACCCCCGGTTTCAGTAGGGTTCGTGTTACTCGATCTTTTGTTCTATATGTATGTTTTGTAGATCGGTGTTTATCCTTTTGTAGTTTTTCTTTTGTTCATTGTGTTGTCTGTTCTTCTTCGATATACGGATTCAGATTACCCCTTTGTTATCTTCAAACTCTTCTTATCTACTGCGGTGTACAGCACTTTATACGTGTGCCCCTGTGTGTCCTGAAAGAATTAAATACGTAACTTATTCTCAAATTTTCCGGATGCCAACATAATTATAATAACCATTACGGAATATCTGTGTAACAGTTGGCGACTGAAATGTACCTTTGACGTAGTCAGAACCCCGTCCCTCTGTCTACTTTCATGACTTCTTCGGATTTTGAACAAGAGTAACAAGACGGGTGACATATCTGGAGAAGGAACTGTTTTAAGTAAAGTTCTTGTTGCTCGGTCTTTAGTTTTCTGTGTAGTATTTTATCGTCCATACTTTTGTCATTTTGTCGCAACACTCGACACCCATTTTGTCCGACTTACGGATTCCGATTGACCCTTCGGTATCGCCAAGCTCTTCTTAGAATATGAAATAAATGAAGAATGCCTGGCGTTTTACAAGTAGAATACAACATACAGCAGAGTGTCATTTTTAAGCCTGCATAATAGCAGTTTTAGAAAGGTAAATTGGAGAGCAAGGTTGGTAATTATTTTCGACTACATGTAAAGAACAAATAATATTCTTAAGGGGAGTTTGAAGATTCCAAAGGAGTAATCAGAATCCACAAATCGAAGAAGGACAGACAACACAATCACCAAATGAAAAAGTACAAAAGAACAAACAACGATCTACAAAACATACACATAAAACTAAAGATCAGCCCCACTAAAAATCGGGGGTGAACTCAGGTACCCCAGAAGGGTAAGCGGTTTCCGCTCTACTAGTGGCAACCGTCGTGTTACTCTAGTTGCCAACCCGGTGGTGATAAGATATGAATGAGGAAAGGGCCATTATTGTTTCCGACAAGCGGTATATATCCTATATTATTGTGCGCGGTAATTCAGACAGAAACACACAACAACATTGTAAAAATACTATACCAGTAAATATATATATACATACATTCTTGGTTTGGTTTCAATTGACCCAGTTGTCAAGGATAAGATGATAGAGAAGATAGTATATTCACTAATTACTGGTTAATTAACATTAACAGCTGAAAGATTTGACAATTACGTAATAATTATGTTTTGCTTTTAGTTATAATTAACAAAGACCAACAACACTGGCAATGATGATGAACCTACAACGTGTTATTTATTTTACAATTTATGTATAATATGGGTTGGGGTTATGGTGTTTAACGCCATTTTCAACAATATTTCGGATATATCGTGGTGGTCAGTTTTATTGGTGGAGGAAACCGTGGTACCTTAAGTCATTGACAAACTTTATCACATAATGTTGTATTGAATACACATCGCCTGAGTGGGATTCGAATTCACAACATTAGTGGTGAAAGGCACCAATTGCACAGGTAGTAGTAAATCCAACTACCATACGATCACGACCACGACGGCCCCTTGTTTAATTTGCTTCAGTAAAGCTGTGTAATACATCAATGGGAAAGACTTATGTGTAAGAGTAATTAAATCATGTATATATTCATTTGAATTCCAGACTAGTGGTGAAAATGTGAGATTGAATTAATACGAATATCGGTAAATTATAATTGAATAACAACCAAATCTGTATGTAAAGGGAACTCAAGGGATTCTGAAAATCTGCCCATTATGAACAGGTGTCCTTTATATACAGGTTAAAATTATATGCACTTATTCATTTATGGGAAAAATGAGACTGTCCTTCATAGACGATGATTTGCTATACAGAGGTGTCCTTTTGACAGTATTTTAATTACACTTTCGTTATTCTTTGTAGTTTTCATACAAAAATGAATTTCCGAATACTGGGATCAAATTTTGACACTGATAAAATACCATATTAATTAATTTGGAAATTAACAGTAATCAGAAATATACTATAGAGTTAATAAGTGTCATTGTAGAGTACATGTTACTATCTAGAATACTAGTACATTCTGTATTACAACTGTTCTGGATCATTTCCAGTTCATTACTTGATTACCTGCCATTTCTATATATAGCTAATATGTCATGATTATCTATTAAGGTTATTAATTTTTTCTACGGTGGTTTAATACTTTTGTTTTTTGTTTTTTTTTGTTTTTTGTTTGTTTTTTGTTTGTTTTTTTATTTGTTTTGTTTTGGTCTTTATTTTTTTTGGGGAGGGGGGGGGGGGGGGGGCTAATATTTTTTGGGGTGTTTGTTTTTACTTTGTTTGTTTGTTTGTGTTTGTGTGGTTTTTGCTTATTTGTTTGTTTGTTAGCTTTTTTTGTTACGATATAACTGACTTAGTTTTCTGGTATTTTTGTTTTTTTCGTTTTTTTAAATTTATTTATTCATTTTATGAGGGGAGGGGGTTGCCCCGTGATGGAGTGGTGATCAGTCCTTGACTTTCAGACTACATGCCTTACATCCGGGTTTGCGACTCATACACACTTCATGCGTTACGATTTTCAGACACCTACTCAAGGGTTGAGTTTCCAACGGTCAGTTAATTGTAATATTCCAGGCTTCCTTCCACAGCAAGTCTGGTAAACAATATATAACTGAACAATCCTGAAAAAGTGACGATACACACGGCAACACATCTAGACCTGGAATTTACGAACCGCTATCGTACATGTACATATAGGTATCATTCTACTGGCTGGATACAAGTCGCCATAGAAACCTTGCCCAATCGTGATGTTAGTATGTTTAGAGTTGGGTTATGGTGTTTAACACCACTTTCAACAAGATTTCTGCTATATATGTAGCAATCCATATTTATATGTATTTTAGTGTTTTGTAGAGCATTGTTGTTATTTTGGCCTCTTTAGTGTGGTCATTGTACTGTCATTGCACTGTCTTTGTACTGTCATTGTACTGTCTTTGTACTGTCATTGTACTGTCTTTGTACTGTCATTGTACTGTCTTTGTACTGTCTTTGTACTGTCATTGTACTATCATTGTACTGTCTTTGTACTGTCATTGTACTGTCTTTGTACTGTCATTGTACTGTCTTTGTACTGTCTCTGCACTGTCATTGTACTGTCATTGTACTGTCTTTGTACTGTCATTGTACTGTCATTGTACTGTCTTTGTCCTGTCATTGTACTGTCTTTGTACTGTCATTGTACTGTCATTATACTGTCTTTGTACTGTCGTTGTACTGTCATTGTACTGTCATTGTACTGTCATTGTACTGTCTTTGTACTGTCATTGTACTGTCATTGTACTGTCTTTGTCCTGTCATTGTACTGTCATTGTACTGTCATTGTACTGTCATTGTACTGTCTTTGTACTTTCATTGTACTGTCATTGTACTGTCTTTGAACTGTCATTGTACTGTCATTGTACTGTCATTGTACTGTCTTTGTACTGTCATTGTATTGCCATTGTACTGTCATTGTACTATCATTGTACTGTCATTGTACTGTCTTTGTACTGTCATTGTACTGTCATTGTACTGTCTTTGTACTGTCATTGTACTGTCTTTGCACTGTCATTGTACTGTCTTTGTACTGTCTTTGTACTGTCATTGTACTGTCATTGTACTGTCTTTGTACTGTCATTGTACTGTCATTGTACTTTCTTTGTACTGTCATTGTACTGTCATTGTACTGTCATTGCACTGTCTTTGTACTGTCATTGTACTGTCTTTGTACTGTCTTTGTACTGTCATTGTACCGTCATTGTACTGTCTTTGTACTGTCATTGTACTGTCATTGTACTGTCATTTTACTGTCTTTGTACTGTCATTGTATTGTCATTGTACTGTCTTTGTACTGTCTTTGTACTGTCTTTGTACTGTCATTGTACTGTCATTGTACTGTCATTGTACTGTCTTTGTACTTTCATTGTACTGTCATTGTACTGTCTTTGTACTGTCATTGTACTGTCTTTGTACTGTCATTGTACTGTCTTTGTACTGTCTTTGTACTGTCATTGTACTATCATTGTACTGTCTTTGTACTGTCATTGTACTGTCTTTGTACTGTCAGTGTACTGTCTTTGTACTGTCTCTGCACTGTCATTGTACTGTCTTTGTACTGTCATTGTACTGTCATTGTACTGTCTTTGTCCTGTCATTGTACTGTCTTTGTACTGTCATTGTACTGTCATTATACTGTCTTTGTACTGTCATTGTACTGTCATTGTACTGTCATTGTACTGTCATTGTACTCTCTTTGTACTGTCATTGTACTGTCATTGTACTATCTTTGTACTGTCTTTGTACTGTCATTGTACTGTCTTTGTACTGTCATTGTACTGTCTCTGTACTGTCATTTTACTATCTCTGTACTGTAATTGTACTGTCTTTGTACTGTCATTGTACTGTTTTTGTACTGTAATTGTACTGTCTTTGTACTGTCTGTGCACTGTCATTGTCCTGTCTTTGTACTGTCATTGTACTGTCATTGTACTGTCATTGTACTATCTTTGTGCTGTCATTGTATTGTCTTTGTACTGTCTTTGTGCTGTCTTTGTATTGTCATTGTACTGTCATTGTACTGTCTTTGTACTGTCATTGTACTGTCATTGTACTTTCTTTGTACTGTCATTGTACTGTCATTGTACTGTCATTGCACTGTCTTTGTACTGTCATTGTACTGTCTTTGCACTGTCATTGTACTGTCTTTGTACTGTCTTTGTACTGTCATTGTACTGTCATTGTACTGTCTTTGTACTGTCATTGTACTGTCATTGTACTTTCTTTGTACTGTCATTGTACTGTCATTGTACTGTCATTGCACTGTCTTTGTACTGTCATTGTACTGTCTTTGTACTGTCTTTGTACTGTCATTGTACTGTCTTTGTACTGTCTTTGTACTGTCATTGTACTGTCATTGTACTGTCATTTTACTGTCTTTGTACTGTCATTGTATTGTCATTGTACTGTCTTTGTACTGTCTTTGTACTGTCTTTGTACTGTCATTGTACTGTCATTGTACTGTCATTGTACTGTCTTTGTACTTTCATTGTACTGTCATTGTACTGTCTTTGTACTGTCATTGTACTGTCTTTGTACTGTCATTGTACTGTCTTTGTACTGTCTTTGTACTGTCATTGTACTATCATTGTACTGTCTTTGTACTGTCATTGTACTGTCTTTGTACTGTCAGTGTACTGTCTTTGTACTGTCTCTGCACTGTCATTGTACTGTCTTTGTACTGTCATTGTACTGTCATTGTACTGTCTTTGTCCTGTCATTGTACTGTCTTTGTACTGTCATTGTACTGTCATTATACTGTCTTTGTACTGTCATTGTACTGTCATTGTACTGTCATTGTACTGTCATTGTACTGTCATTGTACTGTCATTGTACTCTCTTTGTACTGTCATTGTACTGTCATTGTACTATCTTTGTACTGTCTTTGTACTGTCATTGTACTGTCTTTGTACTGTCATTGTACTGTCTCTGTACTGTCATTTTACTATCTCTGTACTGTAATTGTACTGTCTTTGTACTGTCATTGTACTGTTTTTGTACTGTAATTGTACTGTCTTTGTACTGTCTGTGCACTGTCATTGTCCTGTCTTTGTACTGTCATTGTACTGTCATTGTACTGTCATTGTACTATCTTTGTGCTGTCATTGTATTGTCTTTGTACTGTCTTTGTGCTGTCTTTGTATTGTCATTGTACTGCCTTTGTACTGTCTTTGCACTGTCATTGTACTGCCATTGTACTGTCTTTGTACTCTCTTTGTACTGTCATTGTACTGTCATTGTACTGTCTTTGTACTGTCATTGTACTGTCTTTGTACTGTCATTGTACTGTCATTGTACTGTCTTTGTACTGTCATTGTACTGTCATTGTACTGTCTTTGTACTGTCATTGTACTGTCTTTGTACTGTCATTGTACTGTCATGATACTGTCTTTGTACTGTCATTCTACTGTAATTGTACTCTCTTTGTACTGTCATTGTACTGTCTTTGCACTGTCATTGTACTGTCATTGTACTGTCTTTGTACTGTCATTGTACTGTCATTGTACTGTCATTGTACTGTCTGTGTACTGTCTTTGTACTGTCTCGTCCTGAATATAGCTGAAAAATTGCTCGTTGGACGTTAAACAACAATCAATCAATCAATCAATTGTACTGTCATTGTACTGTCAATGTACTGTCTTTGTACTGTCTTTGCACTGTCATTGTACTGTCTTTGCACTGTCATTGTACTGTAAGTGTACTGTCTTTGTACTGTCATTGTACTGTCTTTCATTCTTCGATTCACGGTTTCTGTTTACCTCTTTGGTATCTTCTGTTGACCCTTTTGGTATCTTCTGTTTACCTCTTTGGTATCTTCTGTTTATCCCTTTGGTATCTTCTGTTTACCTCTTTGGTATCTTCTGTTTACCTCTTTGGTATCTTCTGTTTATCCCTTTGGTATCTTCTGTTTACCTCTTTGGTATCTTCTGTTTACCTCTTTGATATCTTCTGTTTACCTCTTTGGTATCTTCTGTTGACCCCTTTGGTATCTTCTGTTTACCCCTTTGGTATCTTCTGTTTACCTCTTTGGTATCTTCTGTTTACCCCTTTGTTATCTTCTGTTTATCCCTTTGGTATCTTCTGTTTATCCCTTTGGTATCTTCTGTTTACCTCTTTGGTATCTTCTGTTTACCTCTTTGGTATCTTCTGTTGACCCCTTTGGTATCTTCTGTTTACCCCTTTGGTATCTTCCGTTTATCTCTTTGGTATCTTCTGTTTATCCCTTTGGTATCTTCTGTTTATCCCTTTGGTATCTTCTGTTTACCCCTTTGGTATCTTCTGTTTACCTCTTTGGTATCTTCTGTTGACCCCTTTGGTATCTTCTGTTTACCCCTTTGGTATCTTCTGTTTACCTCTTTGGTATCTTCTGCTTACCCCTTTGGTATCTTCTGTTTATCCCTTTGGTATCTTCTGTTTACCTCTTTGGTATCTTCTGTTTACCCCTTTGGTATCTTCTGTTTATCCCTTTGGTATCTTTTGTTTACCCCTTTGGTATCTTCTGTTTATCCCTTTGGTATCTTCTGTTTATCCCTTTGGTATCTTCTGTTTATCTCTTTGGTATCTTCTGTTTACCTTTTTGGTATCTTCTGTTTATCTCTTTGGTATCTTCTGTTTATCTCTTTGGTATCTTCTGTTTATCCCTTTGGTATCTTCTGTGTATCCCTTTGGTATCTTCTGTTTATCCCTTTGGTATCTTCTGTTTATCCCTTTGGTATCTTCTGTTTATCCCTTTGGTATCTTCTGTTTATCTCTTTGGTATCTTCTGTTTACCTCTTTGGTATCTTCTGTTTATCTCTTTGGTATCTTCTGTTTATCCCTTTGGTATCTTCTGTTTATCTCTTTGGTATCTTCTGTTTACCCCTTTGGTATCTTCTGTTTACCCCTTTGGTATCTTCTGTTTATCTCTTTGGTATCTTCTGTTTATCCCTTTGGTATCTTCTGTTTACCTCTTTGGTATCTTCTGTTTATCCCTTTGGTATCTTCTGTTTACCTCTTTGGTATCTTCTGTTTATCTCTTTGGTATCTTCTGTTGACCCCTTTGGTATCTTCTGTTTACCCCTTTGGTATCTTCTGTTTACCTCTTTGGTATCTTCTGTTTATCTCTTTGGTATCTTCTGTTTATCCCTTTGGTATCTTCTGTTTATCTCTTTGGTATCTTCTGTTTATCCCTTTGGTATCTTCTGTTTACCCCTTTGGTATCTTCTGTTTACCTCTTTGGTATTTTCTGTTTTTCTCTTTGGTATCTTCTGTTTATTCCTTTGGTATCTTCTATTTATCCCTGTGGTATCTTCTGTTTATCCCTTTGGTATCTTCTGTTTATCCCTTTGGTATCTTCTGTTTATCTCTTTGGTATCTTCTGTTTATCTCTTTGGTATCTTCTGTGTATCCCTTTGGTATCTTCTGTTTACCCCTTTGGTATCTTCTGTTTATCCCTTTGGTATCTTCTGTTTATCTCTTTGGTATATTCTGTTTATCCCTTTGGTATCTTCTGTTTATCTCTTTGGTATCTTCTGTTTATCTCTTTGGTATCTTCTGTTTATCCCTTTGGTAAATTCTGTTTACCCTTTTGGTATCTTCTGTTTATCCCTTTGGTATCTTCTGTTTACCCCTTTGGTATCTTCTGTTTATCCCTTTGGTATCTTCTGTTTACCTCTTTGGTATCTTCTGTTTACCCCTTTGGTATCTTCTGTTTATCCCTTTGGTATCTTCTGTTTATCCCTTTGGTATCTTCTGTTTATCTCTTTGGTATCTTCTGTTTACCTTTTTGGTATCTTCTGTTTATCTCTTTGGTATCTTCTGTTTATCCCTTTGGTATCTTCTGTTTATCCCTTTGGTATCTTCTGTTTATCCCTTTGGTATCTTCTGTTTATCCCTTTGGTATCTTCTGTTTATCCCTTTGGTATCTTCTGTTTATCCCTTTGGTATCTTCTGTTTATCTCTTTGGTATCTTCTGTTTACCTCTTTGGTATCTGCTGTTTATCTCTTTGGTATCTTCTGTTTATCCCTTTGGTATCTTCTGTTTATCTCTTTGGTATCTTCTGTTTACCCCTTTGGTATCTTCTGTTTACCCCTTTGGTATCTTCTGTTTATCTCTTTGGTATCTTCTGTTTATCCCTTTGGTATCTTCTGTTTACCTGTTTGGTATCTTCTGTTTATCCCTTTGGTATCTTCTGTTTACCTCTTTGGTATCTTCTGTTTACCTCTTTGGTATCTTCTGTTTATCTCTTTGGTATCTTCTGTTTATCCCTTTGGTATCTTCTGTTTATCCCTTTGGTATCTTCTGTTTATCCCTTTGGTATCTTCTGTTTACCTCTTTGGTATCTTCTGTTGACCCCTTTGGTATCTTCTGTTTACCCCTTTGGTATCTTCTGCTTACCTCTTTGGTATCATCTGTTTATCTCTTTGGTATCTTCTGTTTATCCCTTTGGTATCTTCTGTTTATCTCTTTGGTATCTTCTGTTTATCCCTTTGGTATCTTCTGTTTACCCCTTTGGTATCTTCTGTTTACCTCTTTGGTATTTTCTGTTTTTCTCTTTGGTATCTTCTGTTTATTCCTTTGGTATCTTCTATTTATCCCTGTGGTATCTTCTGTTTATCCCTTTGGTATCTTCTGTTTATCCCTTTGGTATCTTCTGTTTATCTCTTTGGTATCTTCTGTTTATCTCTTTGGTATCTTCTGTTTATCCCTTTGGTATCTTCTGTTTACCCCTTTGGTATCTTCTGTTTATCCCTTTGGTATCTTCTGTTTATCTCTTTGGTATATTCTGTTTATCCCTTTGGTATCTTCTGTTTATCTCTTTGGTATCTTCTGTTTATCTCTTTGGTATCTTCTGTTTATCCCTTTGGTATATTCTGTTTACCCTTTTGGTATCTTCTGTTTATCCCTTTGGTATCTTCTGTTTAACCCTTTGGTATCTTCTGTTTATCTCTTTGGTTTCTTCTGTTTATCTCTTTGGTATCTTCTGTTTATCCCTTTGGTATCTTCTGTTTATCCCTTTGGTATCTTCAAACTTTTCTTTTCTAATAATTATTGTGTTTTTGTGTTTTTACTAATATTATATGTATTTTTTTTTTAAATATTCCCTATTTCAGATGTATTTCACTAACAAAAAGGTGCTTTTATGATAATTGTTTTTATTTTTATTTTTAACTTGTACGTCAAAGATACTTAAATTTATTTATTACCAGTATCATTTAACAAATGAGTGTCGAGTGTCACGAATGTTCTACAAAAGAAATTGCAAAATATATCATCTATGAAATCTGAACTACATGTTTTTTTGTCTATTTTGACAAATTCCGATGTGACAGTAGTTATTTAAAAAAGCATTTAACTTGATGGATATTTCAATTACTCGTTTTAACGTATAACTTAATAACACCCAGAGGTTTTATGTGATTGGCCGTGGTAGTTTTTATTATTACAAGGTTCTTACACTTCCGCTTTCAATAAGACAACGCAGAAAAATGAAAGAGGGGACTTTGAGGTAGAGATAGTCTGGTAATGATCTTTTACAATCGAGCGCACGGAATCCTTAAGTTATAGATAAATAACCTATTGATTTTTCTGCTGTAAGATGATATTGGACGCCACAATAGCTTGGTTAACCATTAAGGAATATCGTTGCCACGGATATGTTCTGTTTGTCGCAGGAACAATATTTCTTTCACGACTTGTCACTGGATTGTGATCAATAGTAACACGACGGGTGTCAATAGTCGAGCAGGAACTGTTTACTCTCCTGGAGCACCTGAATTCACCACATTTTTTGTAGAGAGTTTCATATTTCTCAATCTTTAGATTTCTGCAGATTGTCTTGTCTATCATTGTTTGTCTTCTTCTTCTTTTGTTTTGTTATTGTACTGGTTTGTTTTGTCTTGTCTATCATTGCTTGTCTTCTTCTTCTTTTGTTTTGTTATTGTACTGGTTTGTTTTGTCTTGTCTATCATTGTTTGTCTTCTTCTTCTTTTGTTTTGTTATTGTACTGGTTTGTTTTGTCTTGTCTATCATTGTTTGTCTTCTTCTTCTTTTGTTTTGTTATTGTACTGGTTTGTTTTGTCTTGTCTATCATTGTTTGTCTTCTTCTTCTTTTGTTTTGTTATTGTACTGGTTTGTTTTGTCTTGTCTATCATTGTTTGTCTTCTTCTTCTTTTGTTTTGTTATTGTACTGGTTTGTTTTGTCTTGTCTATCATTGTTTGTCTTCTTCTTCTTTTGTTTTGTTATTGTACTGGTTTGTTTTGTCTTGTCTATCATTGTTTGTCTTCTTCTTCTTTTGTTTTGTTATTGTACTGGTTTGTTTTGTCTTGTCTATCATTGTTTGTCTTCTTCTTCTTTTGTTTTGTTATTGTACTGGTTTGTTTTGTCTTGTCTATCATTGTTTGTCTTCTTCTTCTTTTGTTTTGTTATTGTACTGGTTTGTTTTGTCTTGTCTATCATTGTTTGTCTTCTTCTTCTTTTGTTTTGTTATTGTACTGGTTTGTTTTGTCTTGTCTATCACTGTTTGTCTTCTTCTTCTTTTGTTTTGTTATTGTACTGGTTTGTTTTGTCTTGTCTATCATTGTTTGTCTTCTTCTTCTTTTGTTTTGTTATTGTACTGGTTTGTTTTGTCTTGTCTATCACTGTTTGTCTTCTTCTTCTTTTGTTTTGTTATTGTACTGGTTTGTTTTGTCTTGTCTATCATTGTTTGTCTTCTTCTTCTTTTGTTTTGTTATTGTACTGGTTTGTTTTGTCTTGTCTATCATTGTTTGTCTTCTTCTTCTTTTGTTTTGTTATTGTACTGGTTTGTTTTGTCTTGTCTATCATTGCTTGTCTTCTTCTTTTCTTGTGTTGTTATTGTACGGGTTTGTTGTCCATTTTATCTTTACGGTTTCTACTTATCCTTTGGTATCTTCAAACTTTTCTGAACAAGTGACATAAATGAAAATGAATGATGTATGAAGATTGTTTTGCCTATTGCACGTATAATACAATGTGCAGCGCTCCAGATGAGAAACAGTTTGTTATGACTGGTTGTTGATACTCCTTTGTAATACAAATTGTTTCAACCATATCCGATGTGTGGCTCTTTTTCTTGTGGTTTTCTAAATTTCCACCTCAAAACCCCATCCCAATCTCACATTTTGGCCCTTCATGATTTGTTGTTGCTTTGTAATAGAAGCTTAGATTATAGCAGGATTTGTCTCTCTAAAGAAGAGTTTGAAGATACCAAAGGGATAATCAGAATCCGTAAATCAAAGAACAGACAACACAATGGCCAAAGGTAAAAGGACAAACAACTATCTATTAAAAAGTGCACTGAAAACTAAAGATCTAGTAACACGAACCTCACCACTAAAAGCCGGGATTAAACTTGTGTGTCCGGAAGGGTAGGCAGTTCCTGCTCCACTAGTGGCAACAGTCGTGTTACTATAGTTACAAATCAGGTGATAAGTTATGAATGAGGAATGAACCGGGAAGTGTTTACGACAAGTGGAACATATCTGAGGTCATTTACAAAACACATGCTACATAGCATATAATTTTATAATTCCCCAAGCACCGTAACGTAAGGAGGACTTTGACCAACCTTCGCTATCAAGGCTCTATCCTGTACCCAGAATCCTTGCGTAGATAACACGACTCCTGAAACCATATTAATATAATCCTAATCGTCTCAATAGTTCAATTACAAACACTATAATATGATTTTAGCAAATAACTGGTTCAAATAACTGGTTCAAATAACTGGGTTCTTTCATTGATAGTGGCATTATTTGTCTTAACCATTGTCTGTTCTTAATTTTATTAAGATCGATCAGTATTCAGGTGTATTTACAGGTGTATTAAGATCGATCAGTATTCAGGTGTATTTACAGGTGTATTAAGATCGATCAGTATTCAGGTGTATTTACAGGTGTATTAAGATCGATCAGTATTCAGGTGTATTTACAGGTGTATTAAGATCGATCAGTATTCAGGTGTATTTACGGGCATTCAATAGACAAATAACTGATCCTTTCTTTTTTGAATGTACTTCATTATATTTCTAAATTTCGAAATAACTGGGAATTTTCATAACTTGAGTATTTTGTCATATTTTAAGAATTGACTTGATATAGTTGAAATTAAGTGCACATGAAATGCAATTCATCAGAAATTGGAGTGTGTACTGTTACATGTTTTTTTGAATATTGTGACAATTTAATTACTGTAAGTTTGATATAATACTCACATTTTCAGAGTTTTCATAGCTTCTCTATATCTTCTATCTAATGATTGTTAAGGTCATGGGCTCTCTTTAATAGAACTAATATTATACACGTCACGAAGACTGATATCAGTACCGGATTTACCTATAGGCTCGATAGGCTGAAACTTAGGGTCTCAAAAATAAGGTGTATAATATTTTTAACACTGTTATTGGAATTTCCCACTTATGCCGTCATAACGTATTGTACTTTCTAAACAACCCTTCAGTAATTTTCCTTACACAGTTGCACTCCATTTCAGAATACTGCAGAATTTTAAACACCCCTCATCATCTTTGCCTTTATTGAAATTGATTAAGCACAATTCCATCTTCCTCCAGTTGTGAAGGTGGGGAATTGGGAGGGGCCTCACAAGCGGATTAGCCTAGGGTCTCTCTTTATCTAAATCCGACACTGCTTAATATATTATGTATAATGTTTATACAATAATATTGTGTTGTCCATGTTATATGCCGAAATATGTCCCATGGTTAGAAGGCATAATGCACTTCCGGGTCGTGCATTATGCCTTCTAACCTTGGGACATATTTCGGCATATAACATGGACAACACAATATTATTGTTATTATTACTCTGAATGTCTTTGGTGATTTAAAAAAATGAAATTTGTCTAAAATGTATTGATAGTATAAAGATTAGAAAATAAATCATTCATTTAAATTCAAGAAATATTTAATTTCAACAATAACAATAAACTGTCAAATAATTGATTCACAAAAAGTCGTAAGTCTAAGATTAATCGTAAGTGTTATCGTAAGTGTGATTTCCAAGCTTTTCATTGGTTGAAATTCACACTTACGACTGATCTTAGACTTAAAACTTTTTGTGAAATCGACCACTGGAACTGGCCATTGTTTTGACAGATGACAGCATCAAAGTTAAAGAAAAACGTATAATACATTGTAAATTGTACACTGTTAAAAGCGCTCAGGTGATCCCGTTTAGACCCCACCTATATAAGTGACGTAACATTGTTCTAAGCTCCGCCTATCAGCATAGTAATGACTCCAACAATAGTACTATGCAAGTGCATAGTACAACGACGCTATTTATTCTTTGTAAAATTATGCTTCGATAATATCATGTCCATTATAATGAAAGTTTCTTACATGAAGAGTAATAATCAAGAATATAGTGTTTGTTGTATGTGAGGGTTGACATTTTAACTCACATGTGGAAAACACTTGCATGGACGCATCACTTCACTAAGTGGGGAGGTTTGGGCCCATAAAATTAATTTAACCCCGCCACTGTTTATTAGCTTAAACATATTTTATTGTCTTATATAAATGTACAATAAGTTTGGAAACAAGTTATATTAACTTAATTCTTCCACTCCATACAACAATGGCATACAAATAAATATAAAAATGACATCAAGTTACATATATAATAAATGTATAAATAAATATATTTGATAAACAGAAGTGGTGGAAAAAAGAGACTAGGGGGATTAAGTGTCTGTACCAAGATGGGAAAGTGAGCGGTCGTTTATTATGTGTATTAGGAGGTATCAATTATGCCGCTCTCTAGTGTGATTTTGATATTTGATTGTGGAATTGTTTCGACAGTGTGATATTGTTTTGTTTTTCATGTCATTGCTTTTTATCCTGCGATTGTGTTATTTTGAATACTAATAAAGGGGGTAAAATAAACTTTAGTGTTAGTTATGGACCTAATAAAGCATTTCTGGTATCTGATTCATGTAGATTGGCAGAAAGAAACCCTGACGTCACAGATGACAGCATTGAAACGATTAGAACGACGCTTGTTGCAGCTAGTTTTAGACTTATCACCGGGTTTCTAACTAGAGTAACACGACGGGTGCAACTAGTGGAGCAGGAACTACTTACCCTTCCCTGGCTTTTAGTGGATGTCGTGTTACTCGATCTTTAGTTTTATGTGTATGTTTTGCAGATAGTTGTTTGTCCTTTTGTACTTTTTCTTTTGGCCATTGTGTTGCCTGGTCTTCTTCGATTATGGATTCTGATTACCGCTTTTGGTACCTTCAAACTCTTCTTAGACAATTTAGCAGTTATTTGTTACATTGTTTTATATTGTATGATAAACATAACATACGTATATTGCCGTTAAAAATTAAATTAAATTGCAATCGCTGCGAAACAGTCTAGAAAGGTTCGCAAAAGACTCACTTTTCTACCTATTTCTTAATATTGTATATTTAACCTCCCTGATACATATCGTATACTGTGATCTGCACTAAGTAAAATACATGTACTTAAAATTACGTACGTATACAATATACGTGCATTGTCGGAAAATAAAGATGTCAACAACGCAAAGGTTTTTTTTTACATAAAAGATGACAATTTGATATCTTTAAAAATAATGATATAATAGTTTATATTTACATAATGAATATAGACATTTATGGACACGAGAACAAATTTTAAACAAATTAGAACTAATTTATGTGAGATCATGCATGAAGAAATGTATTTACTTGACTAACATTAACATAAATATGTGCTTTGATTTACAATGTATCAGAGGGGGAGGATTGCGATCCAATTAACCGATTAAACTCCGCCACCTTTGGGGATATCCCCCAAGACAAGACCTGGGTATCCAACGCCATATGTCGTGGGGTTTTGTTTTGCTTTGATTCGTTTTGTTTTGTTTTTTGTTTTTTATTGTCTTTTTTGTGTTTTTTTTTGTTCGTTCAATGGTTTGACGTGAGACGTAGTTCGTTCAATGGTTTGACGTGAGAGGTAGTTCGCTCAATGGTTTGACGTGAGAGGTAGTTCGTTCAATGGTTTGACGTGAGAGGTAGTTCGTTCAATGGTTTGACGTGAGAGGTAGTTCGTTCAATGCTTTGACGTGAGAGGTAGTTCGTTCAATGCTTTGACGTGAGAGGTAGTTCGTTCAATGGTTTGACGTGAGAGGTAGTTCGTTGTGTTGCTATATTTGATGGAATTGTTGACAATCGCTGTTTAAACTTCCTTTTCTTAATCACAATGGAAAATATAAACAGAGCTGGCCCCCGTTTCACAAAGGTCGTAAATCGTACGATTTCCGACTTATCTTACGACCACTTACCGATTAAGTTTGCGACCGTTTCGCAAAACATGTCGGAATGTTATTTACGATTTCCGATTGACGACTTGTGGCTATGACGTCTTCTTTGTGCGGAGGTACGAAAATCGATCAATTTACCCGGGTCGTGCACCTATCAGATAAATTCATATATTCGTTCAAATAAAATATTATATATAGTTATTTTATTGGTCTATGTAGATACAAAATATTAAATATAGTTATTTTATTGGTCTATGTAGATACAAAATATTAAATATAGTTATTTTATTGGTCTATGTAGATACAAATCACGCGAGACACTAAGAAAGTAGAAGACGACAGTTTCAAATTGAAGACTGCTTTCTCAGGGAAAGCTCCGCGGTGGAATAAGGAGAAAATATCCACTTTGATAAGACTGATGACAGAAAATTCAACAATAATAAAGAGAAAGTTCACTCCATCCCTCACCAGCAATGATACAAATATTTCCCAATGACTGTCATTGGTGATTTTCGCAAAATTCTTGTCCGCCCCCTTTTTTGGAGTCCTTTGCCCCACATCAGGCCTCATATATTTAACCTAATAATATCATAACTTAGGTCAGATTTAGTTATGATTTTTCTAAGAAGGACATTTTACAGCGGATTCAAATGGACATTTATTTTACATCTCAGTATTTTCCATGAATATAACGTCTATAAATAGTTCCAACTTAAACTAATGGAATATCCCGTTAAAATTTTACGAATCGACTTTCTGCTTTGGAATTCTGATGCCAAATACTGTCAAGAAATTGAACATTGTAGCACGACTTCAGTGTGTTTTTTTCTTGCCCAGTCGAAATCTACATGCATGTATTTGCACGCGTTCCAAAAAGTGTCCTGTCACTGAGATTTTTCCTTATATAATATTCCATAATTACGTTTTATGAAGCGCACATTGCCGCCGTGTTTTATGTGTCTGGATAGATTTCCTTGCAATAAAGAGAAAAAGAGGTAGATTTTATTTAATAAATTATTTTTTTTATTTTGAAAGATTCGTATAGCCAATAGGTTCTTTTTAGCAACGACATAAACACAAAAGAAATATCTCTTTGTAAATATGACTTATGCGGAAATTGCAATACGTCAATCGATTTGAAGTTTATACACACCGTAAATGGAGATAAATTTTATTTTGGATATGATATTAACAAGTTGTAAACCTGCAGAAGTGATAGAATAGCATGACTCCTCATTGTAATTATGTACATTCAACGTTTGTCTTTACGATTTACGACTGCTCCGACCCAGTCGGTAATTTGCGTAAATCGTAAAAACAGTCGAACGACCACGTTTACGATTTACGACCCTTTGTGAAACGGGGGCCTGGAGTTGCTAAAAGAAATTACCAAGCACTACATGGGCACCCTCCCCCTCCCCCCCCCCCCCCCCCCCCCCCACAGAACTTAACAATCCGTCCAGGTTTTCTCCACCAATAAAACTGACCGCCACGATATAGCTGGAATATTGTTGAAAGTGGCGTTAAATACCATAACTCCTGTACATTGTTTTGAATATTCGATGTATAAGTACATAGATTGATCTTAAATGAATAAAATTAAATGTAGAAATCTAAAAGCACATAATCAAAGTGTTTTACACGGGGATACTCTCTTTTTGTATCTACGAAATAAATATATAGCGGTTTGTGCAGAATTGTCATTAGCCAAACGTATCTTCAAAAGAATGAGCATGATTTTTTATGATCTGTAATTTTTTGTTATTGCTATTGTTGGGGATTTATAGTATTTAACGCGATTTTCAACAAAATTTTAGATATATCGTGGTTGTCTGTTATATTGGTTGGGGAAACCAGAGTACCTGTAGAAAACCACTATGCTGTTGGATCATTGCAAAATGCTAAGAGTGCACGATCAAAGGCATTAATAAGTTGTATGAGATGCCTCAAAATTGTATCAGAAGTGGAAAAAAATTGACAACTGTATGCCATATTAACAATGTTTTCAAGTTCAGATATACTGTTTTTACATTTTCAAATTAAATAACGCGTGGATAATCTGGAGTCTCTAGTTTACACCATAAAAATTATGCTGTGCTGTTTATTTTTACATTTTTCTTTTACTCAAAGCATAATATCCAGATTCTATACCAAAGAAAAGATGATGTGCGTCATGAAAAACCAAAAAAACTTTACAACCCATTATTAGTAGTTTAGGATGTCTTAGTAGTGAACACAGTATCTTATATAAATATCAAATTGCTTTTATTGTTTTATTTTTTTTTCAACTTTGAAACAAAATATAGAAGAATTAATAAGAAAATTAGATGAAACAAATCGACGTTTGCCATTCGAGTGCACCCTTGATAAGTGTAAAAATGGCGTTTAATTAATTACTGTCAAACCTGTTTTAGTAACCACAATTATTAAACAATAACTTGTATAATGTCACCTTATTTCTGATTTCCCTACGGTGCATTTCATATTTAATTCAATCTGTATTTAGCAACCACCTGTCTTATGTAACACTATTTCAATGTTCTCTTGGAAAGCCACATAAGGCATTGTTTGTTTGTTTGATGGTGCTAGAGTAAAAATACCCCTCATTTTCCTACCCGTAATTTACTAATCGCTACCCTGTTTTCATTTCAGTGTCATGTTGACATTTCTGTTAGATATCGGCACGTATAGTGACACATCGTCTGTCAAAACATGAAATCAGAGACAATACGTATACATTTGTTTTGTATTTATATCTCATTAACCTTTGGATAAACCCAAGTTGAAATGGTGTCGCTTTCAGTGTATTTATTCACTCTCGTTTCACATTAATAAGAAAAATAATATATGTATACATATTAAATTAAACGTATATATTATCTGATTCGAGACTTATAGATATCGTTTAATATCACCCATGAAGTTTTATTGAACAAGTGAACGTTAACGAACGAGTCATTGAAATTAATGTTTCATAATATATATAGCATCAAAATCTCAAATAATTATGTTTTCGCATTTTTAATCTCTGATTTTAAGAACTTATAGAATTAAAAAAAAAAAAAATACACATTACAAACTCAGGAGAGAATAAAAAGTGATACCATGGGGGTCACTTTTTGAAAGCTTCATCCTTTGTGACCCCTAAGACACAAATACATGACCGAGCACTTTCCCGGCTTTGTACAGGCACTTCAATAAAACGTGGTGGTGTTAAACTATGTTGGTCAACGACCATTACTTTTAGAACAAAAATAGCATAACTAATACTGTACCTTTAAATACTGCTACAGTGGAAAATTAATGCAAATAACTTTATATGACATATTTTATCTCACTCGGTCGTAATTCGAACGCAGCCCGTATCACTTAGCCGTAATTCGAACGCAACCCGTATCACTTCACTTAGCCTTAATTCGAACGCAACCTTTAGTACATGGTATGAAATGGCTACATCATACATGTATACATCAATCTAATTAAAAATAGATGTTCGTTGTATCTTATGTTAGCTACAAACCCTAATATCTAATAACATCCCGGATAGGGTAAAAACAGAGGTTATATTTTAACCAACCAATCAGCATCGAGCTTACCAATTCCTGGTGATATATTAAAATCCGAGCACACTTTGAGAGCTGTTGTCCGATTGGTCATTATATTTAAATGTTTTTCTCGTGATTGTTTAAACATATTGTATTAATTAATTCAATATAACATTACGATATTCAACTATTATATAACATAATTGAATATTGTAATGTTATATTGAATTAATTAATAAAATATGTTTAAACAATCACGAGAAAGACATTTAAATAAAACGGTGATTGGACGATAAAAAAATAAATGAAATGTAACCTTACGTGGAATATGGGGTGCTGTTAAATGTTAGTTTATCTACAGAAAAACAATCAAACATCTAATTTTGCCCCCCTCCCAAAAAAAAAATGTTTTCCCAGATAATATAATGTTCAATAGACTGTGTATGTCTCACACTTATCTTAAGATGATTAAAAGCAGAAATAATTTGTAATTCTTGTAATTCTCAATCAAAGACTTACAATCTATATATACCTGTAGTTTATAATGGGTTCATCTTTTAAAGATTCAATGTCTCTAAAAACCAAACCTCACACAGAGAAATGTATTAATCATCTTAATAGTGTTAGAAAATTCAATCTCCTTAATTATATTTCCCCCATGACATCGACTTAACGACGTCGAATTATGTCTGTAATTTTAATAGCAAATAGTATCACAGAGGTTACAAACGAGAATTAAAGAAACTAATACCGTAAAATTTCGCCTTTTATATTAACAGTATTACAAAAATATTATATTTCTTTTTTTTTTGGGGGGGGGGGGGGGGGGGGGGGGGGGTGTCATTTACATGTATTTCGAAAGTACTGTGATAAAACGATACTTTATTTTTAAGAGAAAAGGTCCGGTATATGATTACGACAAACGGAACATATCATATCCGTGGTCATTTGTGACACAAATTTCCGTAACGGTTCACCAGAGGTCATGGTGGCGACCCTAAAACTTTCGAAGTGATGACTTCAACTTAACCACTAGGAATCCTAGGTTCAGTAGCTTTCTTCATAGCAGCAACCCTTTATCACAGAAAGCATGACAGGAACCATAAGATCTTCAATACCGGATCAACTGAGAAATATAAACGGAAAGTTCAAAATGAGAAAATTAAAATCATCTCTTTTGTCGTAAGACTTCGTTCTTAACAGGCTCTCACTGTCAATTTCGAGGTGTAGGTTACGGAATGAAGCAGATCTAACTATGTCTGTGGTATCCTTTATTAGAAGGTCAATGGGATAGATGCGTCAACAAATTAAAGGATTGGGTAGCTTCTTTTCGTTTTTCTTGAGAAGTCCCTGTATGAAGTCAGCCTCGCACGAAGGAACAAGTCGGCGAAAAGAGGAAAACAGTTGATACCAATTAGAATGCCGGCTGTCAGTTGAAAAGCATGTCCACCAAACAACAATTATGTTGTCAATCAAAAACACTAGCATTTGGTTTTTTTCAATTTCAGAGAACTTTTTGGTAGAAGCAGAGTGTTTTTTTATTGATACAATCTTTAAATAAGATTTGTCATTTCCTAAAACAATGTATTTGTATCTACGTTGGGTATTCCTTTTTATGAAACACAATTGGACTAATTCTTTTAATCTGTCTTTTGTAGTTTTGAGTGGATAATAATTGGGTAGAGGATATAGAAATCAAAATAAAGTACGAACGGTGAAATTTTAACTATATAAGCTGACGCTGCTGTGATATTGCTAATGATGAATGGGAAGTTGACTATTGGAAAAGTGAAGTCATCACGTTTGTCGTCGAGTTTGTTTTAATCTTCTTCCATTGTCAATTTCAAGGTGAAGGTCAAGGTAAGAAGCTAACCTTTGGGTGTCAGTAACATCCTTTACTTCAAGCTCATTTGGATACAGATAAACACCGAATCGAGAATTGTTCAGTGACAAAACACCATCTATAAAGCGGAAGCTGGAATCAAAGGTTTGGGATAATTTTATATCTTTGTTCTTGAGAAGCCCATGAATGAAGTTTACCTCGTGAGCACAATTGGTACCCATTGGAATACAAATCGTTTGCTGAAACACTGTTATTCGTTTTTCTTTGAGAAGGGACAGTCGTGGTCGTGACAATATAGTAGTTGGATTTACAACTACCTATGCAATCAGTTCCTATCACCAATAACGTTGTGATTTCGAATCTTGCTCGTGGTGAGGTGTACTCGATACAACATCATGTGATAAAGTGTCTTTGACATTCTGCAAGTCGGTTGCTTTTTTCCGGGTACTCCGGTTTCCTCCACCACCAATAAAACTGACCGCCATGATATAACTGACGGCCACAATAAAACTGACCGCCACAATATAACTGACCGCCACAATATAACTGACCGCCACAATAAAACTGACCGCCACAATATAACTGACGGCCACAACGCCACAATATAACAGACGGCCACAATAAAACTGACCGCCACAATATAACTGACCGCCACAATATAACTGACCGCCACAATATAACTGACGGCCACAATAAAACTGACTGCCACAATATAACTGACCGCCACAATAAAACTGACCGTCACAATATAACTGAGGGCCACAATAAAACTGACCGCCACAACATAACTGACGGCCACAATAAAACTGACCGCCACAATATAACTGAAATATTGTCGATAGTGACGTCAAACACCAATAACCTCAACCCTTCTTTGAGAAACTAATTAAAATCTTAATTTTAGATTTGATTTTGTTTCGAGTTATTACTGGTTGTTATTGTAACCTTAAACAAATTGAGAGATTAAAATTTAATTAAACCAATCTCTAATGTAGATTATACATTTATAACACCAATCTATTATGATATAAGTAAACACTATAGATACATATCCTTGGTAATATGTAAACAAATTATAAAGATTAAATCATATTATGTACTTATAATGCTAATAAAACACAATCTTAGTCACTCAAGGTTGAATATTAATTTCTGTTGCATAATCTTTGTTATAACATTGTCAATAGGTATAGTGTTCTTTAAACAAATAAAAACGTACTGCGTATATTGTATAATAGGTAGTGTTCATTGTTGAAATGGGATCCTCACATGATCAGTGTCGCTCGATTAAAGGTGACAGACAAAAGTGCATTGCATTGGTCCTCGACCACCATCACCGACAGCGTGGTATTTTTTTTTCATTTCAATTTTAGAAAAACAATTATCACTTCTGAAAATATTTGCTGTGAGGTCTTTGAAATAGTGCATGTTCTCCTGTGTTTTCCTTTTTTGTTTGCTTTGTTTTTGTTTTTTGTTTTTTGTTTTTGTGTTTGTGTTTGTTTGTTTGTTTTTTTACGGGAAACATTGAGCCTTGGGCTTTAACTAATACAACCTTGATGTATTGCAGTGATGTCTAATCACAAATATGTTTTTCTTTCGTCTATAAATAGAAAACAGAGAATCCAATTTCATCTGAAATGAATATGGATTGAGTGTTCTTGTTTCCCAAAGACCACAGAGCCTTGGTATATGAATAAAATTGAATACTTCAATATTTTTTGTTTGTTGCAGCCCAATAAAGACGTAGATATATAACATAATGAGTGTAATAATAGTCATCGGGTACCCTCAAAGTCAAATCATTGGAAAGACAAATCATTTAGAACGTCGTCAGAAGAACGAAACCCAACGGGCCTAAACAGGATAGGCAAAATAGTCTACGTTGACTATACATGAGGGAGGAGAACCTTAGTTTTAATAACAATTACATTATTAAATGTGGAATTTTATAGATATACAATAGCTCATTACAACTACACACCCTTTTTATTACTCCTTCTTCCTTATCGAAGATACAATAACCTTTATAACCTTTGACCCAAAACGGAGATCGAACACACGATTTCCCGCACTCAAGACGAAAACGCTAACTATTACACTATCGAGGCAATATCTCACTTTTTAACGCTAACTATTACACTATTGATGCAATATCTCACTTTTTAACGCTAACTATTACACTATCGAGGCAATGTCTCACATTTTAACGCTAACTATTACACCATCGAGGCAATAGCTCACTTTTTAACGCTAATTATTACACTATCGAGGCAATATCTCACTTTTTAACGCTAACTATTACACTATCGAGGCAATATCTCACTTTTTAACGCTAATTATTACACTATCGAGGCAATATCTTACTTTTTAACGCTAACTATTACACTATTGATGCAATATCTCACTTTCTAACGCTAACTATTACACTATCGAGGCAATATCTCACTTTTTAACGCTAATTATTACACTATTGATGCAATATCTCACTTTTTAACGCTAACTATTACACTATCGAGACAATATCTCACTTTTTAACGCTAATTATTACACTATCGAGGCAATATCTCACTTTTTAACGCTAATTATTATACTATCGAGGCAATATCTCACTTTTTAACGCTAATTATTACACTATCGAGGCAATATCTCACTTTTTAACGCTAATTATTACACTATCGAGGCAATATCTCACTTTTTAACGCTAACTATTACACTATCGAGGCAATATCTCACTTTTTAACGCTAATTATTACACTATCGAGGCAATATCTCACTTTTTAATTGTTGCCTAGTTAGCTAAGAAGCAGTAATTACTACCATTAAGGTGGTAACATACACTTCAGGTAAAATTTGATCTGCTCGTTTAATTTTCTTATTTTTTGGGCAGTGTGTTTGAATATATCCGCTGTAATAAATATCAAAATTTTAACAAATTCCAACCAACAGACTCAGAGCTATAAATTCACTAGCCACATAGCAGCTTTTCTCTCTGTGGTTTTGATCACCGAGATGCTTGAAATCTGCATACAAACATCATATGATCAAAACGTTCAACTGATTTTAAAGAGTTATGTGTATGGTACCAACATTAAGGATTTGGGTTTCATTTGACCGGGAATTGAACTAACGATCTGTCGAACTCGAGGTAACTGTTCTAACAATTAGAATAAGGGTAATAACAAAATTACCGAACTCCGAACAATCTTACAAAGGGAAAGTTAAAACTCATAAGTATATAAACAGACAAAATCAGTCAACAACCGGAAAACTGTGAAAACCGTAATGACCCTGACTTGGTACAGGCATTTCTAAAGAAATGGTGGGTTGAATCAGATTTTACGGCGCCAAACCTCCCGCTTCAATTTAGACTACCAAGTCAAAGCAAGTTATACAAGAACACATCATTCAATCACGAATGTTTTACGGGTAAAATTAAACGATGTTGTCGTGGAAATATATATCCTATAATAGGGTTAGGGGTTCGGGTTATGGTGTTTATCGCCACTTTCAACAATATTTCAGTTATATCGTGGCGGTCAGTTTTATTGGTGGAGGAAACCAGAGTACCGGGAGACAAACAACGACCTGTCGCACGTCACTGACCAACTTTATCACATATTGTGATATATATTTAATTTATTATCTATATTTTGTTTGTTAATTAACACGTTCTGTATTCATCAAAACTGGAACATTTCTTCCTATGACGTTAACCTTTAATTACTTAACCGAGTTCTGTTGGTTATTTTTACATGTTACACTATTCAGTTTGTTAACCGCCAATTAAATTGATATTGAAGAGATATGACTTCGGAAAACAATTGCAAATTGTTGTTAATAACCGCACGATGATAAAGGCCATTTAATTTCTTTAGCTACTTGATTTTGGAACTAAATATATGTATGTGATATTTTTTTTCTTTTTCCCCCACTTTTTTGCTTTTTTTTCTAATAGAAAATCGTGGAAACAAGCAAAATCGATACACTTAGCACACAAATAGATGACTACTCACTTAAACTAATTGTATGGGTCCAAAGACATTGATACTATTCTCTGTATAAGATAACATCAGGATCGATTAGCATCGGTCAAGCGTTAGAGACAGAAACACTAGTCACACATATTGAATTTAACGACCTTTTTTCGACTCTTTAATGTAGAAATCTTATTATAGGTACCACTCCTCCAGGTTAAATTAGATTACTCTTCGCTGGAATGATGGCTTGGCACAAAATAGTCATTATATAATGATCACAGATAAGCTTTACGGTCGCCACCAAGACTTGATTGACCGTTATGGAATATCTGTGTCACAAATGACCACGGATATGTTCCACTTGTCGTAATCATAAAATCCGGTCCTTTCATCATTGATGACTTAGTCACCGTTTTTGTAATAAGAGTAACACGATGGGTGCCACTAGTGGAGCAGGAACTGTTTACTTTTCCTGAACATTTGAGTTCAATTCTGGTCTCATGTGGGGTTCGTGTTGTTCTGGCTTTAGTTTTCTGTGTGGTGTTGCTTTGTGTTTTATGCAAATAGTTCATGCATATTCAGCAAATAGCTCATGCATATTCAGGACAACAACACGTTCAACAATATATATAATGGAGATGGAAATACCGGCTGAACGACCTTTTACTTCCACTGAAAAAGTATGGAGAGATTGACGATATATTTAGTCTGTTCTAGCTTTTTTTCGAAATCTGCAAAAGAGGCATGTAACGTGCCAGCAACGTATCAACCTCTAAGCACAATACCCACTGTGGTCCACGGTCAAATTTTCCGCATAATAACATAAAACTTAATCGCCACCAATACCTAGTGTAATTTTGATTTCTGAAATATTGCACTGTATTAGTTTTGTAGCATTTCCCCCTTTTGGTTGCTTTACTGTTAAGTTTGTCAAGCAGCTAAGCAAATTAAATAGCGTTTATCATTGTTTCGGTACTGACATTATTTATTAGTTATATTTATTATTGAAATTCAGTTCCAAAATAATGTTACTACTATTAAGATTATGGTTCTCCTCCCTCAGGAACATGTGACCATGGCCGATATTTACTATCCTGTTTACTAATGTATGCCCATTGGTTTGGGGTTTGTTTTTTGTTTGTTTGGTTTTTTTTTTTGCTTCTTAAGACTTTAAATTTGATGGATTTTCAATCTTTCGATTTTGAGCGCACCTGTTGACAATATTTCCAGAAACGCACCGTCCTCTCTAAATTAGATATCTATGATTGTATTATTACAATTTTACGTGGAATTGAGGAATCACTTTACAACAATGTGTAATGTTACCAGAGTTTATAATAGCTCACTGTCAACTTAATAATTGGTTAAAAAGTCGACTTATTGATATAGCGTGCAAAAATAGCCTGTAGAACTCGGTTATGTAGGTGAAGGTTAAGGTCATCTGAAGATATGTTCTGGTTTTAAAGAATAAGGTCGTGATAACAATAACAAAGCACAATATAAGTAATGCTTTTATATTTAATGTTAGAATATACTATATTTCTCTTGACACTTCGTTTAATTTTGTCATTATAATATTGTGAAATCGTATATTATCTGTGTATTTTATTCATTTAGCTTATACTGACAAAGTTGTGGAATTGCTTACGGGCTTTCCTTGAGTACGGCAGATCTCTGGTCATTATCGGTGACGGTAGTAGTTGGCGTTTTTGTCTTACGTGTGCATGATCGCGAATCCGATCTCCGTTTGGTGCAAAGAAAATCATATAAATAAACGTTAGAGAAAACCAAAGGGGCAATCAGAAATGAACAATCCAGAAAAACTGGCAACATAGTGTACACAAGACGAAGACAAGCAAAAGACGAAAAAATCAGCACAATATGTTTCGCTATCTCTCCACGTAACGGGTTTTAGTTTTTCGTTTTTGATATGAGCTAGCACTGAAATGAAAAATTTCTCCCCCATCTTTCGGTCTAGTACAAAGCAGACATCACCATCATCTGAACCACCTACCACAAATGTGGACGATGCTTTAAGGTACAACCAAAACATATTTCACTTTAATTTGACCCTGTGGTTTCAGATAAAGATATTTAAGTGTGAAAGGTTAACGGACGGCCGGTAGATGTCGTTAATGAACATATCCCACATGACCTTTTGACCTGACAAGATGAAATCGATGTTATTTGTTTTTAATTTGAGGCCATTCATATGTCTTTGGTTAGGCTCAATTGATCGACAAAGCAACAAGTGCAGCATCTGCCTAAATATTACAAAAATCAGTTGACTTATCACCAAGTTTGTAACTAGATGAACACGACGGGTGTCACTAGTGGAGCAGGAACTGCTTACCCTTCCGGAGCACCTGTGTTCACCCCCGGTTTTTAGTGGGGTTCGTGTTACTCGATCTTTATTTTTATATTGTAGATCGTTGTTTGTCCTTTTGTACTTTTTCTTTTGGCCATTGTGGTGTCTGTTCTTCTTCGATATACGGATTCTGATTACCCCTCTGGTATCTTCAAACTCTTCTTGAATTATTTTGATATTAATTATGTTTCTCCCTTTTCCGAATATCAGTATTATTTTATGCAACATTTTTGCTTTGAGCGTATACCAGACCCAAGTATTTCCATGAAAGCACTGGATATTTATGAATATTTCACCCATGGCACAAATCCAGAGTTTCCCAACGTGTCCCTGATGGTGGATATATGTGCCCTCTCAATGGGTTGTTAATATCAGATTATAATGCAGAAAGCCTTATCTTAGACCATAATGGATAAAGTGTTTGGGGAGTTCCACGCTTCCTGCACTCTAAAAGACATATTTTGTAGATTTCAGAAAAGAGTTGGTTCATTGCAATCGCTTCAAACGACTAAATATTTCGTCGTCTTCAAAAATGAAGTATGGCACACCTCACTCAAACACTCAAACACGTTACCCACAATGGTCCATGGTCTGGCTTTCCGAACCCCTAACGATAAGGCATCCCCTCTCCGCCACTTGTGGACGCGCTCGGCAGCTCTATGGAAGGAGCCATGGCAACCGTCTCCAATACCCAGAGTTGGGTTCTGAGTTATGGCTCTTTTATCAATTTTGTAGTATTCCACTCTCATTATTGTATTAATGTCTTATGAAGAGTTAGAAGATACCAAAGGGAGGTAATCAGAATCAGTAAATCGAAGGAGGACGGACAACACATTGGCCAAATGAAAAAGAACAAAAGGACAAACAACGATCTACAAAGCACTACACAGAAAACTAAAGATCGAGCAACACAAACCCCACTAAAATACGAGGGTGAACACATTTGCTCCGGAAAGGTAAGCAGTTACAGTTTAAATGGTTTGATCAGAATAAAGTTAAAGAAATAACGTTTCTACGGTTGAATTGTAGAATCACTTTACCTCAATGTATAATGTTGTTTATAATCTGTCTCACTGTTACCTAACATTTCGTTCATAATCTGACTTAATAATATAATATGTAAAAATAGCCTGCAGAACTCGGTTAAGTAAGTCAAGGTTAACGTAATGTGATGATATTTTCCGGTTTTAAAGAATAAGGTCGTGATTACATTATAATATGTAAACAATACAATAATATGAAATGTAGTATATATAATCTCCTTACACATTATTTCTTGTAGTTGGTACCAACTTTGTGGTGAAATGAGGGTGTCGCCGTGATTGTATGGTAGTTGGATTTACAACTACCTATGCAATCGGTTCCTATTACCACTGATGTTGTGGGTTCGACGCCCTCTCAGGGCGAGGTGTACAACATCATGAGATAAAGTTTTTCAGTGACTTGCGGCAGATCGGTGGTTTTTTCCGAGTCTCCAGATTTTCCAGGGGTGGATTGGGGGGGAATAGTGTGTTGTAGTCTTGTCATATGATTTTCCAGGGGAGGATTTGGGGGGAGGAATAGTGTGTTGTAGTCTTGTCTTATGGTTTTCCAGGGGAGGACTTGGGGGGAGGAATAGTGTGTTGTAGTCTTGTCTTATGATTTTCCAGGGGAGGACTTGGGGGGAGGAATAGTGTGTTGTAGTCTTGTCTTATGGTTTTCCAGGGGAGGACTTGGGGGGAGGAATAGTGTGTTGTAGTCTTGTCTTATGATTTTCCAGGGGAGGATTTGAGGAGGGAATAGTGTGTTGTAGTCGTGTCTTATGGTTTTCCAGGGGAGGATTTGGGAGGGATAGTGTGTCTTGTCTTATGATTTTCCAGGGGAGGATTTTTGGGGGAATAGTGTGTTGTAGTCTCGTCTTATGGTTTTCCAGGGGAGGATTTTGGGGGAGGGATAGTGTGTTGTAGTCTCGTCTTATGGTTTTCCAGGGGAGGATTTTGGGGGAGGGATAGTGTGTTGTAGTCTCGTCTTATGGTTTTCCAGGGGAGGATTTGGGGGGAGGGATAGTGTGTTGTAGTCTTGTCTTATGGTTTTCCAGGGAAGGATTTGGGGGAGATAGTGTGTTGTAGTCTCGTCTTAAGGTTTTCCAGGGGAGGACTTGGGGGGAGGAATAGTGTATTGTAGTCTTGTCTTATGATTTTCCAGGGGAGGATTTGAGGGAGGGAATAGTGTGTTGTAGTCGTGTCTTATGGTTTTCCAGGGGAGGATTTGGGGGGGATAGTGTGTCTTGTCTTATGATTTTCCAGGGGAGGATTTTTGGGGGAATAGTGTGTTGTAGTCTCGTCTTATGGTTTTCCAGGGGAGGACTTGGGGGGAGGAATAGTGTGTTGTAGTCTTGTCATATGATTTTCCAGGGGAGGATTTGGGGGGAGGAATAGTGTGTTGTAGTCTTGTCTTATGGTTTTCCAGGGGAGGATTTTGGGGGAGGGATAGTGTGTTGTAGTCTCGTCTTATGGTTTTCCAGGGGAGGATTTTGGGGGAGGGATAGTGTGTTGTAGTCTCGTCTTATGGTTTTCCAGGGGAGGATTTGGGGGGAGGAATAGTGTGTTGTAGTCTTGTCTTATGGTTTTCCAGGGAAGGATTTGGGGGAGATAGTGTGTTGTAGTCTCGTCTTAAGGTTTTCCAGGGGAGGACTTGGGGGGAGGAATAGTGTATTGTAGTCTTGTCTTATGATTTTCCAGGGGAGGATTTGAGGGAGGGAATAGTGTGTTGTAGTCGTGTCTTATGGTTTTCCAGGGGAGGATTTGGGGGGGATAGTGTGTCTTGTCTTATGATTTTCCAGGGGAGGATTTTTGGGGGAATAGTGTGTTGTAGTCTCGTCTTATGGTTTTCCAGGGGGGGATTTGGGAGGAGGAATAGTGTGTTGTAGTCTCGTCTTATGGTTTTCCAGATGAGGATTTGGGGGGAGGAATAGTGTGTTGTAGTCTCGTCTTATGGTTTTCCAGGGGAGGATTTGGGGGGAGGAATAGTGTGTTGTAGTCTCGTCTTATGGTTTTCCAGGGGGGATTTGGGAGGAGGAATAGTGTGTTGTAGTCTCGTCTTATGGTTTTCCAGGGGAGAATTTGGTGGGAGGAATAGTGTGTTGTAGTCTCGTCTTATGGTTTTCCAGGGGAGGATTTGGGGGAAGGAATAGTGTGTTGTAATCTCGTCTTATGGTTTTCCAGGGGAGGATTTGGGGGGATAGTGTGTTGTAGTCGTGTCTTATGGTTTTCCAGGGGAGAATTTGGTGGGAGGAATAGTGTGTTGTAGTCTCGTCTTATGGTTTTCCAGGGGAGGATTTGGGGGGGATAGTGTGTTGTAGTCTCGTCTTATGGTTTTCCAGGGGAGAATTTGGTGGGAGGAATAGTGTGTTGTAGTCTCGTCTTATGGTTTTCCAGGGGAGGATTTGGGGGGAGGAATAGTGTGTTGTAATCTCGTCTTATGGTTTTCCAGGGGAGGATTTGGGGGGGGGGGGATAGTGTGTCTTGTCTCATGATTTTCCAGGGGAGGATTTTTGGGGGAAGGGAGGAATAGTGTGTTGTAGTCTTGTCTTATGATTTTCCATGGGAGGATTGCGGGGGGGGGGGGGAATAGTGTGTTGTAATCTCGTCTGATGATTTTCCTAGGGTGGATTTGGGGGGATACTATGGCAGCGATTCCCATCTACTATCGATACATTGTATTCCTATGTAAGCCTGGTTAGTTGAACAAAATGGTATTTATTGTATTTTGAAGTTGAAACCACTCTCTTTGAAAAATAGCAACACCAGTTGCAGGGCACTGATGCTATAGAAATATGCCATCAGTCGGCTACAAATATATGACGTGATAGCTATCAGTAAGCATCTTATAATGTGAGCCAATTCCCTTGTGTAATGGTTAACCTATTCACGTCGAGTGCGGTAGATCCTTTGCGGCAAACCAAAGACAACGGCATTGGTATTTCTTGCTTCTTTGCTAGCATAGAGCATTAAGAAGTAAGAACAACGACCGGTTGGTTTGACGTCAGGAAAATGTGCCAGAGTGGGAAACATGTATGTCTGTGGACTGCTGTGTTAATGACCTAGTATTATAAAAATTCAGCTCAGTATGTTGGTCTATAACAGAACATATATCTCATCAAAAAGTAATTTGTTCTCGCCATATATAGCTAAAACAATTGCTCATTTGCCGCTAAGCGAACATGGATGTCTGATTTAGTGAGCACGGATAACATGGATGTCTGATTTAGTGAGCACGGATAACATGGATGTCTGATTTAGTGAGCACGGATAACATGGATGTCTGATTTAGTAAGCACGGATAACATGATGTCTGATTTAGTGAGCACGGATAACATGGATGTTTGATTTAGTGAGCACGGATAACATGAATGTCTGATTTAGTGAGCACGGATAACATGGATTTCTGACTTAGTGAGCACGGATAACATGGATGTCTGATTTAGTGAGCACGGATAACATGGATGTCTGATTTAGTGAGCACGGATAACATGGATGTCTGATTTAGTGAGCACGGATAACATGGATGTCTGATTTAGTGAGCACGGATAACATGGATGTCTGATTTAGTGAGCACAGATAAAATGGATGTCTGATTTAGTGAGCACGGATAACATGGATGTCTGATTTAGTGAGCACGGATAACATGGATGTCTGATTTAGTGAGCACAGATAACATGGATGTCTGATTTAGTGAGCACGGATAACATGGATGTCTGATTTAGTGAGCACGGATAACATGGATGTCTGATTTAGTGAGAATGGATAACATGGATGTCTGATTTAGTGAGCATGGATAACATGGGTGTCTGATTTAGTGAGCACGGATAACATGGATGTCTGATTTAGTGAGCACGGATAACATGGATGTCTGATTTAGTGAACACGGATAACATGTATGTCTGATTTAGTGAGCACAGATAACATGGATGTCTGATTTAGTGAGCACGGATAACATGGATGTCTGATTTAGTGAGCACGGATAACATGGATGTCTGATTTAGTGAGCACGGATAACATGGATGTCTGATTTAGTGAGCACGGATAACATGGATGTCTGATTTAGTGAGCACGGATAACATGGATATCTGATTTAGTGAGCACGGATAACATGGATGTCTGATTTAGTGAGCACGGATAACATGGATGTCTGATTTAGTGAGCACTGATATCATGGATGTCTGATTTAATGAGAATGGATAACATGGATGTCTGATTTAGTGAGCACGGATAACATGGATGTCTGATTTAGTGAGCACGGATAACATGGATGTCTGATTTAGTGAGCACGGATAACATGGATGTCTGATTTAGTGTGCACGGATAACATGTATGTCTGATTTAGTGAGCACGGATAACATGTATGTCTGATTTAGTGAGCATGGATAACATGGATGTCTGATTTAGTGAGCACGGATAACATGGATGTCTGATTTAGTGAGCACAGATAACATGGATGTCTGATTTAGTGAGCACAGATAACATGGATGTCTGATTTAGTGAGCATGGATAACATGGATGTCTGATTTAGTGAGCACGGATAACATGGATGTCTGATTTAGTGAGCACGGATAACATGGATGTCTGATTTAGTGAGCATGGATAACATGGATGTCTGATTTAGTGAGCACAGATAACATGGATGTCTGATTTAGTGAGCACTGATAACATGGATGTCTGATTTAATGAGCACGGATAACATGGATGTCTGATTTAGTGAGCACAGATAACATGGATGTCTGATTACCTCTTTTGTCATCTTCAATCTCTTCTTAAGCCAGCCTCGAGATGTAATGTCTAAATTAATCAGCTAAAATTGTTATTTTTTACATAGTTCATCCCCGGTTTTTAGTGGGGTTCGTGTTACTCGATCTTTAGTTTTATGTGTATGTTCTGTAGATCGTTGTTTGTCCTTTTGTGCTTTTTTCTGTTGCCCATTGTGTTGTCTGTCCTTCGATTTACAGATTCTGATTACCCCTTTGGCATCTTCAAAACTCCTTCACAACGTTATAACACTGATTATGCAACATAAATTAAAATTCAACCTTGAGTGATTAAGATTATGTTTTATTAGCATTGTAAGTATATAATAATATTTAAATCTTTATAAATTGTGTACATATAACCAAGGATAAGTATATATAATATTTACCTTTAACAAGCCAAGACATAATAGATTGGTGTAATAAATTTATAATCGTTTTGACTAAAATCTTATTATCTGGCGAAGGCAACTGTAAATAAGGGTAATAACAAAATTACCGAACTCCGAACAATCTTACAAAGGGAAAGTCAAAACTCATAAGTATATAAACAGACAAAATCAGTCAACAACCGGAAAACTGTGAAAACCGTAATGACCTTGACTTGGTACAGACATTTCTAAAGAAATGGTGGGTTGAATCAGATACAGAAAATGAAAAAACAAAAATAATACCATACTGTGGGTACAGTTCCACATCCTAATCGGGAAATCGTAGAAACATTTGACTTTTCTTTGGTTTGTTGAACTTGTCATCTACATACATGTATATTGTAGGGGTTGGTGGGGTGTAATGGGGGCTAATCAGGTATACATTTTGCGATGTTAATTGTTGACTTAACTCGAAAACAAAAACTTTGATGAAGTCTGGTGGCGGACTTGTCTATGTCAAAATAGATCACATTGTGCCCCGTTCTAGTCGTCTACAACGTTTCTTATACTTAACATCTCAGTAACGTCTCAGTAACATCTCAGTAACATCTCAGTAACGTCTTTCAAAATTATATTAAACAAATAAAAGGAGTCATATACATGTAATTATATTAGACATCATAGGAGTATTGCATGTCCAATACAGACCGCGGGTTTATCTGAAGACAATCATTCGTTGTTATGAAAAGAAACTCAAACTTGATCAGTAGCTTCTCATAGCATCAAACTTGATCAGTAGCTTCTCATAGCATCAAACTTGATCAGTAGCTTCTCATAGCATCAAACATTATCAGTATCTTCTCATAGCATCAAACTTGATCAGTAGCTTCTCATAGCATCAAGCTTGCTCAGTAGCTTCTCATAGCATCAAACTTGATCAGTAGCTTCTCATAGCATCAAACTTGATCAGTAGCTTCTCATAGCATCAAACTTGATCAGTAACTTCTCATAGCATCAAGCTTGATCAGTAGCTTCTGATAGCATCAAACTTGATCAGTAGCTTCTCGTAGCATCAAACTTGATGAGTAGCTTCTCATAGCATCAAACTTGATCAGTAGCTTCTCATAACATCAAACGTGATCAGTAGCTTCTCATAGCATCAAACTTGATCAGTAGCTTCTCATAGCATCAAACTTGATCACTAACTTCTCTTAGGATCAAACTTGATCAGTAACTTCTCATAGCATCAAACTTGATCAGTAATTTCTCTTAGCATTAAACTTGATCAGTAGCTTCTCATAGCATCAAACTTGATCAGTAACTTCTCTTAGCATCAAACTTGATCAGTAGCCTCTCATAGCATCACACTTGATCAGTAACTTCTCTTAGCATCAAACTTGATCAGTAACTTCTCTTAGCATCAAACTTGATCAGTAGCTTCTCATAGCATCAAACTTGATCAGTAACTTCTCATAGCATCAAACTGGATCAGTAGCTTCTCATAGCATCAAACTTGATCAGTAACTTCTCATAACATCAAACTTGATCAGTAGCTTCTCATAGCATCAAACTTGATCAGTAGCTTCTCATAGCATAACTAAATACAAAGATTCAGTGCATTACCTCTACTAAAAAAAAAAATTCAGAAAGCTATTCATGTCTTGAAATCTATTTTCTTGGTACAATGAGCATACATTCTGTAAAACAATAATCAATCTGAACGAAACTAAAACGTGATCAGTAACTTCTTATTTCATTAATTACAATTCAGGAGCACCTGAATTCAGCCTCGGTGTTTAGTGGGGATCGTGTTGCTCGATATTTAGTTTTCTGTGTAATGTTGTGTAGATCATTGTTTGTGGTGTCAAACCACTAATTTACCAATCAGAGCTTGGAACATATACGAAAGTAGTCCCTTTTCAAGAAAAAAGTTCCTTTCACTTTGTAGTATTGTGAAAACTACTGAATGGAATGGACTAATTAAAATTGATAATTGAAGTTAAATAAATAGGGATTATTTTGAGCCCAAATTTGATGGATTTAGTTGTATTTGAATACCTCTATGGAGGATTTGATGCATGACCTATAAATACTGAATTTCTTGGGGATGACTGAGCTATTTTTAGAGTAAGTGTTTTCCGTAGCATGGCATTTCACTGCAAGATTTTAAACATGCCCTGATATTTTGACAGAACGTAGAGGAATCATGTACGTTTCAGAAAATATATGGTCTTGGAAAGGTTAAACTTAAGATAAAATGACCAGGTAGGCTCGAAAAAACACAAATTTAGTAGAAAACCTTAAAGAAATTAATTGGTGGTTTGACACCTTAATTGTACGTTTGGTCTTTTTCTTTTGGCCTTTATATTGTCTGTTATTCTTCGTTGTACGGCTTCCGGTTACCTCTTTGGTATCTTCAAACCTTTCTTAAAGGGGTACCATACACTACAGGGAAAAAACTCTTTCAAATCAGTTGAACGTTTTGATCATATAATATTTGTATGCAGATTTCATGCATCTCGGTGATCAAAACCACAGAGAGAAAAGCTGCTATGTGGCTAGTGAATTTATAGCTCTGAGTCTGTTGGTTGGAATTTGCTAAAATTTTGATATTTATTACAGTGGATATATTCAAACACACTGCCAAAAAAATAAGAAAATTAAAAGAGCAGATCAAATTTTACCTGAAGTATATGGTACCACCTTAATACAATTATTTCTCACTACTCATTACAAAAACGTGCGGGAAACTGTGCATATATTGAGAAAAATTAACCTGAGTCTACGGGAATAATTCTGTAAAATATGGTAAACTTCATTTCTTCTGTAACCTATCATAATATGACTTTATACCAAATATCAGTACAATACATCTACATATTACAAAACAAGGTGCAGAAAACTTAATTCCCTCTAAGATCGTAAGTACTAAAGCCATGCTTCTGTAAATATGATAAACTGGAGCAAACAATCTTTACTCTGTGTGAGTAACACTACAGGTGTCTTATAAGAAACATGAACTGCTTACATTTACCATTTGCGAGCACTTGAGTTCACATCCCCCCTTTTTATGAGGTCCCTGTTGCTCATCTTCTTAGTTTTATGTGTTGTGCTTTTGTTTGTCTTCGTTTTGTGTGTTGTGTCCAACGTTGCTTGTGTCTCTGGATTGTTCGTATTTTATTGTCTCTTCGGTTTTCTCTCACGTTTATTGATCTGTTTCTTCTAATAGTTTGACTTTATGCAAAATTTGAGGCAACTATATCTTCCCGTTAGACACAAAAGTGTAAACAGACTATTGTACTCCCGGTGTTACGTTACGAAACTCAAAACCAGACTGACCAACATAAATTATAAGATGAAACTTGGTTTTCACACGTCATGAAAACGGTGTTCTTCGTCATCTATTTTGTTTGAACGTGTGGAATGTTCAAAACAAGTCACTAAGTGTTATTACATAAACATAGAAATGCTATGTTAAACGTTTAATGGACACCTAACATATGTTAACATCGTCAAATTACAGAACATTCTTTAAATATTATGTATTTTGTTACCCAAACCTTGTATTAATACAGGTAGACACAGTATTCAACCAATTAATTACATATCTTGAATTCTAAATTGACAGCACATTCTTTTCCTGTATCATCGTTGTGCTTTTGACATTGAAGTTTCTTTCCTCAAAGTCATTTACAAGTTTACGATGACACCATATCCCAAACATAAATATGATATCATTATTAGCGTATGTTTTTCTTGCTACGTAGATTTTCAATTGCTAGGGGAAAAAAGCGTTTGGAGATACCAAAGAGTTAATCAGAATCCGTAAATCGAAGAATTACAGACAATTAATACAATGGCCAAAGAAAAAGGATAAACGGACTAACAATAATCTGCAAAACATTACAACACGAACCCCACACATACCGCGGTTGAACACACGTGCTCTGGAAGGGTAATCAGTTACTACTCTACTATTGACCCTCGTTGTGTTTTCGAACCCTATCTCCATATATATGAGTTCTCTTTATAAAATATATATTTGTCTTTGTGTCTGTCCCAGAGTGAAGTGAATCTAATCTCTACCACTGCGTTCTGTTTGCTCCTTTCTGAATTAGTGGGGTTCGTGTTACTCGATCTTTCGTTTTATGTGTAGTGCTTTGTAGATCGTTGTTTGTCCTTTTGTCATTTTTCCTTTGGCCATTGTGTTATCTGTTCTTCTTCGATTTACGGATTCTGATTACCCCTTCGGCAAAAGTGCAAGACAGGGAAATCTCCGACATCCGAGGGTAAGATTTTCAATCGTTCGCTGACGAGGGTCTCCGAGTCAGTGAACGATTGAAATTTTACCCGAGGGTGTCGGAGATTTCCCTGTCTTGCACTTTTTGCCGGTGTTTGATTTTATTTCTCACTTTTATCAGCTGTTTTTAGTTACGTGTTTGTTTATGTACTTTTAGCAGACGATCATGTAAACAATGTGAGTTATTTCCCCCTTCATGTCAAGCAACAAAGTAGTTCCGTATTTTTGTGTATTGCGTGAAGGTTATTATGTAATAATATGGCTGATTGTTAGGATTTGCGTGTTTATAAAAGATTTAAAACTTAAAAATTATATACAGTGAATTGTTTGTTTTAAAAAGGAAAAACATGGAGAATTGGTGGGGCAGTTGACATAAACTGTACAGCATGCATTTGCCCGTAAAACGCACGTTATTTTTTTGTCTTGCACTAGCGCAAGATAAGAAAATCTCACATTGCTAAAAATAGGAACTGGTCTGTCTCAAAAGTGAGAAGTGTAGATCCATTTAATATGAAGTATGAGAACAAGGACCTTCCCTTTTCTTTGACTGAGATGATCGTAGAAATATAGTGGACATTCCCTTTTAGAAAAGCATGGACCAGCTTCTGACTTAAATAACTACCATGGTAAATCTCTTTTGAACATACACTGACTGATTGTTTTTAATTTGATTTAATTTGACAGGAACAAATATCAAACTGCTTATAAATCATTTTCAAAAAACGTAATAACTTACGTCAGAGTAATGGTTGAAATTCCGCACGTGACTGATACATATTACACCTAATGTAATTTTATGGTCACATGACAATATGAAATGCTTCCTTAAACAACTTTGTCAGACAAACACTTAAACAAAGCGTATCATTGACACGGTAAAAAGTGTGTATTGAAATGTCAAATATCTATAAATGTGGGAATCTATTAACAAGCAAATATCTGCAAATGTTATGAAATGCGTCATAACTCAATATTTATGATAATTATATTGTTACGAGAATAAATACAATAAAATATTTGATTGTCATGAAACTTCATTCAACAACATGCTATGTATACGTACGATACATATTAAAATAAACAATAATAAGTGCACTCTTGTTCTCCTTTCTATTGATTACAATTGTATTCTTAATTCTTCCGTTTCTCCTTCTTTTTGTCTTAAATATTAAAAGGTTATTCGCGTTTAATGCCACTTTCAACAACACCTGAGTCCCCCACCCCTGGTTTTAGTGGGGTTAGTGTTGCCCTTCCCTTCCTCATCACCTGAGTCCCCCACCCCTGGTTTTAGTGGGGTTAGTGTCCCCCACCCCTGGTTTTAGTGGGGTTAGTGTTGCCCTTCCCTTCCTCATCACCTGAGTCCACCCCCGGTTTTTAGTGGGGTTAGTGTTGCCCTTCCCTTCCTCATCACCTGAGTCCACCCCCGGTTTTTAGTGGGGTTTGTGTTGCCCTTCCCTTCCTCATCACCTGAGTCCACCCCCGGTTTTTAGTGGGGTTTGTGTTGCTCGATCTTTAGTTTTATGTGAAATGTTTGTAGATCGTTGTTTGTCCTTTTTCTTTTGGTCATTGTGTTGTCTGTCCTTCAATTTTCGAGTTCTGATTGCCCCTTTGGTATCTTCAAACTCTTCTATTTTTAGTTGTATCCGGGTCTTACGGTCATAAAACACTCGTGTACTAGTATCTTATTCGCATTCCAAAATCGTCCAATGAGAACACAATGTTATGGTTGGTTATATTTTGAGTACGAGTACACAATTCATACTCAAAAGTTGTATGACCGTAAAGCTTGGTGGTCAGCTTTATTTGTTCGAGAAGCCGGATCGAGTAGCTGTGGGAAACCACTGTCCTGTCACATGTCACTGACAAAGGTGCATCAAATACGCCTCTACACGAAATGGAATCGATTTCACAACGAAACTTAACACATAGTTATAGAAACTGATTGAACAATCCATCAACCATTAATTTAGATCGCGGTAAAGGGTGAGGGTTGGAATCCCATTAGCTGGTTTAACTTCACCACACTTTTGCGCCTGCGCCTCTCCAGCACCTGGTTTTCCAACGTTTTAAATCATGGCCCGGTCTTTTTATGTTCAATGATTGGAGGTGAGAGGTGATTGTTCGTTTTGTTGATACATTTTGTTATATCCAGTAAACCTCGCCATGAACGGGATTCGAAAAAACAACGTTGGTGGTGATAGACACTGATTCTGATTGAATAGGTAGTTATAAATCCAACTACCATACGAGCATGACCACGACGGCCCCTTCATTGTAAGAACTCGATACAACTCTGTGACAAAGTTTGTCGGTCAACAGTTTTCAACATGTACTCCGGCTTCCTCCACCAAAAACCAAACAAATTGAATGCCACGATGCAACTGAAATAAAAGTGGCGTTAAACACCCAAATCACAACCCAAACAACAATCAATTTCATAAACAGAGTTACTGGTCCTTACGCTCCATCATCAAAGGGAGTGTAACGACCGATAACTCCGTATAAGAGATTGATTTCTATACAAAAGGAAGCACATGCATCATTTCATATTTTCATTGGACATGATCTATTATTAAAGTTTACCGGGTACAGATATATTTTTAGATAGTTAATTTAAGTCATGAGTAATCTAGATCATCTAGGTTATTTAAATACTGGAACTTTTCAAATAATCATATTATCGTCATGTATGATTAGGTAACAAAATTAAATTTATTTAGCCTTGTTACGACGTCGGAAATTCACGACAAAAAATCTAGACTTGTAAATGATTTGCTGTGGTTGGGATCCAAATGAATGACTCTGGAAGTTTATTTTAATCGTTAATTATAAAGTAGAGACAACATAGATTGATTGATTGATTGATTGATTGATTGATTGATTGATTGATTGATTGATTGATTGATTGATTGCACTGAAAATTAAAATATATATGCAAGATGCAATTTTGTGCAACATGTATTCAATGATAACATAATATGGTAAGGGTTATGGTGTTTAACACCAATTTCACCAATATGTCAGTTATATATGATGGCCGTAACATAACATTATTATCCTAATTTGAATCGTTTTGAATGCACATGCTTTTGTTCGCGTTGAATAGAAGTCTTAAATGGACTGTTCGACCATCGTTTATATCGAAATCTACAAAAGCGGATTTTATCTTACAAGGTGCAAAGCACTTTTTTTTCCAATCAAGTTACCCATTATAGTCCACCGTCAGTTTTTCTGTATTACAACCTCTTAACCCCTCATATCTCATGGAAGAGGTACCTAATTTGAAGCTTAATTCCGAAAATCAACATACATTTAATGACATATAAGAAAAAACAGACAGTCCGAAGATGTCTACCGTCAAAAATCCTACTTTCACTTTCGAATTAACACACATTCAGGTGGTTTCTTTCCAATGCAATCAATTTTTTATTTAAAACCACAAGGACATCAAATATGGGCTTAAGATTATTCTAAAATATGTAGGTTTCTGCTGACATTCAGTATTGTGCAGTATCTAATAGGGTTTATTTTTTATCCAACAATGTAGGAATCCATTGTGTGCTTACGTACTACTACATCCTTTTCGACTGGTACCCATGTTTAGTGGTATTACAACTAAGAACAATACAAACTTGTTTCTCTAACCTTTTCTTTGCCTTATTCATATTCCTATATCAATATCCAGTCAAAAAGACTATATCAGGTATATGGCAGTCCAATATTTGAAAGAATTAATGTCCATATACAAAGGTACCTCCATGAAGCTTTTAATGAAAACATCAGATTTTTCAGCTGTTGAGTTCAGATTGTGAAATAACATAACAATGGCTTTTTATCTCAATATGTTACAAGTATAAAGTTGATTTTCAACACAATAAGCAACTTATGACATGTATATATGTTTCATTTGTACATTTAACATCTAATTAATATGAAAATTTTATTTTAAGCATACCCCCCTTTTTTTGCCTCCTAGAAATGATCTCACAATATACTAAGTTATGTTAATTCATGCTATGTTCCCAATGTAGGAATGCATTTTGTGTTTACGTACTACTTTCTCATACATCCTTTTCGACTGATACCCATGTTTAGTGGTATTACACCTAAAGGTCACATCTTCAGGTTCCCTTGAGTGGATGTTATATACAGGTTTAACTGTATATGATTGGGTCGTTAATATATCAATGGATGGGGATTTTCAAATTATGATATATCAATTTAAATTCTCCCTCTTGACATCGTCCGAATTTAAACTATTTCTATTCTCTACTATTTGGCTAAATAAGAGACAAATCAGTATATATAGGATTGTTTGCTCGCAGTAACTTCATATTTTTTTATGCGAATGCAAAATTTTATTAATTAACAATTGTCATAAAAATAATATTTTAAATTATTACATAAATCAAACATTGTCAAAGTAATCAATGCAGGACTTCAACACCTCCTTTTTCTCCAAGTCACTGTGAGCAATCTCGATACAATATTGTATAAACGCCCCATTTTATAGCCCCATTTAATTAACCGCCAAAGCTTATCCCGTGCAACTACATGTAATACCATACAAATGATACATATCAAATAGACCCATCATAAACTGACAAACGAACAGACCGCATTAAAAATGGAAAACCCCAATAAGGTTTAAGGAATTCTTGTAATATATACTGGTTAGTAAATGATAAGATGTCTCTAGATCTGCTAAGGTGCTGTTGTATAATTTTTTTTCTTGATTAAATAAAAGGTCCATGAGATCTACAGGAAAATACTGTGCATAGGGAAACCTGTTGCTATGGACGGGGCATAGCTATGAATAAAAATATCAAAATGTATTTTTGAAATATGAAATGACATTTGTAGTGTGTATAGCTTGACAAAAATGTACCGCTTAATCAAATATCAAGTCAAAAGATCGTAGATGTCAAAATTCAACCATTAATTGCAATAATATAGGCTAATTTAATGTTTACAAAACCGTTGCTAGGGTAACAAAACTACACAAAAATACTATATGCTACCATAGAGAATTGGAATATTATTTTTAGAGTGTACATACACAGAATATAACATTTTGTCGAAAAGACTATTCAAGATATGTAAAATAAAACCACCATATTTGAATTTTCAATGATTAATTGGACCCTCCTCCATTTACGTTGCTAAGCAACAAAGGACAAAGTGAAATCATCCCAAAAAATATTGTTCTTACCTTTCAATGATTGTGTTTAATATTATATCTATATAAACAGTTTCTGAGATTGGGCCAAAATCTACCTTTATCATACTCACTCCTTTACACCAAAACATTCCGAATTGTCTATATTTTGTTTGTTTATTTGCTCATTATGTTTATATGAGTGATTTTTATTTGTACATAATTTACACACAACAAATAAAAATTGACTTTGATTTTCCTTTATATTTCAACTAAAATTAAATCCTAAAAATTAACAATTATGTTTAAATTATGTACAAATAAAAACCACTCATATAAACATAATGAGCAAATAAACAAACAAAATAGAGACAATTCTGAATGTTTTGGTGTAAAATTTGTTAAAATCTATGCAGAAATTACTTCACCATAAATGTTTTTAAAAAAGTATGGTTTTGGTTGATTATATAGGGATTTTTATACATGCGCCAATACTTTTGGCCACATACTGTATATGAATGTGTGACTTATAATAGAATAGTATAGTTTTCGTATTTAGAATATACGTATGGGAATGGTACAACATGCTGAGTTATTGTTTGAATGTGGGTGGCTTTTTTAACTCTAGTGGCATCACACTACTCAGGGAATTATAAAACAAGTTTTTTTTATTATAATTCCCTGTCCTACCCAATATTACCTTTGGTAACGAACCCCATCAATCCTCCTACCCCCCACCCCTCCCCACCCCGTAAAAAGACAACTTCAGTATTATTTGTATACTAGCTTGACTACTATAGATGGATCTTAAACCGCGGTGTGGACTTTGTCTAAATTCTAATGGTTGCTTTTAAAAATGTACAAATGGCCGATACCCATCTGGTTCCGGAATTTCATTTTGCTCAAGGGTGACAAATTGTAGAATAGGATTAAATCGGTTTTTTTTCTATAATTCTCATCATCAGCTACAAATTCATTGTTGTCGATGTTGTAAAGCATGCGACATTTTAGAGAATTAATTTCTAATAACCAAATTAATAAATGCAAATAAAATAGAGAGGACTTGCTGTGTTGCCCGACACTGCGCAAAGTTTTCAAGCGGAACCAATTACATTCGTTTAACGAATCCGGTTCCTAATTACTTGGAAGAAGAAGAAGACTATAGCGTAATGTGCTTGTTTAATGTCTTGTTTGTTATTATCGACCATTAACTCTTACAATACACGTGTGTAACACATTCCTGTACGGGTCAAGCTTCGGTCAACCGTGCTCATTTTGAAATTTGTATTATGAACGACTTTCAGTGGGTTTTTTTTTTTCTTTTTGTTTTGTACGTAGAGAGTTCATTGTACAGCTTACTATGTTGAAGTTTATATTAATGAATTCTATAGAAAAATTCATTTCAGTAAAGTACATAATGAGTTCATGTAACTATTACCGCTTTGGTTTTTTTGAAGGTTCAAATAAGTCAAATTTAAAAAAATTTCAACCATTTGTAATATATTTTTTTCAAAATCATTATCGTTTTGGGTTATTGATGAGAAATAAAATCGTAATGCTATTTCAATTTCGAAAAGGGGTTCAGGTTTAGATTAATATTGTTTAACGCCACTTTTAACAATATGTCAGTTATATCGTGGTGGTAAAAAGGGGGTTAAAATAAAAAAAAAAATTGCATAGGCAGAATGTGTATAGAATCTTTTTTATTCAATTTTGAAGCGTTTTTTCTCCTTGAATTGATTGTGCAACACAAAAAAATCACGTGCATATTACCGGCAAATATATGTTGTACAGTTTATGTCAACTCCCCCCCCCCCCCCCCCCCCCCCCCCCCCCCCCCCCACCCCCACCCCCACCCCCCACCCCCACCCCCACCCCACAATTATCCATGCTTTTCCTTTTTTTAAATAAACAATTCACTGTATATAAGTTTTCAATCTTTTATAAACACGCAAATCCTAACAATCGGCTATATTATTACATAATAACCTTCACGCAATACACAATAAAACATAAAATACGAAACTACTTTTTTGATTGACATGAAGGGGAAATAACGCACATTGATTACATGATCGTCTGCTAAAAGTACATAAACAAACACGAAACTAAAAATAGCTGATAAAGTTGAGAAATAAAATCAAACGCCGGCAAAAAGTGCAAGACAGGGAAATCTCGAGGGTTGTCGGAGATTTCCCTGCCTTGCACTTTTTGTCGGTGTTATATTCTATATATCTCTTACGGTTTCAACATAAACCTGACTGAAAGGGACCAAAAAGTACCAATCTCCAAAATTTGAATGATTTTGCTTTTCATCTAATGTTAATGCAGTTTTCTTCTCAAATATGTTGGTCTAATACAAAGCGGATCTCATCATCATTTCATTGAAAATTAACTTGCTCTCACCATGATATAGCTGAAAAATGGATGAGTTGGCGCTAAACAACAATCACTCACTCACTCACTCACTTAAAGTGATTATCTTTGTAGATTAGTGTTGTAGCAATTTCATTTTAAAAAGGGGTCGAAATTCCGAATTTCGCATAATTGGAATGCATTCATAATTTTTATTTTTCATCCAATTTTGATGTGTTTTTGTTTACGTTCAATTTAATTGTGCTGAACGATTGTTGTAATGTATTGACTTTGCTCTACAATTTCGTTAGCTTTCAGACAAGTTCCAAATCCCAAAATTTTATTTTTCTGATATATTCCATCCTATTTTAATCCAGTATGTTGCAAAATGTTTATTTGTATGAGTTATTTTTGAGTCAATACAGAAAGTGAGCCATTATTTTCTGGAAAATGAGGCCAAATTTCCGATATTTCACATATTTGGAATATTTACACAATGTTTATTTTTCTTCCAATTTTGACATTTTACCATTGTACGTTATTTTCTTTGAATTGATTATGACAAGGACTTCAGGTAGTGTTCCCGTGGATTTTTCTCCATCAATATTAGTTTTTGACATAAACTTAATTGCTGTAAAGTTGGTGTACGAGGACGTCCTTCTACACTTGCTGTTTCCGGTGTGTCCCTATATTTGAGCTATATTCACATGTTGAACTAAATGTCTGTGTATATACAAACAGATAAACACAATTGTTATATGATACCTTTCCTACTAGTCAGTACTAGGTATGAGTGCTTAAAGGTCAAATCGGTTCGAAGGGTTCCCCCCCCCCCCCTTTTATTATATTTTCTAACTAGATCAAATAATTGAGAATTTTTTTTTATTTCCCTCCTTACTTTTATTTATACATATTTTAAAAATACATGTACACATGCAATAAAAATAAAGAATATATTTGTATTTAATCATGTCTTGTGCCTCAACTCATGTTGAACCCATATATTTTCCTTTATTGTCCGTACTTTATTTATTTAAAGAGGATTGCTGACAACCAATGGCTACGAGAGGTTGTCCGTACATTGTATGCACCCCATTGATAAAATTTATCGAGAATATACGTTGAATTATATATCTTTTCTAAATTTAACTCTTTAGATGTTGTTTACAGCTTAACAGTGTCATTATATATGTATCTAGGTCATGTTTATAAATAATGACCCAGGTCACATACTTTTTCAACTTAGCCTTGAATTTGATATTCTTTTTATCATCATAGTCGATCAATTCGTTCAATACACGAAATTCAATTTAAATCTAAAGAATAAAGTCTGTGTTGACAGTGTCACATGTTAAATGGTCTATAATTACAAATATGGGCTGATTTTTGTGTGGGGGTTCTGGCAGGGGTGCTGAACAAAAAACAAACTATATAACCAGATGTTAATAAAATAACAGGACATTATCAAATATTTATGGATAATTTAAATTTGCAATTTCCTCAATATTCCTATACCTTTCTTTTTATTTTGCAAATGGTAGCTTAAGAGCTAGGGTTATGGTGTTTAACGCCACTTTCAACGATATTACAGTTATATCGTGGTGGTCAGTTTTATTGGTGGAGGAAATCGGAGTATCCGTTGAAAACCCCCGACCCGTCGCAAGGCACTGACAAACTATCACATAATGTTGTATCGGGTAAACCTCGCCATGAACGGGGTTCAAACTCACAACTTTAGTGGTGATAGGCACTGATTTCACAGGAAGCTGTAAATTCAACTACCATGCGAACACGATCACGACGTCCCCCAAATGGTAGCTTAATATACCAAAGTAAACGGATTACAAATATCATTAAATGTAAATGAATGTACTGGTTTTTTTAGTAATTTAATGAAAAACAATGATAGATAAACATATTTTGGGGAAAAGCTAGAAGTGAAATACAAAAATGTACTTTCTATCAAAAAGATAAATAAGTGTAACGACTGAACTGTTACAAAATTCTCCCAAGCGTATCCCTTTTTGGATTTTTTAAAATATCGGCAACACAAATACAAAATATATTTTAATCAAATTTAGATACATCCAGGGTTTAACACCTAAAGTACATCTGACTCCAATTAAACCTTAGAGAAAATGGAAGGGGCAATCAAGTATGGACAATCTAGAGACATCGGCAACAATCAAGTATGGACAATCTAGAGACATCGGCAACAATCAAGTATGGACAATCTAGAGACATCGGCAACAATCAAGTATGGACAATCTAGAGACATCGGCAACAATCAAGTATGGATAATCTAGAGACATCGACAATAATCAAGTATGGACAATCTAGTGACATCGGCAACAATCAAGTATGGATAATCTAGAGACATCGACAATAATCAAGTATGGACAATCTAGAGACATCGGCAACAATCAAGTATGGACAATCTAGAGACATCGACAACAATCAAGTATGGTCAATCTAGAGATATCGACAATAATCAAGTATGGACAATCTAGAGACATCGGCAACAATCAAGTATGGACAATCTAGAGACATCGACAATAATCAAGTATGGACAATCTAGAGACATCGGCAACAATCAAGTATGGACAATCTAGAGACATCGACAACAATCAAGTATGGTCAATCTAGAGACATCGACAACAATCAAATATGGACAATCTAGAGACATCGGCAACAATCAAGTATGGCCAATCTAGAGACATCGACAACAATCAAATATGGACAATCTAGAGACATCGGCAACAATCAAGTATGGACAATCTAGAGACATCGGCAACAATCAAGTATGGACAATCTAGAGACATCGGCAACAATCAAGTATGGTCAATCTAGAGACATCGGCAACAATCAAGTATGGACAATCTAGAGACATCGGCAACAATCAAGTATGGTCAATCTAGAGACATCGGCAACAATCAAGTATGGACAATCTAGAGACATCGGCAAGAATCAAGTATGGACAATCTAGAGACATCGGCAACAATCAAGTATGGACAATCTAGAGATATCGGCAACAATCAAGCATGGACAATCTAGAGACATAGGCAACAATCAAGTATGGACAATCTAGAGACATCGGCAACAATCAAGTATGGACAATCTAGAGACATCGGCAACAATCAAGTATGGACAATCTAGAGACATCGACAAGAATCAAGTATGGACAATCTAGAGACATCGGCAACAATCAAGCATGGACAATCTAGAGACATCGGCAACAATCAAGTATGGTCAATCTAGAGACATCGGCAACAATCAAGCATGGACAATCTAGAGACATCGGCAACAATCAAGTATGGTCAATTTAGAGACATCGGCAACAATCAAGTATGGACAATCTAGAGATATCGGCAACAATCAAGTATGGACAATCTAGAGACATTGGCAACAATCAACTATGGACAATCTAGAGACATCGGCAACAATCAAGTATGGATAATCTACAGATATCGACAACAATCAAGTATGGACAATCTAGAGACATTGGCAACAATCAAGTATGGACAATCTAGAGACATCGGCATCAATCAAGTATGGACAATCTAGAGACATCGGCAACTATCAAGTATGGACAATCTAGAGACATCGGCAAGAATCAAGTATGGACAATTTAGAGACATTGGCAACAATCAAGTATGGACTATCTAGAGACATCGGCAACAATCAAGTATGGACAATCTAGAGACATCGGCAACTATCAAGTATGGACAATCTAGAGACATCGGCAACAATCAAGTATGGACAATCTAGAGACATAGGCAACAATCAAGTATGGACAATCTAGAGACATCGGCAACAATCAAGTATGGACAATCTAGAGACATCGGCAACAATCCAGTATGGACAATCTAGAGACATCGGCAACAATCCAGTATGGACAATCTAGAGACATCGGCAACAATCCAGTATGGACAATCTAGAGACATCGGCAACAATCCAGTATGGACAATCTAGAGACATCGGCAACATTGGGAACAAAACACAGGACGAAAGCAAAGAAAAGACAACACAGAAAACTAAAAAGATGAGCAACACGTGTACACAGAAAACTAAAAATATAAGCAACACGTGTACACAGAAAACTAAAAAGATGAGCAACACGTGTACACAGAAAACTAAGAAGATGAGCAACACGGACTCCACCAAAAATCGGGGTGATGCCAGGTGCTCGCGAAGGATAAGCAGTTCTTGTCTCTTATTAGAAACCCGATGTGTTACTCATAATCAAGGCCGATATTTAAGTCTTATCCGTAATAGAGGAAAGAGAAAAATCTAGGTAAAGGGAAAAGATCCTTTGCCATTTGAGAAATGTTTCGTAACGATTAACTAGCAAAGTTCGTGATGACCACCATAGACTTTATGTAGCGATGACTTCAACCCAGGAGCAACGTAGTCTTGCTTGAGTAGCTATAGCGTCAGCAGCTGAGTTCTGTACAGATAGGAGCAACGTAGTCTTGCTTGAGTAGCTATAGCGTCAGCAGCTGAGTTCTGTACAGATAGGAGCAACGTAGTCTTGCTTGAGTAGCTATAGCGTCAGCAGCTGAGTTCTGTACAGATAGGAGCAACGTAGTCTTGCTTGAGTAGCTATAGCGTCAGCAGCTGAGTTCTGTACAGATAGGAGCAACGTAGTCTTGCTTGAGTAGCTATAGCGTCAGCAGCTGAGTTCTGTACAGATAGGAGCAACGTAGTCTTGCTTGAGTAGCTATAGCGTCAGCAGCTGAGTTCTGTACAGATAGGAGCAACGTAGTCTTGCTTGAGTAGCTATAGCGTCAGCAGCTGAGTTCTGTACAGATAGGAGCAACGTAGTCTTGCTTGAGTAGCTATAGCGTCAGCAGCTGAGTTCTGTACAGATAGGAGCAACGTAGTCTTACTTGAGTAGCTATAGCGTCAGCAGCTGAGTTCTGTACAGATAGGAGCAACGTAGTCTTGCTTGAGTAGCTATAGCGTCAGCAGCTGAGTTCTGTACAGATAGGAGCAACGTAGTCTTGCTTGAGTAGCTATAGCGTCAGCAGCTGAGTTCTGTACAGATAGGAGCAACGTAGTCTTGCTTGAGTAGCTATAGCGTCAGCAGCTGAGTTCTGTACAGATAGGAGCAACGTAGTCTTGCTTGAGTAGCTATAGCGTCAGCAGCTGAGTTCTGTACAGATAGGAGCAACGTAGTCTTGCTTGAGTAGCTATAGCGTCAGCAGCTGAGTTCTGTACAGATAGGAGCAACGTAGTCTTGCTTGAGTAGCTATAGCGTCAGCAGCTGAGTTCTGTACAGATAGGAGCAACGTAGTCTTGCTTGAGTAGCTATAGCGTCAGCAGCTGAGTTCTGTACAGATAGGAGCAACGTAGTCTTGCTTGAGTAGCTATAGCGTCAGCAGCTGAGTTCTGTACAGATAATCGTTGCACTCGAACAATCACCTCTCAACATTCATTCATTGAACACAATAAAGACAGGACACATGACGTAGGAAATACAGGCCATGGCTTGGGACAGGAACACCAATGCGGCGGAGCTAAACCGGTTAATGGGGTCCCCCCCCCCCCTTGATAACTGAATCTCCAACGGCAATACATGTGTAAACAAACGATATAAAAACACCTGAACAGATTCGCTTCCACTCGATTAAACTATAATATAGCTGTGTCATAATCTTGAGGTAATAATGTCATAATTACAAAATATAAATGTCAAAAATATGACATACTTATTTGTGTTGCTTGACAATAACCATGCTTGTACAGAAAACCTCGTGATTGTATGGAAATTGGGTTTACAACTACATGTGCAATCAGTGCCTATCACCACTGAAGTTGTGAGTTCGAAACCCACTCAGGCGAGGTGTATTCGATGCAACATTATGTGATAAATTTATTAGTGACTTGCGACAGGTCGGTGGTTTTCTAAGTGTCCTCCGGTTTCCTCCACTTATTGTTGAAAGTGGCGTTAAACACCATGTAACTCTAACCCTACCCCCTCCCCCAAAATATCGATGTCGAACTTACTACATAATTATGTTTGTTGCTTGACAATAACTATGTTTGTACAGAAAACTTCCCGCTACATAAGTGTTCGTTTTGAACTAGGTATTCAATTACATGTATATTTATAACAAAGGTTAAAATCTTATAAAAAGACCTGTCACAAGGAACAACAAAGAACATCACCTGATAATGAACACCACGCTAAAGAATAAAATTACACGCTGTAAAATTCCCAATAAAAGAAGTAAAATAGATAACCCTTGAACTCAAATGTCTACGTATACTGGTTGATATCTATATCAAACTTAGAAAGTAATTATCTGAACATTGTAATAAATGTAATAGATAAACAGCTTATATGACAGTATACAGATCAATTTGGGTCAAGATTGTTATCTTATCGAGACAAGAGAATTTTCAGCTGTATTTAGAACGAGCGATCATATTTTTAAAATAGAATTTTAAGGGCGTTACACTTATAGGAATCTAATTGTTATCAGATAGTTAGAAGATTGTTTTGGGGGTGTTTTATCTGGAGAAAGCTGAAAATAGATTTTGTGGATTGTAATTTAAAAAATATTTAAAAGATTCCAAGAAATATCTATTTTTAGTCCTGGTGATCAAAAACAAAACAGATCCAATACATATATTTCTAAAACTAATTAAAAATTCACGTAATTAAAGACTTTAGAAAAAGTGTTGAAGATGAAGAACACTTTCTATTGTATTGTAGAAAAAAGATAAATAACATTCAAGAAAAGTCGTTGCTAGAAACTATATTATTTAAATGATTTGAAAACAACATAAGTTGTTTTATTTTATTCAAATATATTAATAAGAGTCCTTAATGGCCGAGTTAAGAGATTGTGATTGTGTGGTGTATAGTATACAGAGTAGTAGATATAAATGCATGCGGTTTTGATAATGGTTTGAGACATGCTTGGAGGAGTGATGATTTTGAGACGATTAATAGCATTCCGACCTTTCCGTCATGATGACTGACTACTTGCTTAAGGGTCAGTGAGATGTTGATAAACAATAAGTAATCCACGCACATTCGAATCGATTACGAAGGATCACATGACTTTGCGAAAGTGGCGGGAATATTAGCATGGACACCGCTGGTGGTTGACAAACTACTGTTTGGAATATGTTGGATGTTATAACCATTATACTTTTGAGGTTTTCTGTTGGTTTATTACTTTTAAACACGTCTTGGTATCTTCTGACTTTATACTTTGAATTTGGGTATTTAACGCCGCTTTCAGCAATATTTCAGCTATATCATGGCGACCAATTTTAGTGGTGGAGGAAGCTGGAGTACCCAGAAAGAACCACCGACCCTGGGCAAGCATCTGGTAAACTTTATCACTTACGACTGCGAGTCGAGTGCACCCTTTTTGTAATTTACAAAGCTGGGCGCGAACCCACGCCGTATTGGTGATAGGCTTGTATGAGTTGTTAGATCCAACTACCTAACTCATTGAGCCACCCGGGCCCCTCTAGCTTTATAACGTATCGCTTTTATTTAGCAATTTACAATGTATGTGACGTCTTACACTTACATTGGCGAATACCAATGAAAACTTCTCAGAAACTATTGGATAAAGAACAGTACAGTGAAAACGCTGCTAATTAACTTGAATTTCTCCCTGCTTTTCTTTAATGTTCAAAATTAACCACATCTTTCCAAATCATTTACATTGCCTTAGGTTAGGCTATATGTGTTTAACGTCTCTTTAGGGCCCGGGTGACTCAATGAGTTAGGTGTAGGATTATCTAACAAATCATACAAATTTATCACCAATACAGTGTGGGTTCGCGCCCGGCTTTGTAAATTACAAAAAGGTGCACTCGACACGCAGCCGCAAGTGATAAAGTTTGCCAGTTGCTTGCCCATGGTCGGTGGTTCTCCGGCTTCTTCCACCACTAAAGCTGGTCGCCATGATATAGCTGAAATATTGCTGAAAGTGGCGTTAAATACCAAAAATGTGTCCTAATGGACTTCGCTTGAGTGAGGTAGCTCAAAATAACCCATTAAGCGTGTTGGTCTAGTAGCAGCGGACATTATCAATAGTAACTTGTGCCTACCATGAAATAAATAAAGGAATGCATTCATTTGGGGTTTTAAACAACAACCAATCACTCACTTCATTAGATAGTGACTTGGTCTGAGGGTCAGAAGACTGACTCTCATAGTTATATATGTGTGGTTCTCACACATCTTTCAGTTGTGTAATAGTGTTGGGCTTTTTAAGATTGTATATTGTTTTGTTGGGCTTTTTAATGGCCAGATTGTATATTGTTTTGTTGGGCTTTTTAATGGTCAGATTGTATATTGTTTTGTTGGGCTTTTTAATGGCCAGATTGTATATTGTTTTGTTGGGCTTTTTAATGGCCAGATTGTATATTGTTTTGTTGAGCTTGTTAATGGCCAGATTGTATAATGGTTTGTTGGGCTTTTTAATGGCCAGATTGTATATTGTTTTGTTGGGCTTTTTAATGGCCAGATTGTATATTGTTTTGTTGGGCTTTTTAATGGCCAGATTGTATATTGTTTTGTTGGGCTTTTTAATGGCCAGATTGTATATTGTTTTGTTGGGCTTTTTAATGGCCAGATTGTATATTGTTTTGTTGTGGTTTTTAATGGCCAGATTGTATATTGTTTTGTTGGGCTTTTTAATGGCCAGATTGTATATTGTTTTGTTGGGCTTTTTAATGGCTAGATTGTATATTGTTTTGTTGGGCTTTTTAATGGTCAGATTGTATATTGTTTTGTTGGGCTTTTTAATGGCCAGATTGTATATTGTTTTGTTGGGCTTTTTAATGGCCAGATTGTATATTGTTTTGTTGGGCTTTTTAATGGCCAGATTGTATATTGTTTTGTTGGGCTTTTTAATGGCCAGATTGTATATTGTTTTGTTGGGCTTTTTAATGGCCAGATTGTATATTGTTTTGTTTGGCTTTTTAATGGCCAGATTGTATATTGTTTTGTTGGGCTTTTTAATGGCCAGATTGTATATTGTTTTGTAGTGCATTTACATCTTGTCAAAATCGACATTGTTTTATATCTTATTTCCTGGATGGTTTTTTTCCACTACAATTTCAATATATGACAAATATGACTGTATGGACAAGATGCGTTTGGCAACAACTTTCGGCAATTGTAGTTCAATCATATCACGATGGTTGGTTTTATTTGTGAATGAATCTGGAGTGCCAGGGGATCGCTCGATTCAGTGTACAGCTCCTGTTCTGAACGGTATATGTGATGAACAAATGAATCGAACAGTTCGGAACAGGAAGTACTTTTATTCAAGATGGAAGAAAACTGTGTTGTTATTATAGTCACAGTTGCCATCTTTAATACGACACAGTTCTAACCATCTGCTTATGCTGAAACACAAGAACAAGTTCCCCACACTGTTTCGAATCCTTCGATTAGTGTAATTCACAGTGAATCACAGAGAAAACCACTTATCTTTATCCTTCGATTAGTGTAATTCACAGTGAATCACAGAGAAAACCACTTATCTTTATCCTTCGATTAGTGTAATTCACAGTGAATCACAGAGAAAACCACTTATCTTTATCCTTCTATTAGTGTAATTCACAGTGAATCACAGAGAAAACCACTTATCTTTATCCTTCGATTAGTGTAATTCATAGTGAATCACAGAGAAAACCACTTATCTTTATCCTTCGATTAGTGTAATTCACAGTGAATCACAGAGAAAACCACTTATCTTTATCCTTCGATTAGTGTAATTCACAGTGAATCACAGAGAAAACCACTTATCTTTATCCTTCGATTAGTGTAATTCACAGTGAATCACAGAGAAAACCACTTATCTTTATTGCATACAGTTGTATCGATTGCATCTCGCTACTGGAGGAGTATAATGTAGTGGTTACTAAGGTAGACATTAATTCAATATATGGGGCCGTCGTGGTCGTGACCGTATGGTAGTTGGATTTATTACTACCTATGCAATCAGTGTCTATCACCACTGATGTTGCGAGTTCGAATCTCGATCAGGGCGAGGTGTACAACGTTATGTGATACAGTTGGTCAGTGACTTACGACAGGTTGGTGGTTTTCTCCGGGTCATCCGGTTTCCTTCACCAATAAAACAGACTGCACGACATAGCTGAAATATTATTGAAAGTGGTGTTAAGCATAAACACCCTAACCCCCTGTAATAAAAAGAAATAACCAAAGATATATGTATTTACTTATTTATTAAGTATATGATTATTGCATGTGTTGTTTTAAGCAGAAAACAAAACTGCGTTTTCGCCGACTGTACATGTTTCTTTCAGTTGAAGTCGCCACATAACTGTTCTGTGCAATTATACAGACTTCGTATCGAGTATACCGGTGATACCTCCAGATGTTGATTGTAGTACAGTCCTGTATTAAAGCTTATCAACAGCGTAGGCTAAATCTACTTATACTGATTGAATCGCTTAAGCCATTATTTGGCAGTAAATGTGAACCAATAGGAAGTTCACGTTCAAATCACGTGATATTCAAATCGGTAGGATTAATATTGGCATCGTTGTCCTCTTCACAAATATCCGCCATTTCATCTGTTCCATATTCTGATGTGTTTTCAATGTCACATGACAGATCTTCTAAAGTAAGGTCACGGTAAAATATTATTGACCCAACGAGTTGACCGTTTTGCAATCGTCCACCTACAGGCAAAAAACCAACTTGATTAAATCCACCAATTTTCTGTAAAATTCTAATTATTCCTGTATTATTTGAGAATGTGTCAACGTACATCCCAACATACCCAAGTTTTTGCGAGAATTCAATAGCCTTCCTGGTCGCAAATTCACCTAACCCTTGACCTCTTTCACTTTCCTTTATTATAATGAAAGGGTCAACCATTGTGGTGGTTCCTCTATAAAATTTACTGTTCGCTAAGATTATACCACCGAGTAATTCACATCTTTCTTTGCATATGATTGCAAAGCAATGACTGTCATGTATTTCCTGCCGGAAAATTTTCTCCGTAACAAATTCGTCGATTCCGAAACCATTACCATTTTCTGCAGCTTCTTGTATCATACAGTAAATTTCCGCCAATTGTCCATCCGTCATTGCGTCGACAATTACGTTACGTCCGGTCACTAATTTCCCCACCATTGGCAGGATGGAAAATTTTCCTGAGTCTCTTTCAAGCAACATCTTCTTGATACCTGAAAAATAGTTAAGAAATAATTTAATAGGCAAGACAATATAAGTCTGTATTAGTTAACACAATACATTTAATACGGTAAAATGTTTTCTATACCCTTCCCCCTTTTTTGTGAGTCTTTTGAAATGTATAATTACATGTATGTATTAATTACTTTAGTCTAGTATTCGGTCATGGCTAAAACAAGGATATCATATAGTTGTCTGTAAAAATTCTCAATTTATTTATTTATTTATTTATTTATTTATTTATTTATCTTTTAATTTAAATTTGATATTTATTTATTTATTACAGTTTTTTAAGTGTAAAGTGTTAATAAATAAATTTAATGAGTATAAATAGTATATTTAAAACGTTTAACGTTCAACTCTAAATCGTCGTAAACAAATCTTTGTCTTAAAATTGTATACTAAGGGAACCGACCATTTAACTTGAAGGGGAGGGGGGGTTATGGTTTTTTTTCTAAAAAAATATTCTGATTCCCAATGTCACTGAACAAAATATTCTGATTTTGGTGGAGGAAAACAAAATAACCTGATTCAGAGTTTTTGTCATATAACCTAATGTTGAATTCTGGAAAAAAAATTCGCGCTTCTCGCCACAAAAAAAATAAATATTCTAACTATTGTGTTGTCCGAAAAAAAAAATTCAGAACGAAACAAAAAAACCATACCCCCCCCCCCCTCCCCCCCCCCCCCCCCCCCCCCCCCCCCCTTGTTAAATGGTCGGTCCCTAAGTACAATTAGATCTTCGAAGGTTCAGTTAAAAGATGAGTCTTCGATTTTATAAAGAATTAAATTGACCAATAAGTGTTACATTAATAAATTTGTCATTATTGTAGAACTTCACTTTTTCCATGAGTATAATATAAGTAAGTAAATTGTATTTAAAGTCGGCACATATATACAAGCAAACAAACAACATGGGCTCTATTGAGCTCTTTAACCGACCATTTCATAACCAAGGGTAATTCACCATCTTTATTATCATAATCTTTTATTTATCCGTCGTCTGCAGTTTTCTGGAATTTTCCATTAAACAGAATCAATAAGGTATTTATAGAGCAAATCAACCTCTTTTGAATAAGATCCAAAAATAAATAATAGGAAGGTACACAATCCAGTTTAAACCGGATCCTCTAATTACATTTTTACATTCATAATTATGAAATGTTGCCAAATATTTCATCAAGCTA